>VWZK01011221.1:0-42546 GCA_013396935.1 Baryphthengus martii
ATTCTATGATTCTAAATAAATCAGGGTAGGCCACAAGAGATGTAATGTGCAAAGATATGTAATATACAGTCATATAGACAATTCATTTGTTAGTTTGATGTTTTCTACTACATTACCTTTTTAAATGATGTTGTCACTGATAGAGTTGTTTTGTGGAGTGAGTTGTGGGTTTTTTGTTGTTTTGTGGGGGTTTTTTTTAAGTGAATGCAAACAAAACCACTTCATTAATAGAATGAGTTTTGATTCTGCACACAGTTTCTTCCGAAGCACTTACTTTTCTTCCCAGTCTTTTAGGAGAAAATCAACAGTTATTTTCAGTGATGGCAACTTGATCAAACTACAAGAGGCTAAGGGGTGCTAATTTAACCCCTATTTATGTAATAAGCTTCTTTCCTTCCTTGCTTTTCAACTATTCTGAAAAAAATAAATATTACAAACATATGTGAGGGCAGTTTAAAAATTAGAAAAAGAAGAAAATTATTAAATCTTTTTACAGGAAATAGTCTCTGCAAGATTAATGCTTTCAGGCAGGGAGAGGTGTGTATAATACACCTTTTTTAGCTGTTTCACTAGCATAGCAGCAGTTGAGCTAAACTGTGCTAGAGTACAGCAAAGATGTCCTCTGTTACAGTGTCACTTAGGAAGAACTGTAGGTGTTTGTGATTTTTTTTGACATCCTTTCTTTTGTATAAAACATATTAAAGGTCAGTTAAGCCCTGAGGAGCAATGGTTGTTGCAGGAGCCTGCTTAATTTTAAACAGAATGTTGTCTAATGAAAAAAGGTGTCTGACTATAATTGCTACTTCTTACTCATTTAGAAGAGAGTAACTTTTTTTTCTCCTCTCTTAACAGGTGGCCATTGATGAGCGCATCAGGCAACTGCATGAAGCTCATAGGGATTTTGGCCCTACTTCCCAGCATTTTCTTACCAGTGAGTAATTTCCCATTTGTCTTGCTCAGTTTACATACAGAGTTAATTGATATTTTTGCAGCCATGTGCTGGCTATCATTGCTATGGGTTTCTGTTTTAGAGTGCATTATAATTTTTTTCATTACTGGGAGCAAAAGACTGTTAAAGAAGTTCAGATAGTCCAGGGCAAAAGGAAAATACCTGCTTGTACCAAGTCTGTTTGTCTATACATCTGCAATACAAGGCTAGTCTTCATTATATGGAAGTTCCCTTTTAGGGCTATCAAAATAAAATTATATAAAAAAATTGTAAGAATTTCCAATTATTGTAGCTCAGAAAGAATTAATAAAAACTCAGGTTTGGTTTATCTGGTCAAAGAAATATTCAGCTCCAAAGAGTGGCAAAATAAGGCCTGTAAGAAAGATATTTTGCTGGATTTGATCACTTAGCAGAGCAGGGAGAGGATCAAAACCATAGTAGGAAAGTTGGCAGAAGGATGGCAGTTAAGTAAACTTTTTACAACTCTGCATAAAATTGCCAGTAATAGTCCCACTCCACCTCCACACACATTCTTTTATCAAGGATGTTTTGAAGTACGCTGAGAGACAACTTGAAACACCTTCAAAGCTCCCAGGCAGCGACTAAAGTGAAGCTTCTTAAAGACCATGTGTTTTCTATTGTACTTCAATTAAGGAAAGTAAACAGTAAAACTTTATTTAAGAGATTATATCAGCAGAATGAAACACAGTCACAGGATAATGGTCTCCTACATGCAGAGGGACAAGCTATCTAGGTATCAGAAATAGATGTTACTGTTATTACACGTTCACAGTGCTACGGTCACAGTGGGGTAGAGGACAAACTTTTCTTCACTGATACTGCATTGTAATTTTAATTACTTAACCATTTTTAAACATGAAATCTCAATGGGAAACTGAAAATTCTCAGTGGGGTGAACTGCAAATTCAGATCCAGAGATGCTGTGCCATATAAACATAATGCAGGTTCACAATGATTTAATCCTGCATCTTATATTACCAAAATATGATTCTGTGAAGAAACAAGACCCATGTTGTAATTTCTATTGCTTTTATGAAATCGCTTTTAATTAACCCTTAATCACTGGGAATAATTTGTCAGCTCAATATGTATAACTGAAAATCAAACTTCTCAAGATTGAACATGCGAGTGTTGTTATGGATATATGACATGAACACGATAGGTAAGCAGATGCCTGGTTTGCTTATGACACATAGTGTATTTCTGGTGAAAGAATAAATTTGAAGGATAAGTTAACCAAGCCTATACTGCAGTCTGGAAGAGACTAGAGTGACCTGAACTACATTATCACACTGAACAGCACCATCATTGTTCTCTGTGCTGGTGGAGTGCAGCCAGGCAACTTGTGTGAGAGTTAAGTCCTAAACCTATTCTGCCTTATCACTGATAAACTAGATCAATCAAAAGTTGCTCAGTGTTATGACAGTCACCTCTTTTAGCCCCCACACACCATTAGTGAAACACTAAGTCAATACATTATTCTTTTATGTACTAACCAGAGCCAGCAGAGAGTGGAAGTTGTTCTGGGCACTTTTCACCACTTGAGGATTGCTTTAGGAAAAGGAGTCAAGTGAAAACGTCTTGACTTTGGAAATAGCCAAATCACTGAGGAAAAAAAAAAAAAGGACATATGTATTTGTTTCTTTGCACTCTCTGTCTTCTTAGATGTTTGTGCAACTATATGTGCAAATACATATTCTTACATGTGCATACAAAGATTAGGTATTTGAGCAGTGAAAATATCCTCATAATCCTTCCCCTAAGTGTAAGTGTTCAGTTACTGAAAACTGCCAGTGCACCTATCAGTGCCATCTTTCCTAAAATTCCAAAAACCATTACATTCCTTGGTGTCATGTACTATTACTACACCTGAGGAAAATACTATGCTTTTACATGCTTTTAAGTGCTACCTCAGCCGCATCCCTACACTGGTGGGTGCACATCTATTGGAGAGGTAATGCTGCAGGAGAGAGTGCCAGTCTTCACCATCTAGCACTGGTCTTGTTCCTGTATCAGCACTTCTGGGGAATGAACAAGTGAAACATCAGGGTTGCCAAACAAAACAGGGCAGGTCAAATGAGGGTGAATTTAATCGCTTGGAAGTGATCTTTCAGTACATGGCAAACAGAATCCAAACTGGATCAGTCTAGCTGTGGCAACAACGGTAAAAAGATGAATCATGTTAACTCTGTTCTCTGGTTTCATTTCATAAGCTCAACTCACAGAGCATTTTTGTCTAAGGAAGTAAGATATTCATGAGATCAATGCAAACTGTAATAAGTAAGGAAAATAAGCAATTTATTGGCTATTTCATATCTAGTTTATATGCCACTAATAATCAGTTCATCTTCTCAAACTTGGCATCAATTTTCCCTCTACCATACATGCTCACCTTAAGGTGTGAGTGATGATCTTCAGCTCCCAACTGTGTTTATGTACTTAAATGAAAAATTGTACTTTTAGGGTTGATCTACATTTAAGCAGTTCTGCAAAAAGGATGGTACTGTAGTCAAGTTCACATTAAATCAGTAACTGAATTACATTTCTCTCCTATCTGGAAGAAATAAATATGAGCTGCTAATCTATGGTAATGTTTTTTTATGTGTTTCTATATATTATTTTATATATAGAAATTATAGTATCATCTGTCTGTTTCTGCTTGATTGGAACTGAAGCTGCATGGGGCTGTTGAAAGCCCAGCACAAAGTAATGGGGGAGTGATGTGAGGACCTCATATTTGTCATGCCCTGTGCAAGCAAGGAATCAAGTGGTAGCCTCTGTTTCTAAGCACTTGCAGCCTGTTCTAAGAGCTATTCTTGTAGCTATTTCTGAGAGGGATGAGAAGGAAGGTGTGAGCTAGAGAGATAAGGAGTAAAAAAGGGGGAAAAAAACTCAACAACTCCAAACAAAAAGTGTCTTCCTTTGTAGCATTTTTAACTTAGGGACAAATTTTCTCCATTATCCTTTCATGCAGTTCAACCTTCTTTCCACTTTCTCTTCTTTTAAATGACCAAGTGATTGTGTTTATCTGTGGCATGGGAAAATTCAGACGTCTTCTGGTTGTGAGTTAAAAAAGTAATGACAAAGGAGCTAGTATACCCTTGTGTCTATAGCAAGACTTTGGGCTGCCCTCAAGCATAAATGACTTTCACCAAAACTGGCCCTTACTTTTCTGCTAGTGCATGAGATTGGCTGTCTCCAGCCCTCCTGCATTTTCTGCTGTGCCCTTGATTTTTTGATCAGTCCTTCATGTTTCCCCCAACTCATTTCACTCTGCCAGTCTCCACAGAGTCCCAATTCCTCCTCAGTTTATTCCTTGCCAAGGACAGAGGCTCCCAGAGTTCACAGTAATAGTTGTTAAGATATAGCCGGTAAATGTGCAAGACACTATATCATGAATCCATGGAGTGAGTTTGTTAGTTTTGAAGGTTTTGCTGTTTAGTTAGAATGGTTTAAATCAGGGTGAAAAAAATTAAAATAAAATAAATCTCCTTTCTACTAAAGAGAAACTGGTAAGTATTTAGAAAAGTAATTAAAAAAATCTGTGATCCTTTCATGGATGATGGTGCTTAATTTGGAAACTATATACAGTAACTGAAGTGTGAAAAAGAGTACCTGCATATTTCAAACATAATGCCAGCTCTAGAGTTTTCAGTGACTTCTCTGGAATGACTTTACTTATTTGACTTCTCCTTTATTTTTATCTGTGATGATACCTCTTACAAAAAAAAAAAAAAAAAAAAAGATACATTCTCTCTTAGGAGAGAGATCCACCTATGTTTGTCATAACAGTTATTACTTATTTTTAGATGCACTAAAAAAGAGGTAGGATTGATGTCAGATTGTTTTTAATATCATTTCCTGCCTCCCATCAGTCCTATTTTTCATGTGATAGCTCATTCACATACATTACTTGTGATTGCTGAAAAATAGAAGGTATTACATCATTTAAAAGCATAAGCAAACCTTGTCATTTACTGTCCAGCTCCAGTAGGAGACATCTGTTAGTACGTACAGCACGTCAATGAAGTGACTCCGTGAAATAGTGCTCAGATATAACTGCCAATTACTTACAAGTGCAACTGGGAGATCCTAGGTGCTGCTTGTGATTCCTAAGCTCAGAGAACATAAACTTTTATCAAGGTGAAGATCTTGGAAATACAAAGGAACAGGAAGAACATTCAGATTTGCAAGTCTAAAAGGCTAATTTACATTTAGCTAACATTTTGTGATTGATTATTTCCGAGGCTACAAGCTTCTGCTACCTGAATGCTTTAGTACCAGACTTTTAAATCTGCATACCTAAATATGTGCTAGGAACTACATTTTAACTGGAGATACCTAACTATGCCTTTAAGTTTTGGACTTGCAAACAAGAAAAATGAGGCAGCCGAGGCAGCCATAGCAGCTTTCATTCAGAAACAGTTTATATTGCAAGCTAGTGATCAGAGTCCATCCACAGCATTATATGTCAGACAATTGTTGCTTAAAATTAAAAATATGATCACAGGAGCGCACTATGTAACGTAGGTCTCTGCTCAGGATAAGCTCAGAGCTCTTAAGGTTCAGACCTGTTGGTTTTTTTTTCCTTCTTCTTTCTGCACCTTTGTGTTTTCCTTCGAAACTAGAGATGTGGATCTGAATTCCTTTAAGCTGGGAGAGAAGTCAAGTACTCACTTCTCCCACCTTATGGGTGAGTGCTTAGATTATTATGCAAAGTAAAGACTAGTGAAGGCTTTCTTGCACAGGCAGATGTCTTCAAAAGGGCAAGTCTTGCTAATTAAAACATCTGACTCGAAAAAATGACAGGGCTCTAGGATTCTTATGACACTTCACCCATCCACCTGATAGATTATTTTCCAGTGCTAATAGCTGCATCTTTCTCGTTTATTTCTCACTGCATATATTATATTATATTGTCTTCCAGATATCACTTTTGACATACAGACATTAAAGGCCATGTCCATTTACCGTCTTTTGGATATCTGATTAAATACTTTTAGATATCACATTTGATATTTTGAATAGAAAATATTACCAGGTAGTAAGATAATGATAGAGGACAAGTGGTTACAAAAGAATTAGCTCAACTCTGAGACCTCTCTGAAAGCAAAGGGATTTTATTATTGCACTTAAATATGATGGTACTTGCTAAAGGAGTAGGACTGCTAGAAAGCATTTTTCTACTTTTGTATAAATGCAAAAAGACTGCATGTGCTTCTAAAAAAGGAAAAAAGAAAACTGTTACAGTACCAAGAAAAAAAGTTCACAGTTCTTGCCATTGTTGTTATCATTTGTAGCAACACTGGGCACCAATTCAACCTCAAGACTTGTGTGATGAGTAAATCAGGTTTAAAGTTAGGGGAAAATGTCTTCAGATTATTTTTTCCTTGTTTAGAGTATTGCAACCATAGCTACAACTTTTAGTAGTGCTAGCCTTTGCCTAACTACTAAAGGTTTTTAAGAGAAATATTCCATTGGCATATTTTGAGACAATTTGTTTCTGCTTACTCTTGGAATAAAACTAGTAGAATTAATTTTAGAGTGAAAGTATGTCATCAGGTCATATATCACCACTCTTTCTCTTGTGAGCTTTTTCAATTATGTGTTCTTCTTGGGAAAAACACAGAGAATCTCTCCATAAAACTTAATATACTTAATTCACAGGATTTATGAAATTCCAGCTCTATACCTGTGTTTTCGTCTTTCCTGCACTCTGTGCTTAGTGACCCTGCAACCCTCTCCACTATGATACATTGGGATACAAATTTCTGAACAAAATTGCTTAGTTTTCAAGTGATGAGACTCTCCCCATCTCTTAGCATCGAGGAAGCAATTTCTCCTTGTAATTAATACCTTGTGTTTGTTAAAAAAAAGCTTCCCATAAAAAAATACTTTAGAATGGTAGCTAAAAGTAATTCATTATAAATCTCTCTCTCTCTCTCGTGTTCTTGGTTTTCATTTGTCATCAATTTTAAATTGCTGTGTAGTATTTATTTCAAAGCAGAGCGTTTTTTTGGAAGGAGTGGTCAGGAAAATTGCTGTCTTGTTTTTTTAGAGCAGCCTAATTAATTTTTATATTTTCTCCTTAGTTGTTAAAAATCCTATATTCTGCAATGCTAAATAATTTGCAAGTAATCAAATATTATTTTTTACTTTTAATGAGTATAAGACTCAAAAGATGGGTTATTGCCGGTAATACTTTTGTCCACTGTATGAATTAGTATGTTGCTAAGACAGAATCTTCCCCCCACTATTTTGTTATCTTTTTGAAGTAACATGGGATCTGTGAAGTCTAAACAAAAACTAATTAAATTTTACACTGCCAAGTTTAACTCTGATGCATTTAACCATCCGCCCATGTTGTCATGAGATATACATTGTGTTCAGCTTAGGGCATTCCTTTGTCCTCAAACTCCAGGACTGTGGTAAAATAGGCATTTTCTGTATTACATATATTAGATATTTTCTGAAATGTTTACCATGTATTTATTTCTCTATTTCTCTAATTCCATTTGCATAAAAATCACATCAATTTGATTAGATTTCATAACTTCATTTGATGAGCCAGTTTAGAGACTTTATTTTTAAGAGCCTAAGACTGCAACATAAGTTAGCAATATGAAGTACCTGTAACTTGAGATACGCAGATCAATAAAAACTATGTCACTTCACTGTATTTCACACAATATTTCTTTATTAAACAAGTAAATACTTGTATTTTTGTCATTTTACAATAGTGTGACATTTAAGAAAATGAGCAGTAGATGGATTTTATATTTCATGTTACAAGTGGCATTTGGAAACTTCTGGAAACACTGCTCATGATTAAACGTGTGCATTAATTAGGTCATGTCATATATTGACACTGGGCTGTAGGTAAGAAATCTTAACTTGGCCGTAGAGATTCCAGCAGGAACACAGGAAGGAAAGGCTTGTAAAATGGACATCATTGTAACCGGCCCTAATCACATGCTGAACTTTTTCACGACTAATAATATCTTCTTGGTTAGAAGTGTTCTGAAAATGGTATATTCAGTAGATGTCTGCATGTGTGCTACAGTGACAGAAGGTGCTGCTAGCAGCTGTTAGCATTGCAGAGAAGTAATGAGTGTTTGCTTGGGTTTAAGAGCAGCAGAATCAGAGCTGAGAAGGAGAGTTCTCTCTACAAAATGCCCTCAAATCCATCCACATGTGCAGCTCCACGAACTCGGGCTTGGAGCAGAACAGACCCCGTGCTATGCAGTCCTTAAGAAAGACAGGTTTTGATTGATGCTTCTGCCTTGCAACTTCTAAATTGTGAAGCCAATGTATTCTGACATCAATTTCTTAGCTACACAGTAAAACATTAGACCTCAGTGCTGCACAACATGATCTGAGTGTTCTTTGGTTTTACCTGCTACAATAATAAATGCACATAATTTGGAAATCAATTCTCTATAAATCTTGGGAGGGGAAGGGGGAAATAGTAATTTACGGATGTATACTGACATTTGTTGTAAAGTATCTCAAAGATGTCATTGATTATGCAAACACTTCTATTGTGCCACTGTCACACAGGCATACATATTGGAGATGGCGTCCTGCCAGCGTATATCAGGAACTGATTATGGAAGGGAAACATTGCTTTAGCATATTCTCTCAGGAAGAGAAGCATAAGCTCTTTATAGTCTGTAGAGAGCAATGGTTTCCCATTTATAATGTTCTCATTGGAAAATAATTGGAATAGTACTCAATGCATCTTCTTTGAAAGGTTAAGGTACCTTACACAGATATGAACTTCTGATTCTTGGGGAATCAGAGTCTTTTCAGACACAAAGATGGTCTCACCATTCCATCCTCCCTGTCTGCCTTTATCTGAAGTCACCAACTCCATACCTTGTTGCAGCGAAAATAATTGGTATGAAAACAAACCTTATGTGAATAAATAAACAAATCCCTAGCTCTGTTTGCATAAAGATACTAATGATGATATGCTAGGTAGAACAATATAAGTAGAGTTCCTAGGCTGAATCAGTGAATTGTTAGCGTTATTAAAATGTGAATAAAATTAAGAACCTTGCTGAGTTACAGCTACTGTGGCCACTGAACAAGTAGTACAGGTCTGGATTGTGAATATAAAAATTTCTAAGAAAATAATAATTGAGAAGATACGTGTAACAGTGTATGGTGTTACTTTGTGGTTCCTGTCCCAAAACTCTCTTCCAATATTTTAATCCCTAGTTACAAATAAGAGTAAAAAGATTTGCTTTGTATTTAGAACTGAAAAATGTACACTCCTGCCATTACATAGTGACTAGAAGTGTGTGTTGACTATGTAAATAAGGACCACTGAAAGTAGCTTTTAAATGTGGACATACTAAATTTACTCTTTGAATAGTTGGAGGAGAAATAGTTTACTATTAGTAAACATACATATATTTTTCATTATGTTTGTAGTGCTAAAGTGAAATATTTATCAGATTATTTTTTTTTTGTAATGTCAACATAGATAAAATTATACTATCGGCCTATTTAATATTTTATTCAGATCCCTGAATAGATTAAAACACTGGTGAAGTTCAGAGTGCCAGCATGCTACCATTTCATTATACATTCTGCAGACAAATAAGGATGTAGGCTTACCATCAAGAACCATGTTCACTTACATTGAATAGGCAAAGCAAGTCTCAGATGTAAGCACACCAAAAGAAAGAAATAAGATTCTCAAATTAGACAGCCATTAAAATGTATATCAATGCAAATGAAGTATAGGGAAATTTAAATTCACTCTTAAAATGTCCCATATTTTGTTGTAGTATTCAATTTCAGTCAACAGCATTGCAAGTAGCTGGGTGTATGGTAATGGGTTCTTATGCTGTGCAATCGAGAACAATAAAACCCTTCTGAATTACACTTAGGAAACAAGAAAATGTCTGCTGCTTGAGTGCTGTAGCACACAGGGATACTAGTGTCATATAAAAAAAAAGTCCTTTCTAGCAATGGTTATAGACGGACTACTAAAATGGTCTTAACCAGGAGTTAACTGTATATATTGATTACCTTCACTAGTTTTGTAATGCATAGTAAACCTGTACTGGTAACCAGAGGCAAGAAACTGCTGTTCTCAGATTCTGGACTTCTGCCAAAAATGAAATTACTATTCTCTTTGCATAGCTGTAAAAAGTACTGCATATTTTGTCAACTCAAATTTATGCAAGGCTAGAATCATCCAGGAAACCAAAAGTGTATTATAGACAGCTTCACAGCAATCTCTTTAAGGAACACTAAATCCAATTATGCAGAACATCACAGAATTGTTTGTTATTCCTAAAGCACTTAGTTCTCATGAAAGTATTTGTTCCTCTTCTAATGTATCAAGAATACTATTGTGTGTAAGATTCTGCGATAATAAGTTACGACTGCAAAGCTCTTACCCAGATTAATTCAGAAGCAACAGAAAAAATACACCTTTCAAAAAAAATATGCAGCATTCTTTTCTGTCCTTTAGGTATTGAATTAAAAACAAATTTTAAAGTGGAAGAACTGTAGCTTGGAAATATTAATGATTGTTTGGGAGGGAATGTGTATGAAGGTCAATTTCTAGTTAATACTAAAGGGTAGTTTATTTTCAAAAATTTTAACTGTATATATAGCTTATATAAATACATACATTGTATATATAATGATAAAAATTATATTCCTATTTGAATTAGCCCTCAGATAATGCCAGTTCCCATGGGTAAGAAACCTTATAATTGTCACTGAGTAGGTATTTTAAAAATATTCGATGGATCACATATTAACACACAGGTTGGTATTACTGAATAAAAACATGCAAAGAAATCAGTGTAAAATGAAATAGTCATCTATGACTAATTTCTTGGCTTCAGTTTCCTACCACCTTCTATCTAGACGATGGAAAATATTGGATTGGTCATCAAAATTACAGTTCCACGTTTTATGTTCTCACCAGTAGAAGCAGCAATTAAGCATCGTGGTTAAGAGTTTTGTATGAACGTAAAACCAGGCTTAGAAGTAGAACATGTTCCCTTAATTTAAGATTGTTAACATCAAAACATTACATGATATTCTGTTTTCTATACTTTTTACATTCCTATAAATTATGTAACAGATTGTATCTTAACATCATTTGAGCCTATGGCAGTATAGAGAAACTTGTGCTGCCGAAAGGTGCAGCTTAATGCACGTCAACCTGAGCTGTCACAGCTCTTCAGCTACGCAGTCTACAAGCACTGAACAAAACGGCAGTCCCTGTCCCAAGAAGGAGTATTTGATCTTATATAAATTATATGTATATTTGAGTATTTGTATTTGAAAAATGCACACGGTTCTCAGATCTTGGGTCATGAGGCAGATTTCAGTGGCAGCGCAGTATGCTATTTTTCCATGAGATCTAACGCTGTAATTCAAATTCTGAGTTTCTTGCAGACTTTGAGAGTTTTTATGGTTCATACCTTTGAAATTAAATTTCATCTTTCTTATTTAAAGAATGCAAAACTGTGCGAGTGTAGGTAATAGGAAAGCAATACAGTCAGCTAAGCTACAGATGGTTAGTTGGGGGCTGAAGACAACAGCAGGACCTACAGAGATGTTGTGCTGGACTTTTCATAACTCCTTGGCCACCAGCAATCTAAAACAGGAATATCACATTCTTATTTCTTCTAAAGAAATTCTTTCCTTTCCTTAGCTTCTCAGCATTATCTAAAATGTATGTGAAACTCATTGTCCCACTCCCCAGCCTATACCCTGTTCCCAGTTGCTTTTCCTTCTCCTTTTCAGACCACCTAGAATGGCTCCAGCTTTCTCCGCTGCTGCTGATTTATCTCCACTCTGTGGGGTCCCTAGCCTCCTTCCAGCCCTTCTTCACAATTCACGTGCATGTGACTCTCCCAAAATAGCAAGAATTCCCCATACAGCTGTTTTTATAAGCACATTTCATCTCCTCCGACTCTTTTTGTCCACACTCCAGTACGTGAGCGAGAGATGGGCAGTGTATTGAAATACTGCAAACTGACTGTGAATCTAGTTAACAATTCTGGTACAGCATATATGAAATGTGTATATTGCTTATTTTTATTTGTATAGATTGTGATTTGTTGACTTTGTTAAAGTACCTGCAGTTTAGGAGTAGCATTTTTGAAGTATCTATGTTGAATAAGAGAGGGAAAGAAAATATTTGAAGCAAAATGAATAAGCAGTTAATTACTTGGTAGCAATTATTTTCCTTTGTGAACAGCAGGGGTCACTAAAAAGAAGGGTTACACTGGGTGAAGCAAACAGGCTTTTTTTTCCTTAGTAGATCAATTTTCATAGATTTTCTTATTTAATCAGTAGATTAAAAAGGGAAATTCTTGGTCCTACTGGTTTAGATAGATAACAAAATCTTAATAAAAAATGTATCTTCTGATTGTTGCCTGAACTATAAGTTATCTCTGCCTCTAAAAAAAAATATAATTTGTCATCATTTTGCCGAGTTTTACAAAAAGCATTTTTATAAAATATTTTATTTATATTGTAAGATGATGTTGACATCTAGCACTGTGATAGCCAAGAGTGAGCAATGTAATTTCCTCTTTATTTCTTGTGATCATGCTGTCATTTTCTCCATTATTTGCTGTTATTGGAAGTCAAAAAGACAGAATTAGTACTTTGGAGAAATTAAAATTGTTCTCCATTTAGAACAAGTCAACAGGAGAATAAACAAAGTATTTAGATGGTCTCAGTGTAGCTTCACTCAACACAAACTGTAAACAAGCAAAGGACGGAAAGCAGTGACCACACAAGGGAAGAAACCAAAGAAAACCCAGTTAAATACATTAGCAGGAGGAACCATATAAAAGAACACAACAGAAAGATTGGTTGCTTGCTCTGCTTTATATCTGTTCTGTAAGCTTAGTAGTCAAGGAGGGGCTTTTTTGTATTTATCTTAGCAGTGGAATGAGTTACATTTCTCTCAAATTAGGACAGACATTTCCGAGCAGCAGGTTAATCCTTCCTGCCTTCACGGGCAACTGAGCAAACAGACCTGTATCAGCATGGCCCAGTGTAAAACGGTAATTCTAGAGATTAACGTTGTCTTTCCTGTTTGCTTTGAACTTGACCTTCATGTTTCTCTTCTAGGTATGTTTGTATGCACAAAGGTATGTGTGCAGTTATTTATTTATTTGTTTGTTTATTTGTTGTTAACAGCTTCTGTCCAAGGCCCCTGGGAGAGGGCAATCTCACCAAACAAAGTGCCGTATTATATCAAGTGAGTATTAATAGTAATCCATTCTAACTATTTACATTTGTCATTTAAGAAGATGGTTAGTAATTTTCTTAGATTATCATGAAGTGCTCCTATGATGTCTAAACGGGAAGAACAAAAAGGAGGGAAGTGTGCTATAAATTTCACAGGAGTGTGCTAGCTATTTAGAAACGCAGTAGGATGCGCTGAATTGTAAATTGTTTGGTTTTATGCTACCGTAAATCACCAACAAAGTAAGTAAAGCTTTGGAGTTACAGTATTATAGCTTAATTTGGACCATTGCCCACACAGGAGTGTGTATGGCAGGTTTTACAAAACCAAAAACAAACCCAAAAACGTTCCGACTTGCTGTTGTGAATGTAATAAACTGTTTTTTAAACTGGCGATGTACATACATTATGTTATGAATTCCTTTAGCGATGGTACTTGGTAAAGTCTGTAGCTGAGGAATGACAAGGGATAAATTAGTCCCTCTCTAATAGTCTATTAGTGTTTGGTTCCCAAATTAAGCCAGTTTGCTTTAAGAGATGTGTATGCATAACAAATGAGAAGAAAATTTTCAAAATCAACCATTTGGAAACACCTGCTTCTAGTGCCATAAACAGAGCCACTACACAGCAAACACGAAAGAAGTTTTAATACATGTTTCCTTGTCTTTATAGTTCTTTATTATCTGCAATATGTGCCTCGAACTACTTATGCATAACTTCTAAAGGAAACAGATGATTTATCTGTGCTAAAGACTGTAGTGCAAGTAACTGAAACGTGTGTGTCTTTTAATACACATATTCACGATTCCTCCTTATATTCCCAAAACACTTTGCAAACTCAACTTGTGTCACTGAAGCCATCTGGCTGCAGATGGCTCTGGCAGAGGCACTTCAGTTGCATCTTGCCCAACAAGGTGCACGGCTATAGCAGCTTCAGAACAAGCATTTGAGTTACATGTGAAGAAAACTAAGTCTTGGAGTGCAATTCAGAGGTACAGTCATAGCTGGCTGAGTTTGTTTACCGTTGCATTACATTTGTCATTTTTCCGATGTTGGTGTTTGACTGTGAATAATGAAACAGTCGCAAGGAAGCTGGAAAGCTCTATCAGGGAGGAGGGTCAATCTACAGGAGACAAATGCTGGAAAGCAAGTCAGTGCTCTGGCATTAAGAGTCAGTTTGTGGCACTACTGTGAAAGAAAAGATCCTTCTTTTCTCCTTCCCATGACATGACTTGCCGTTATGAAGAGAGATGCCTTGGAAATTCTCAATGTAGACCCAAGATGCATTTTATACTGTGCTCCCCACCTCTCTCTGTGCTACTCGTGCCCAGCAGCCATGGGTAACTGTTGACTCAGTGATGCTCTTGCTTGTTCTGTACTCGTTTTCAGTCTTCTGTTCTAGGTAATTTACAAATTCCAGGGAATACCTTTGTTTTATTTTGTTCACATTAGAAAATGTCTTAATAGCCATAAAGAGTCGTAGCATTACTAGTTTAATTAAAGTTTAAATTTGGCCACATCTGTTATAGAAAAACTTGCTGTCCTTGGGATGTAAAAGAAACAGGTCAAGTTTTCATAGATCTTAGCAAGCTGTTACATCTATTCCCTTCTCCAGCTATCCTCGGTCATTTTTCTTTTCATTCGTTCTCATTGCTCATATCTCACATTTACATACACATACGCACACAAATTATTTTCTGTACCGTTTGGCTTTTAAACTTAGTATATTCTTTCTTTAATCTTTGACCTATTATTTTTGTATCAGTTGTTAAATCTCTAGAAGAGTTTTCATGAAGATTAAGCAGCTACAGATAGCATTTTTTCACATGGACATAATTTCCTCTCTGTCATCAATGTAGAATATTCGTGCTAGCCCCCTTTGTTAACCAGATTTGCTACATGTTTTATTATTTTTCATTTTATCTGGTTTTCCCTTCACGATTAACCGTTTTATCTCATCATTTTCACATTTGCAATGACATAGCATTTGATAAATCCATAAATCAGGCAGCACAGTACTAAATCTTCAGCAGTCATGTTTATTTACTGTTAGGTTTCTTCAAGCCTTGTGATTTTCCTGGTTAAAGTTTCATTTCTATACAATTGATGAAACTGTAGCATCTAGTTTCCACTAAAGCTATCACTTCAATAATCCCTTCTTGAAATTATTCATGCCAGTATTTTTCGGGGGGTTATTTATTTATTTATTTATTTTCCCAAATTATATTGATTTAGGCATCACTGCTATAGAAAATACAATCATTGACAGCGTGCAACCTGTTTTAGCTATTCCCAGTCTCTGCCATTTTGTAGTTTCTTGGCCTGCTGTCAGCCTCATGAAAATTGTGATCTAATGGCATTGCACCAGCTGCTGCATTCTGGTGGATTTCCTCCCATCCTTTTATGTGCTTCCCTCCTTATGGAGATGACAAGCTAGGCCAACAGTTCAGCTCCATCTCTATCTTCTCCAGCGAACTGAGAAATCACATTTTTGTGTTCCAGGACAGTTACAAGTATCTTGGCTTCCCAAGCAGCAAGTGGACTTCACTGCCTGGGTACTGGGCACTTGCCCAGCACGCAAGGTGCTACTGAGTTAAAAACTCTCTGTTTTGCCTCTGAATTAAAATGTAAAATTACTCAAAAACACATTATCTGACTCTTCTTTTCGATGTTTTTTCTCCCTTGATGTATTCCTTGTGTTCAATTCAGGATTTAAAGGTTTTATTAGATTAAAAAAGGAGAGGAATATAAAAAAAAAAGTTTTCTGTTTAATCAGTCATGTTCCTCGAAGACCTTAATCCTACTCTTATTGAAGTGCATCCCAGAAAACGGGAAGACAGCTGTAAGCACAGGCATGTCTGTACTCTTTAAAAATGTTTTAGGTATTCATTAAAATTTCTAAATTTAAGTTTTTAGGAGACAAACCAGGCAATTACTGTACCTCAGAAATCTGAACAGAAAATGGAAAGAATGCACAGCACAAAGACTACTGAATACATGTCAAAAGAGAAAGTCTCAAATTCTAAAAAAGACAGATAATGAAGGTAGGGAGGCTGCAGATTTTAACATAATTCAGGTTAGATCACATCTTATCAGAGCTATACCCCATGATGAAAGGGATCTCACGTGTGCATGCATATACATGCACATTCTTATCTTCCAATCAAACAGGTAGAGGATCTGATCAAAGCAATGATAGATAGCAAAATTAAATGTCTACTTTTGATTTTGCAACACCAGAAGCAGCATTTGGGCATGCTGCACAACCCAATTCACCTTCAATGTCCATCCTCCCGGGGCACAAGAGAGCATTAAACAGCTACACTCACATTTGCATTTCCCTTGTGTATGGCTTATCCTGCACTCAGCAAACCATCAAGTACACAGTGCTAGGAGATGTCTGTTGCCTTGGAGTGAGGAGGAGGAGTTGGATTGAAGTCTGCAACATATTTTCTCTCTAAAAAAAAATCTTAATAGTCCTGCCATCATGATATGTTGAAATTTAGTAGGTGTGACTTCTGTATTTGTACTAATCTTTGACATTGTTCTTCCTCTGTATTATTGACTTGCCAGTAAATAGTGTCTGTGTTCTTACCCTCTTGCTGTGCCCATTCTTTTGAAGGATTTAAAGTGCTTCTTCAAAAATACAGTAGTCTTTCATCTCAGCACTTCCCACAAAGGAAGCCTTCCAAGTTATTTCCCAGCCAAGCTTATTTTCTTACACAGATTATAGCAGTTCACTGAACTTGGTCCTGCTGAGGACAAAGCTGGGTTCTCAGGAGCATAAATTTGACTCCTTGAGAAGATTCATATGAGTCTATCTATATAAATTAGCTGTACAGTGAGCTAACTACAAGGACTATGCATCTCCACTTACTCTTCCACATTGTAGTTTCCTATCAAAGTATTTAACTTTCATTAAATGGATCAGCTTGTGACATATATTTTTGTTAGTTTTAGATTCTGTAGTTGTTCCATACTTCACACTGGATATCTAGCAGGTCAGTTTCTATAAACATACTGCTTTGTTGTCTTAAATTTTAATCTCCCTTTTAATTGTTGTTTAACCATGCAGAATTTCAACACAGAAAAAAAGCTAAGAGCCCTGAGTTTTCATTGTGAAAGCAAACAGATTAAAGCCATGATTCTTTTACTTTTGTTCAACTTACAGACAGGATAAATGCATCTATCTCAATTGAATTCTACTAAGATAAAATAAAGCAAAGAGTTGCTGTTCTGGTAAAATCACTTGGGTTAATTGTTTCTTCTGCAGAATGTAGATAAGTACAAGACACAAAAGCAAGTAGGAAATATCTGTGAGAGAGAGCAGAGCGATGCGGAGAACCATAAATAAATAATGTATGATTATGTATATGTAGTGAGTGAAGCTGTGAGCAAGCTACAAAAACCATGTATACGGCTGACAGTTAACCCATCTACCAAGTAACGAACAGCTATTATTTTGGCTTTTTAAAAGCACAACTATTATGATCTTTTCTCGTCTTTTTAGTTCAGAACTCTCCATAGGAAAATTGAAACTATTGTGAAGGAAATAAAAAGTATAAGACTTTTCAGTCTGCCTTTATGTAATGTAAATTATCATGCTGTCTAGCATAAAAATAGAAATGAAATATCTGATATTTCTTAGAGGCTTGTCCAAGCGCAGCATTTTTCTTTATCATTTGCAGGGCTGTGAAGCCTTGGTTCCAAAACTTGTCATGAAAATTTAAACTCAGAGTGCAAATAAATGAGAAATCTCGAGCCTTTAACTACCTTTAAAATGAAAGCAGAGGCTATAAACAGATGTGTTCCCGCTGACTGAGCAAGAGCAGTTGGGGAAGATACTGTGGGTCTGCTCTTCATTACCATCTGTCAGCAGGGAGTTACTGGCCTCCCGTGCAAAGTAACTGAAGGGGATTTAATTTGTTTTGAAATGAATTATAAGTACTTGGAAGCAATATTATCATATCCGAGGTGGTGAAGGGGCTAAGGGCAGGGCTGTAGCCTCTGGTTAGGGGCAGTAACTGACAGAAACCATGTGCTTTCCCACCATAGCAGCGCATGAAGTAGTGCCTGCTCTGGAGGGCAAAGAGCAGCTTCCTCGGGCACTTACACAAAACTTACAGAACTTGGTCCTCTTGATATGACAGTGCTCGTATATAAGTGGAAAGTAAATTTCTTAAGCTTTGTTGTCAAATTCATTCAGTACATATTTTCAGAAAGAGTGTATCGTGTTAAGCATTGCAGAGAGGTTCAGTAGCGCCGGGATAATTTTCATGTAGGTTAAATCTTCAAATGTGTTATGCAGGTACTCAGCTAGGTAAGAGAATTTTAGATGGAATCTGGCTTTCCTATCTTCCTAATTAAAAGGAACATATTAAGGTTTTAAATCCATTAAATTCAGCTACTGATTGTTTTCTAGCTCTGGGGCTACGGGAGTAATAAGTGAACTATTTTTGTAGGCAATAAACTTTTTTTATCAAAAAAAACCCTTTTTGTTACTGTACAAGGAGTTTAGATCTTTATAGAGAAATAGAATATAATTGCATAACCTTAAATACTTTTATTGTAGCTGAAATTGTTATTTTTTGTAAGCTGGCTATGATTTTTCCTTGAATCTTACTTTTTACTTCATTTATATTTGCTCTATTTTACTTCAGTTATTAAACATAGCCTGACTACATTTAACAACTAAGTTAAATGAATAAAAAATTAACATAGCCAATATAATTTTCACAAAGCTGAATGACTTCTATACAATAGTGTCCTATTTTATAGAGTACATGCCAGATCTTCCATAAAAAAGTGGATTTTACAGCTGCTTCTGATAGCTAAAACTTATTGACATATACTTCAAGCTCATGTTTTAAACATTGTGTGCTTAATGAGCAGGATTCAAAAATACGAATTATGTTTGATTTCCACTGGTATGCTTTGAACTTGAAAAGATTAGACACATTAAGGGAAAAAAAAAAAAAAGAAAGATTTGCCTGTCAGACTTTTCTTTTTTTAAAGATCAATTACATACTTAATTTAGATGACAGACAAAGAGAAGACAGCTTCTGACAACGGTCCAATGAAATCTTCAAGGAAATGGAGAACAATATCTCAGATTTTTTACATACTCTTGTTATACCAAAAAGTCTCATAATTCCTTTGTTTCCTCTAAAGACTGATAGCTTCTCCTAAGCTGCGCTCGCCACATCCATTGTCTGCGTTACCCTTGGTTCAGTGTCTCTTCTGATGCAGCTAGCTCCACAAATACACAAACAATTTTCCCATTCCACATGAGAAAAATTTAATCCATATAATAAGAGAGTCAGCATTAAATTGATCCCTCTTCACCTGCTGTGCCTTTTTTGCCTTCTTCATGATCTTCCACTACCTAAAGGGGGCCTAGAAGAAAGCAAGGGAGGGACATTTTATAAAGGCATGTAGAGATACAGAACAGGGGGTATTGGCTTTAAGCTGAAAGAGGGTAGATTTAGATCAGAAATTAGGAAGAAACTCTTTGCTATGGGGGTGCTGAGACACTGAAATGGGTTTCCCAGATAAGCCGTGAATGCTCTATCTGTGGAAGTGTGTAAGACTAGGCTGGATGGAGTTCTGAGCGACCTGGTCTAGTGGGGGGTGTCCCTGCCCATGGCAGGGGGGTTGGAACTAGACGATTTTTAAGATCCCTTCCAACCCAAACCATTCTACGATCTTATCAGTATAATATACGGCAGGACTATAATTAACATTTGTATGTTTTAAGATATGTTTCAATACTGATGAAAAAGTTGTGGATATGGACACATACGATTTACATGACCAGCTGTCTCTAAATGGCTTGTCTGTCAGGATGAAGTCAGATTATTTTTTTTTTTCCAGATTTACTTTTTTTTTCCAAAATGAATTATCTGAAACTGCTGAATCTCTCTTGCATTTGTTCTTTATCTGATACCATTTCTCCTCCAGACTGCAATAAGTTCCTTTTTTGGCTTGGCGCATTTCTTGTCCTGAGTGATTTGTTTAGTCTTTTACATACTGAATTATGACTATGGATTATTTGATCCATTTTTCTCCTTATTGAATCCCTTGCCATGAATGATTTCTTTTTTTTTTTTCCTTTTTTTTTTTCCTTTTTTTTTTTTTCATGTCAGGTATTAGCTGCACATTGGTTCTATAATATCCTTATCTTTAGCTCTTCAATCCTGAGAACTAATTTGTTGTGTATATTATGCTTAGGTGTTATAGATTCTAAGGGAAACATAACATGAATTAACTGAGAACGATATAAATGCCAGTAAGGTTGCATTTAGACTTCAATAAAGATTCTAACCAGTAGGTTAAGAACAATCAAATAACCTATATTCATTTTGCTTACTTTTCATTTTCTGATTTAAAAGTTGAACCTTATGAGATAAATTATAATTTCAAATATGTTGCATAGGCTTGGCAGCCTCTTGCACGCTACATATTTGCTTTGAATCTCAAGTATTCATCAGATAAAATTTTTATATTAGGAAATTAAGGGCTAGATAATCTAAGAAAAAGAAACCATTTGAAAAAAAAAAGCATCACAACATCTCTAAATGAATTGCTTTTCTTACAAGTAGTTTTGATGAGATGAGCATTCATGTTTTTTCTATGGCAATTGAGCTCACAAAATGAGATTATGGTAAAACAACAGAGAATCATTATCAAGTAGCACTCTTTATATAAGAGTGCCTAGCACAGTCACCAAATGATGTCTACAGCCTACTGAGAAGAGTACCAAGTAGAGGTCAAACTTTCCTACCTAACACCTACTTACTCTGCATGTCTAGGTCCTCTTTTCCAGCAGGGCCAAAACTTGTTTGCGTAAATGCTCTATGTAAGTGTTAGGTTGGGGGTTTGATAAGAGCACAAGCTCACTTAATACAGCAATAAATTACTAAGAAAAAAGGTTGCTGTAAATATGTGTGAAGTTGTTGGTATGAGCTTTATCCTTGACTTTTGTACTTCACACTTTATTATGTGAATTTACACGTTATTATGCTAATGAAATTGTATGGTAAATTAATGTGGGGAGATTAACATTCACATTTTAATTTTCATGCAATAGATAAAGGTTGTAAAAAAATCTAAATAGCTAAAACCATGATAATTCACTCTCATATTTTGTATTTATATAGACATTTGCTACAAAACTTTCTATTATTTTAACATTTCAGTAGAAAATAGCACTTTAGATATAAAGGTAGTAAATAGCCCAGATTGCCTTTTGATTTTCTGTATGTACCCGTCTCCTGTTTTGCCTTTCCAAGTTGATTTTTCTGTTCACTACTGAAGATCCAATACAGGAGTAGAGGGGCAAAGACAGCATTTTTCTGTGCTTCATTTTCAACAAAGTTAACCCTCGTCGTTTGTTTTTTTCTTGGTTTTTTTTGTTGTTTTTTTTTTCAACTTAAAAGCTGTATTATTTGAGAAAATGTTGCAAAACTCAATGCTTGAGGGTTATGACATCCTGCACGAAGTATACTAAGAAAAACTGCTATAAAGAGAGGTTACAGGCATGGAGTTAAAACTTAAAGGGCTAGCTAGAAAACTACTGTATTTGACTTGGGAACAAATGACTTCATACTAACATCTGAACTGTATCACCAACATGAAACACCATATTAAGATTTTAATCACCGCCCAAAGCATTTCTAGTTGAGACATGGGTATAACACTTTGTTCATAATTAGGAGACACCTTTGCAGCAGGAAATATCCCATAAACATTTCAAGGAGATGAGAGTTAAAGAGTATATGGTTATATAAACTTACTGGGCTTGTTCCAGTATTTTAGCTGTTGCGACCTGAAAATGTGGTATAAACACGTATGAGGAAGACAAATAAAAAATAAGGTATTCAATTTCAATTGAATAAAAAAAAATACTGAAATACTAAAATAAGTTTTATTTCCAAGCAGTATCTTCCAATCCACCAGCTTTACTCCTGAAGGTTCCATAAGCAAACTGATATACATTTTAACATTGCAAACAATGTGACAAAAAGCTAACAGATTCTATTGCATAGTGAAACACAGAAAAGCTGCTACTTCGTTAAAAAATCAGAAGCTGTATTATGTCCCCCATATCAGTGATTTTTATCTACTGATTCATCTTCAATTTAACTCTGCTTAGTTGCATTTACGATTTCATCTATGGCAACATTGTTTGCTGACATCATTGACACATTTTCTTTAGAAAACAAAGAATACTACTAGATACTAGCACCAACACCAGCAGGTGTAGTAAACAGATTACAGCCACAGAGAAGACTTTAAATGTCCCTAGGGAAATCTGTGTATAACTTATTTTCGTATATAACCATAGAGACAATAGCAATATGAAGTAAACTCATAGGCAAATCTTCCTTGAACTGAAACTTCACTTGAAGGTTCAAAAATGCAAATTTGATGGGGATCTTAAGGCTAAAATAGTATGTAATATGCACATACATGTATTCTATTACTCCTGGGACAACCTCTGCCCAAACAGTTAAGGGATGATTTGAAAAGTGGTTAAAGCAAAATTCCTATTACTGAGGGATTTTTAAGCATGCTTGCTTAGATTCCCTGGAATCTATAAGTCATGTACTGACTTTGATAAATGTGATTAAACAGCTAAACTTAGAAAAGTTCTGAAGTAAACAAGCCTACATTTATGATAGGTTTTCTTACAACTTGATTACAGTTTTGCATGCCATTAATTTGCATTTCATTTAGTTTTGTGTTTAAAAGCATCCTCAACTTCCATTTTATCATCAGCTCCAGTCATAGTGCAGTTGCCAGTTATACTGAGCAAATTTCATTACTATATGAGAAGTTCTAATGTGAAGTGTTTTTCTGTATATTTATCAGCTTTTAGCTATAGCAGTGATGTTCAAATTTTTTATTTATTTATTGCTGTGTTTTGCTGAATCTTGACTATAAAATTATAATCATTGAATATCAAGAGTTTACCTTCATGACACAATGTTGATATTCAATGTGTCTTTGTAAGACATTTCTAGTTCAAGCTCATTAAAAATCATTCTGGAATTAAGCAGTTTAAGACACAAAACTAAACTCTGTAGCTGAACTATCATTCAGAGATAGTCACCAACCCCAACGTATAGGATCTTTGATTTATTTTTTTTTTAAATCTAAACCTCACGATGATAGTTTCACTAGGTATAGAGAGCTCGTGTTTACAATTGGAAAAGTGCTGTATGTTTTGTGAAAAGAAACCCCATGATTTTCATAGTTGCCTTTGATGGGTACCACAAAAAAAAGCCGGCTCTAAGTGACAACCATATTCAGTACTTTCAGAGATGACTGAAAAGCACATTAGACAGCTCTGAATTTTGTTGCTTCTAGATGATATATTTAAGTATTCCTAAGCTAAATGTATACCAACCTACTCACCTGAATGATCTTCAGTTTCAATGTGTTTGGGGTTTTCTTGTGAATGCTATTTAGAAATCAGCCAAATAAAAAAAGAAGGAAGATTCAACCAATGACACACTCCATGGTCTGTCCACGACAAAAGAAAGCATATTCATCAGGTTGATGCTGTACTAATGTGCAACGGTAACAACTCAAAGCAAAGAGTTGTCACAGAGCTTAAAGGCGTTCTTTGTTTTGAAGGAGAAAAGTATTTTGAAACAGGTTTCCTTTGAGATCGTAGCAAGTTTCTCATCAGTTGCAGACAATGTATTTCAAAACAAGAAATTGGAAGAATGACGCTTAGAACATCAAATAGCTGGATGTTAGAGAACAAGTCTATTTGCTTAACTTCTTTAGCCCTCAGACATCAAGAGCATATCAAAATGACCTCTTTAAGACTTTATATTTCTAGTGATGTGTTTTCTTTGAAGCTTATCTGCTACTTCTTTCTTTACATGGGATGCTTCTTCTCCAGAACTGTCCTTGATAAAAGAAAACAGATCTCTCCTCTGATACTATTCAACATTCTGAACACTGCCCTCCTTTTTCCTGGAATTCGTGTCTGTTTCCAGTCCATGTTTTTTTTCCTGCCCAGTCTTTTCTAGCTTCTGTACCCTTTTCTCAATAAAAGAGCTCTTAATAAGGTCACTAACAATTTCCTGTCGTCCAACTCCAAGAATCCTTTCAGTGTTCACATTCTTCTAGGTCACTCCACCACTTTCAATAAACCATCTTCCCACTGTCCTTTCTTGCCTTCTCTTGGCTTCTTGTCAGTCTTTGCCTTGTAATAATTTTCCACTCACTTTTTCTGCATTTTCCCCTTGAATTCTAATGATCCCTTTGCAGAGCCAGTCCTTTCACTAGTGACACTGCCTCCAGCCCATCATCCTATTTATCCTGCTTTCTCTTAGCTCTATTTTTAGTCTTCAGTCCCTGGACATATCCTAATGGCAACCCCAGCACCTCTTCTTTCAGTTTCATTTCATTTAGTTGTGCTGATGACTTCTAAATGCAACTGATTTCTTTCCTGTTTTCTTTATAGCACTCCCCATTAGACAGTTTGTAAGACCCAAGGTCAAAAAGACCAAAATAGACGTTTTCTTTCAAATCTTAGTGTTTCTCTGTTGACATTTCCACTATTTTACACAATGTTTTGTTGCCTCTGCTAGGTACCCTTTCAGTCTCCTACGTGCACTTTATGCCTACTTACACATTTAATGTTGCTTAGCCTTAAAATATTTTATCTCCTTTTCCTGCACCAAACAAGTATATTTTTTTCTTTCTGATTTCTACTTGAAATCGTCATCTTCTTCTGAGAGATTTTTACTTAGTACTCACTCTGAATAGCAGTTATCTAATTCAGACTCAGACATTGCTTGCTCATTAAAAGACGCTGTGTTTACTGTATTATCAATACTCATAAAATGAATTATAATAGCTCAGAGTACTTTGTTGCATGAATGACGAAATATGTGAGAAGCACTAAGATATTGCTCATGGCACTGTCTCTTCCTCCGTCACCTAACTTCAGAATACATTTTGGAGCATCCTTATTGCTTGGCTACATATCACAGCATCATTTTTACTCCATCTCTACACAAAAGGCAGATGCTTTTCACATTGTATCTGTTCATGTAAATTAGCAGAGATTTTTAAAGAATAACAAAAGTAGTCCATTCTTATCCAAGTGTCTGACCTGTCTTGAAGATGTCTGAGGTGATCTAGAGCCTGCAGACTGACATAGTCTCGAACCTGCAGACTGAGGTGGTCTAGATCTCGCAGAAGTCCCCATGCCAGCAACCTCCATTAAGCTAAACTGCCTCAAATTCTTTATTCATCTGTGCTGGCAGGGGCTGACATTGCCAGAAATACCACTTCCTTGTATGGGGAACCTGGAGATTGAACCATAAAAAGCTAATTGTCTTGTTAATGAGGTTTAACAACTTTCTGGGAGACAGTTATCTCAAATTATTTTCTCTATTTCAGATAAATTCCATTGATTCCATAGATGCTAAACCTCTTCAGCCTTACAATATTGGGAATCTGCCTAACTGAGTTTACAGCATCAGTTTGCTAACACATATCATCTCCATATTTGTTAAATACTGTTTGCCCCTGGCTCCCTCTGAATTCCAACTAGTTGCTAAAGGTTTTCCTGCTGAGTGGAAGAAGATCTTCTTTGTCCCTTCTTCTGAGACAATATACCACTGGGCGAGGTGCTACAGAAATACGAATTAGTCCTGAGCCCACTGACTCTAAAGAGTAACAGGCTGCCTCACAGCTGTCCATCACAGTAGGTGCAGCTGCGTTCAGCAGTAGCACATAAGCATACTAGTATTCTCTGCAAAAAAAATGATAATCAGTTGTTGACATTTGCATTTTTAACATAAAGCCCTGCTCTGAACACTCCTTTGAAATGTGTAGTGGGTGCTCACAGAAGGTCTTTGATGAGGATGCTATTCAGTGGTCATCCAGTTACTCCTGTGTATACTAAGCAGCAAGAGGAAAACAAGTTCTGAATAAATGCATCAGTAGCAAAAAAAAATTATCCTTAAAAAATCAGATTTGGCAGACACTAACATTCTGTCAAATATTATATTTTTTTTTGCTGTATTTCTCTTTTGTACAATACAATGAAGTCCCAGCCATCTTGAGCACAGATCTGTATGCAAGTACAGTAGCTTTCACAATAGCCAACAAGTCAAGGGCAAAATTGGCCAGGCCATTTTAAACCAGCACTAGAGCATACCAATAGACTGAGATTGGATTTCATACTAATGCTACTGAAAGACAGTTTGACTAGTTGTTAAATTATAACCCTTCATGAATGAGAATTTAGGTATTTTAACAGCTATTCCTCCTCACGCCAGTTGCATTTCCAGTGATCTCGCACTCAAATACCACCATAACTAAAAAAATTAAAAAAAGAAGGAAGTTCTTCACCAGCTCAGCTCTTCACAAGAGAAGGCAAGTTTCCTTTCTGTTGATACAGCATGCAATACAATGAATCTCAACTCTAAATTAGGCTCTCTAAGCAGTTCTACAATGGAGATATTTAATAATAACAATTAGTCTGAATAATGTACTCTCGACAGCTGCCTGTGATGCTTTTCACTGCAGTGTGTGTTCCTCATTGCAGTCAGTGCTACTGAAATGCCTTTAGCAACACAGCACATACTTTATAAGCTCAGACGTTTCCCTCAGATTAGAAATGGTGGTTGCAACTTTTTCCCCCTTCTCATGAGAAATGCATGCTCCTGATTTGCAAGGGCCAGGTGCATTACAAAAGAGATTCCCACTGCTGTCTGTGCTGTTTTTTCTAAATATCATCTACTTGGCCCAGAACTTGGCAATTAACAAGTCACAGCAATACCCCACCAACCCAAACCAGAATCATATCTTCGCACCCACTCAATTCGTCATCCTTAACTTGTATTTTTTAATTCTTTAAAAACAGAAACTCTTTTCCAAATCCTGTTTTTTTTTCTGAGCAGGTATTTATCTGAAAAATATTTTCTTTTTCCCAGCAGCATTGTCACTTGAATTTCCCCATTAGTGGAACTGGTGCTCATTTCGCATGGCTCAATCACACTTCTAAGCTCTGCGGTACCTTTTCCTGTACTGTCAACCTTGGGAACTTCTTTATTCCACCTTGGTATTAAAAGGAGAGCCTGCTTTCAACTCCAAGTCAAGCTATGGTTGTATTATTCTAAAGCTCCCTTTGAAAAAAAGGAAAAAAAAAAAAATTGAACAAAATCCTCATCAGTGGTAATTAATTTTGACAGTGTGGGCTTTGTAGCAATTCACAAACCTGTACTTTGTGCATCAGCATTCCTTATTATTCTAATTAAAGTGGAACATTGTGCCCTCGCCAGTCATTAATGGGTTTTCATTTTGTAAATGACATTTGCAAAAGTTAAAACGGGCAGTTCATATGAAGTCCACAGGCAAGAGCGTTAAAATTAGCATCACCATAGCAACAGTCTTCCATCATTAGTATTCAGGGCAACAGCAAATGTTTTTGTTGTGCTTTTGTTTCCAAAAAAAGATTTTTCTTTACATGTCATTCATAAATACAAAAGACTCAAACTCATACGTTTAAGGTAAAATTATTGCATTCACTTGGCTGTCACTGTTCTAGAATTGCCCAGTTTTTGGAGTTATTTGTCTTTCAGGACAGAGGCTGATTTTTACAATCTCTACAGCTGTGTATGTCTAACCTCCTGAGCGACATTTATTCATTGCCAGCCTGCTGCTCAAGAGTACAGTTTTATTTGAAGTCTGTCACTTCTACTCAAGAATCTGTACCAAGTAACGGATTCTGCTGAGAATCTGTAAAAGATGGATGCATGGTGAAACATGGTCAGTCCCCCTTTAAGTGGAGCGTGCATCTGCTCAGTACTGGTTTTGGTGTTTAAATGATGTTACTTATATAATCTTTTTTTCCCCCCTCTCAGGAATTGAAATGTAAGTGCATCTATCATCTGTATGCACAGTTTAGAATTGGGGAGAGGAGAAAAGGGTGCTCCCCCTAAGGGAAACCAAGGTAGATTATGAGTGTACTCTAATGTCCTTTAGCGGAAGATGTGATTCTGGCTATTTTTTTCCTGAAAGAGGACATCATTGCCTGGAAGCATGTCTGGGACCATGTTGCACCAATACTTTGCAGTTCAAGAAACAGTTTAGCACTGCATCTCCTAAATGCACCCTGAGGCTTATGTCTTGTTGAAGCAAAAGCATGCAGTCAATACAGGAGAAGCAATAGTTGTCCTCTAGAAACAAATAATTTTTGTTCAGATGAAGAGGGGTTAAGAAAAGAAAAGCAAGGAGAAAGATGTTAAAGAAAGTACATGATGAGCGGGATGAGGTCAGTAGAAGGACAACTGTTTTAATTTGATGTATCCTGGCTTGTTCAGTAACAAGCATAGATCAGAAGTAACTAAATGTTCTTTAGCATTATGTCTCTGGATTTTAATTTGGCACAGGAAGGTTCCTTCTTTCCTCTTCATCTTCTTAAAATGCTTCATTTTGCAGATTTTTGCCGAACATTTAACGAGTAAACACACTTTTGTGCAATGTAAAAATTGGTAATACAATCTGTTCCATTAAAGATATCCCTGTATTTTAATAAATAAGGTTCATTTTCATACGATTGCCTTGCCCTTGTAATACTAATTTTTCAGCTAGAGAGACCTGCAGAATTGGTGAACTCCTAAAAGTGGTGAATACTGTGTACACCTGAGAAAAATTGCTCTCAGGTTATCTGAAAACTATCCATGGTGCACTGATGTTTGGTCCTTGGCACCTGGAGGGCTTTAACACGGAAGGGGATTGCTGTAACTCTGAGGTTCTGAAACAACAACATGCAGGTTCATCTCTTCAACCAGTTATTTTCTGTCTTCTATCAAAGCACCCTTTTCCTAGGTCAAGTTAATTCTTCCCCTGTGCTGATTCACTCTGCTGTTTTCCTTTTTTTTGTTGCTTGTCAGATGCTTTCTGAGAGTCTCAGCATGTTAAAGCAGTTCATTTTCTCTCATTTAGACTTCCATCCACTCCTGCAGTGGAGATAGTTACTGAACTGTAATATTTTGCAGAATTTTGCCATTTGATCTTCATAGATAAATTCAGTGGTGAAGTGGAACAATGTAAAAACTGAATAATTTTCACTGAATTCAGAATTCAGTCATCATTTAACTAAAATGTTTCACGCCTAGTATTCTAAGTGAGCTTCTTTGTAAACCTCAGTAAGTTCAGTACTAGTTTCTTGCAATGCTGAATCTTATAATCGTCAAACAAGCAACCTACCTTTCTTTAAAATCAACTTTGGAGATCTTTTTAGATTACTAGCTCTTTTCAAGCACTGAATTATAACATCATTAGAAAGATTTATCTAAAATGCAAGAGGTTTATAGCCTTGTTTATTGTACTAATGGCAAGCAGAGAGATCGCTTCTGGAAAGGATCAGTGACTCATTACTATTTTCACTTCCACACTCCATTCATTCAGGGACAGACTCTTGAGTAGTGTTGTGGCAAATGAGAGGAAATGGCCACTTTCTTTTTTTATTCAAAATAGGTAAACATTGTGTTTCCAAAAATGTAAGTATGTATACTTTCTACTTATCCATGTCCTTGAAAACGCTACTGAAGCTATTCTTTATTAAAGGTGTTTCAGCATTTAGTCTAGAAATACAGGAGATAAAACTCTGTGAGTATGGATTTCAGATATGCTATTCTAGTTCCAGATTTCCCTTCTAAAAAGTGAACTTTAGACGGAAGTATGCAAATGAAATATTCTCAACTTTCTGATTTGTGTATTAATCTTATAAATTATACCCAGCTTCAACCTGTGGAAACCCTGGAGAGTGGAAATAAGTGACTTGCGGATGTTTTCTTGAGTGTAACAGACTGCATATTTTGTAGCTGGAAATGTCAATGGTTACAGTAATAAAAAATAAAAACAGGAGTTAGAACTACTAAACCTAGATCACATTTTTATTTCTCCATCTATAAACTTTTAGTGCAAGTAATTTGGAATAAAAGGCATCTTTACATTTTACTTCAATGTTTAGGAGGAAATTTCTTCCACATTTCTGCCAGTGACAGCATTTTAGCCACTAAGACGCAGTTGTTGAAAAGCATATTTTATCTCTACGCTTTGGTTTACATTAAGTATTGTCTGAAAATTAGAGGTTAAAAAATTGATTCCCAAAGGTCTCTTGCTGATGAGCTCACCACCATTTCCAAATACTGGTTTGAACTTCAGACTTCTGAATTGAGCTATTTTGACATAAACCAGCACTAGAAGCATAAACGAAAACCACCAAGAGGTTATCTTATAGGTGCACCCACCTTATTTGTTCTTTTCTTTACTGACTGTTAATGGAAGTGCTTATTCTTTTAGTACTGCTGTAATATTACCACACCATTTAAAACACTTAGCAGACTGTTCAATTGCAGGCAGCGTTCTTCATATTTGACCAGTGTCGTCTTCTGCGCATTCCTTGTTCTTCTGCTTTTCCACTATTTTATTTGTGCTATGGCACAAAAGCAATGACAACCTTGCTAATATGGTCATTACATGTTAGTTGCTTGCTTTCATATGCTATTATTTCTTCTCCTATTTCCAGTTTGAGAGAGGAATAAATGCTGCATCGCACTCTAACAGTCTTGAAATGAGCAGAAGCACCTACAGAGAGAACTTCAAGTTATGGTGGGAGGAGTTCTGGCTCCCATCAGACTTTCTGTTAGAAGTTTGGAAATCAAATTCCACTTCTGTGCTGAAAGCAGCTTGTATGGGTTGAGAGATGTGCTCATTCATTTCAGGATAGTTACTTATTTTTAGCAACGTAAAAACAATCAGAATCTGGATCTCAGGATTTCCTCTCATTTATCAAGTGTTTTCACATCAGTGCCTGAAGTATTGTGGAAGAAACATTTGCTGCTGGCAAAATGCGAATCTGTATCTGTACAGTTTTCTCTTGAGAAAACCGAGCTCAAAAGTCCCAGGGCTGCTTTGCTCTGGGGCATTTGTTCACTATTCTAGGAATAAGGAGTGGAAAAGAGTTTGTCAGTGTGAATCCTGTATCAAACTCACCTGTGTGAGGTCTCACAATAGTCCTCTTTAGTTTGAATCAAGTCAGCCAATGGGACTCCTTTCATGTGTGTTGGTGCTGATGTTCATTTTGGTCTGTGGCCTATATTTACAACACCCAGACATCTCCTGAACAATTCTTCCTTGATACATGTGTTTTTTAAAATACTTACCAACTTTTTTTTCTCAGTTTTATAAACAAAAATTTAATTTCCACTGACTTTAAACAGATCTTTCTGACTATTAGTCTTCTTCATTTTTTCTTTCCTTTATGCACACACATATCTCCTACAAATAGTCAAAGTCCTGAGAGTCCAATGTTGCTCTGACATCTCCAGACTCAAGTTCTGCTCAACTATTTTGTCAGTTCACAGTAAGTTTCAAGGACACTGACAAAGATCATAGCTGCCTTGCTTTGTTGCATTTTGCAGATTTTGAGCTCTCCTCAGTTCTCTATTATATCCTCCCAATAATTGTTAGACATTTACACCCACACAGCTTTCTTTGTCTTTGTGGAGAAGTTAGACAAAAGAGACAACCAACCAAAAAAATCTATAAAACTGCCTCCTGCCTTGTTCTCTACATTTTTAGTTCTCCTGGATAATTTGCGTACCACGATCTTTCCTCTCTGAGCTCAGTCTGCTGCACGGCTCAGGCCTGTCCAAACCCACAGCTCAGATATATTTCAATATTATACTCTTCTTTGTTTGTTATTTTTTTGCTAATATCTCAAGGAAGTTTGTGATAAACCTCAAGTAAGAGCATTTATCTGCAATATTTTTGTTTGGTTTTTTCAGAAACCGTTCTGAATTATACAGGATTTCCTTTTTGTATATACTAAGAAAATAACATAATTCCTGGTAAATAATGGATAAATGTCTTCAGCAAAATAAGAATAGTTTGGGTTTGTTGTTTTTTTTTTTATGTAAGCAGTGCAAAAATATAATACATACTGACACCCTTTGACACTGCTTCACCTAAGACATTCCCATTACAAGTGAGACCAAACAGGTGGTGATCTCCCGTCAGTGCCATGTTATCACTGAGAAGCTTTGATCTACCTAATGTATAATAAATAAGAGCCTACATTTTAATCATCTTGCACAGTTTTATTTTATTTCCGAAAACTCATCCTGACTTTGTTGTGAATTTTTTTAAATTAGGTTATTTTTTGATCATTTATTTATTTCAGCATACCTACCAGTAGACAGATGACATAACAGCTGGAAGTTATTATACTGTATACCTGCCACTCCCCTATCCACCTTTGTCCTATTGCTATGTCTGTGAAAGATGTAGCCATTCTTAATTTGTACTTTATGCTATGTAAGAGACTGACCAGATGATCTTTTTAGGATAAGATGCTGACTGACAGAAAATGCAATTAGGCTTAAAGTTCCCCTTGTTTCTACATGTATTCCTTACTCTAAAGGTGCATTATGCCTTTATGCTCCAGTAAAGACTAAAAATCTATTTTACCATTTAAATAAACTTGTAGAGTTTCTTAAAAATAACAAGATAAATTCTACTTTTACATGTATACAACAATCTAAGTTTCGTTCTGTAGTATCTTTAGTAATATAGTACTCATATTACAAACCACCTGTACTTACTTGTGGTCAGTCTGACTGTTTCAAGGCAGGGAAGATCAGACCAAATCAAATCTATGAAAAAGACATTATTTAAAACAATAATATTTACACAATATATAAGACTACTATGATAGAATAGTGTCGCATTGCTTATTAATAGTTTGGGGTTTTTTTTGACAATGTGCTTTATCTTGTATTCACTGAAATCCAGTGCTAAATTTCTCACCAAATTATGTCATGTCAAATTTAGCACTTTTTTAGATGCTGAGTTAGAAAGAGGAAGACCATAGAACAGACACTTAAATTGTTCTCTAAAGGGTATTTTAAATTATCCTCTTAATTGCAAATTACACAGAAAGACAAAGTAGAGAAAAATATAATTTTAGCATAACAACCTAAATCAAGAAAATAAGAACTGTCTTTTCCAGTCTTGGAGTTGGTGACTGGAACTGATTTATATAAATTGTGCCCATCTAGGAACAAGCAAAGCCACAAAATTAAAAATCCATAATTTTTTTTTAAGTGAGAGAATGGGATAGTCTGCCAATGTGAGAACAACCTGTACTCACTGACGCATGTAGCCAAAATTTTGTTTGGAAGTAAAATTCAGCTCAGTAAGTAGTATGCAATGCACTAAATGCATTAGAGCATTGTCATTGCACATTATGCTTTTGTAGTTTTCAAATGTGGCAAGATGCTGTAGTGTATGTGGATACAGAGTCCAAGAGACCAGATGACTATTCTTCTAAGTCCTACCTTTGACCAGTTTTTTACAGAAATTGCTGTCTAAACCACTCCTTGGTACATAATCAAACCTTAAGAAATGCCATGAGATCGGCTGCTCTGCTGTTATGCATTGGAAGTGTTTCTTCAATTCGGTAACTCTCAAAAATTGTGTCAGCTTACAAAGGTTTTGAATGGAAATAGTAGTTGCTTTTCTTAGACAATTTCACGACTGCAAACTTTGGAAATTTTATGTAGAGCTTTAAACAACCTTTAAAAGAAAGTACAATATGGCTGCTCACTATTGGTAGTGACTTGTTTTCGTCAACTCAGTTGCTTTCTCAATAGAAAATCCTCTACTTAAAAACAAATACTTTGATTAGCAGCTGATTTCTTTGGTAGGCTCATCAAGAAAGCTTGAGGATCTAGCGCAGCAAAGCACTTGTGACTAAAGTGTACTGCACAGCATTTAAATCACAGGGGTTTGAGGTGATCCAGAACTCTTCTGGTTCCACCACTGCAGGGAGATGTTTTCACAATTTAATGTCATGGGTTTATTCTAAAGGTACAGGACCAATGAGTTTCAAAAAGATACCACATCTTTTGCAGCAGCTGCACTGCAACAAATCTCACAGTAGGTGAGACAATTTGAAATGAAAGGAAAAAAAAACCTAAATACTAAAAAAAAATAAGTAAAATCAAGCCTTAGGTCCGCAGGATCACTCAGTGGGAAGTAGAGGAGTACCACGGCCGGTCTGCTGTAGAGAGGTCCTCCTCTCAGCAATAAGAACAAGAGTCACTGTGTGGAATTTGAACATAGAGACAACTATTATTTTCAGGGCAGACACAGATAGCAGGGTAGGTGTAAGATAACGTGCCACTGGAAAGTCCAAATAACAAAAATATTGTCTCATTTGGAGAGATGACCTCTCTTGGCTATTTCACAGACTAAATCATTTAATTAAATGGCAGTATAGACATAGTTCCACTGGCTTTGTTTTCTCCAAATTGCTATTGAGGTTCTTTTACAATGTTGACATGGAAACAACTATCAAAACCAGTCACTTTCTTCATCTCTGATCCAATAGAGTGCACTGTCATCATAAAATAATCATTTTCAATGCATATAATCCCTTTTAAAATGTAAAAATAAATGCTAGCCTCAGTGAAGTGTAATGTTTACTACAAAAATTAAAAGAAACTAATAATATAGCCTAAAGTAAAAAAAAAAAAATGAAAAAAAAATTGATTTGGTAATGAAAGACTTTTAGTGACAATACCTTACTCACAAACAAGAAATATGTTTCTACTCTTTGATTCCTAAATTGTAATTCTTAGAATAAAGCCGAATGAATGCTCAGTGGGGCAAGCAGCTAAAAATAAAACTCTCCAAAGGTTTTAGTTCAGTATTAAATACACTGATTTGATAAAACTAGTGGATTAGATGGTGTCTAATCCTTCACTCACTGCTTGGGTTCTATTTGGCAAAATTCTTAGGCTGCCAGCTTCTGCAAATCTTTGCAAAAATTATTTTTATCCCTAATAAATTATTTGCTCTGTTAGCTACCCTAAAAACAGAACAAATTGATGGACATGGGTGGAAGGATAACAATTTAAGGAATAATGACAGTAGAGTTTTAAAAATTAGAATGAAGAGCAACTGCAGCAACAAAACTATGGAAAAGTAAAAGGAGATTAATTTCTGAATACCAATAAAAACTATAATGTCCATAAGCAAAAATAAGTTTCATTACTAAAGTGCAAAAGTATTTAGACACCACATATGTTAACCCAGTTTTTATTTACAAAATAAGGCTGAAGGTTTTTTGGTTATTTTTTCCCTTGGCTCATGCATATTCACGTAAAGATATTAACTGAAGTGGTGATAATTGTTTGCAAAATAACATTTGGTTCTAAAGCTGGCAACTATGAGCCAGAGCTGTTGATAGTCATTGAAGGAAAATTGTTTACCTCAACAGAAGAGGGATCATTTAAAACAACACCATATTTTCTTAATATGACAGAATGATTTTGCTATTTTGGAACTAGGGATGAATGCTCAAACAGTTGTAATATTTTCTGAGACAGGAGGTGTGAATTTAGATGATTCTTCTTTCTAACTTTAGGGACACTCAGACAACCATCTTCTACACTGTAGGTAATATGTTATGTAATAATTTTTTTGCCAGCAGAAGATTCAAAATTCTGAACACTATTGAACAAATGATTTGGATCTTGTGTATGCTCTGCATTTTTATTGTACAGCGTAGAAATAGAGAAATCTTGGCTGAATTCAATACCCTTTTTTTCTTGAAAGGAAGGTGACAAAAAATGTGTGATGTTTGTTATGACTCATGGAATTAGGTATTTTGAACTTTTAAATAATTTGGCATTCTTTGACGTGATCAGGGAGATGATAAAGTTGGGTCCTAGCAATAAGAATTTTCTTTCTAAGTCTGGACTATTTTAGAAAAAGGTGAAGATGTTGATATGGTAAAGTTGCAGCTTGAATTTTCTGATAATGTGTTCAAGGGAAATAGATGTAGGAGCAAGGGTCTAAGAATGTTAATATGGACCATAACCAATATTTAAATCCTTAGTATTTTAGGGCTATGTGGATTGTTCAGGATTTAGATTGCACTTTTGAAAATGGTTTCTTAAAGATGAAAAAAATAGTTCCAGATACAAATTTGGAAATTGTTTGATTAGTTCAGTGTGAAAAAATGCTCAGTATAGAAAAATTATTTTGGCTGATTTTAAGGTCCACACAATCACGCTTTTTCTTAATTTAGTAGTGGACTGTGGTAGGTCCTGAAAGGCATCTGTGTACGTTTGATCATAAATGTCAAGGGTCTTTGAGTTGCGTAGACATGGCATCTCTGATTTTCATTGCAAGCTTTTCATGGTGAATTTGCCTGTATTGCTAGAAAAGAATCTTCATTTTGCACATTTATTCTTTCACTAAGGGATTCCATTTTCTGTTTAATAACAGAGATCAGAAAAGTGAATGAAATATGCCGGTAGAACTGCAAGCTATTTGAAGCCTTGTTGAGATGTACCGTGAGAGGTTTAGCTCAATTCAAATGTATGAAATACTGAAAGTATACCTAGACATTGAGTTCTATTAAATGTATTCCCATTATTAGACTTAGATAAACATAAACTGTGCAATATAGTTTATCTATACTTTTTTTTTTTCTCTCTCAGTTGGCATCCACAGGATTCTTTCCTGAATTAACTGCCAGGTACTGTGCCAGAGATAGAAGGAGCTACACAAAGATACCTAAATGCAAAAGCTGGGAGGACTACTTTGTTAGGAAGAACCATATTATAGTTAAGTAAATGAAAGGAGTAGAAGCTGTCTGGAATTATGTGAAGTGTGTGCCAAAGAGTAAATGCTTGAACTTGCCACAGGAGACTTGAATGGAATCTTTTTTTCACACATAGCTAAGAAGTAATTTTTATCTTACCTCAAAATTCCTTTGTATCCCTCTTTACTGAAGTGCTAACATACATTTAGATTCAATTAGGATAAAACAATATCTGTGCCCTAGGACATGGCTTCATGGTACCTGATACTGATTCATCTGTCTCTGGAAGCACTAGTTAATGTAGGTGTCTGTATGTCTATATTTTTTTCAAATGACGGTATATATAGTATATACAAACTTTGACTCTGGCATGGCCAAGATGAGTCTATTGCCACTTGCCATTAAAGGACATTGCCAGAGCTGTATGAACAATTGCCTCGCTTTGTAGACAATTTAAAGTACATTGTTTCACACTGAAATGAAGTGAAAAGTTTTGAATTCAGAAATGTCAGATGAGAAACTTCTCCTTTTCAGAATATTTTTCTTGTTGTCACCATATCAGACCTCAGTTTGGGAATAGTTGCACAACCCTAAGCCTGAAGCTGCAGTTCTATACAAATAAACCACAACATGAAGGAGTTAGCCTGGATGAAAGTACTGGTGAGGCTAGTTAGACGTAGCTGATTTTTAAACTAAATCTACACAAGTTTGATTTACCAGGAGGAGGAGAACCATCCCTTTCTCATATAAGGGCTCTATGTGGCCCGGTCTAGGGAAAAGGTTAGGAGTAGACCTCAAACTTACCATATTTGCTAAGGTAAACAACCTTGACATGTTTGGGAAGATGATGAAAAAGGCTAGTCGGTACATAAAAATAGGGAAGGGCTCTTGTTAGAATGATAAACTTACGGATAGTATAATTGTTGAGGAAACAATAGAGTCATTATGACAGATTCAAAGTATATTTTAAAGCGACAAAAACTGCAAGTTCACAGCAAAGCATCCATCGCTAAAATACAGATAGCAAAAAATGAATGCATTTATTCAAAGGTGCAAAGTTTGCCTAGACATTGGCCCACTTTCTCGGCCCTGAATGAAGTAGGACTGAAAGATGCAGTTTCTTGCTATTGAGATCTATACATTGATAGGAAACAGTAAAAAAGTTAATGATTTGGGAAGGTAGCTTTTGTCATTGTTACACGTTATTTTATGCATTGAAAGGTTTTGAGGTGGAAAAAAAAAAGTCACTAAGCAAGAGAGTTTATAAAATCCTGCTTATTTTATTCCCCCAAGAGGCAAAACAATCATTTATTTCTAACCGGGTCTGCAAAGAAAAGTAAGAAATGGAGTTCGCCTTTATTGTTTTGTTTAATTTATCCTTATTAGTCTGCATTTTTTCTCCACTGTACTCCCTGAAATTATACCCATTCATTTAGCTAATACAGATTCCTCAAACCAAGAACTGACCATGGTATAATTATTATTTTTCAATTCTTATTTGTATGTTGTAAAGATAAGCAAGCAGTTTTGCTTGGCCTACGTTTTCTGCTAGTAGATTTTAAGTGTTTTTTTAATAGCTTTCCAAAGCCTTACTTCATGGGGCTTTAAAATACTTTCAGTTATCTAGCATTTTGCTAGCATTTTGCTTCTTGATCTTCCCATTCTTGGGACTATTCACACTTGAATTCATCTCCATTTCTGAAGAGTAAAGGTTATTCCCATCTTAATCTTATTTCTTGTCATTTGTTATGGAAGGGAGAAAAGAGCTTTTGGTATTTACAGACGCTTACCTGAAGATCTCACAGTGCTGATGAAACCTGGATGGGCTATCCACCAAATGCCATGATGCACATAATCTCACTTAATCTCAGCCTCACTCTGCTCCTCTTTTTAGGGTCATACACCTGGCAGTAGAGGCTACTGCTGAGTGTCTCAAATGTCACTATCAGTTTATAAAACAAATGTAGACTCTCCAAATTAGCCTTCCCAAGATTTCAACAGGATGAAATTCGTATGTGTATCTACTATATCTAAAATGACAGACACCCTCCCATTCATCTTCTATCAACAGCATGTAATGCAGTGTGACATGGGGCACACACAGACCGTTCCTGAGGCTCCATGATACTCCTCTTGTAGGGTGACTAAGATTTCTATTTTAATCAGTTGTCTTTACTGCAGTGAAGGCAAGCACAGCCCAAAGGAACACAGAGGTTGTGCCGTTGTGCATCCAAAAGGAACAGATGTACTCCTGTCACACGTGCTGTGTGCCAATACTTACCATACTGTGCATTAAATTGCTGCAAGCTCTGTAATACTTACTGCAGAATTAGTTTCCTTATTTTATTTTATTTTTTTTTTTAAAAAGAGAAAATAATAAAGGTTCTTCTTCCTGCTCTCTCTATTCCAAGAACATCTCAGTGAAACATGTCAGGTTAATTCATGTGACCCCTCCACTTGCCAGTTACACGGCTGCCTTACAGTGGGAGAACGAGCCCTGTATAAGAAGCAGCACCTGCTAATCTTCCTTCATATAGGACACAAATTGGGTTTCCCTCTGGGTAGAAAATGGTATGCTCAGCTCCTTCCCCGACTCTACCACGGTGTAAATAACTGATTATAAGCATACAGAACTATAAATGTTTTAGAAGGTCTTTAATTTACAGTGCAATGTTGGGGAAAATGAATGCAGAATTTCAAAGCTATTTCCTTCGTTGCATTAACAGCATTTTAATGTGCTTCCAGTAGTAATGTGCAAACAGCCGAAAAAACCACCCCAAACCAGCAGCGTCCAAAACAGTATTCTCTTCTTGGCTCTTCTGAGAGAGCCATTAACAAATACTGAAAAAGTCCTGGAGGTGTCAGCCCTTGGAGCATATTTAAGACAGATGATCCAGGAAAGTGTCATTGTGCCATCCCAAGTGATTCTTTGTATTTATTTATACCAAGAACAAGAAAATAGACTCAAACAGCATAACGGATTAGCCAGCCTGACACAGGGCACCACAATGTCTTCTTACATGCAAGGCAAGCTCTTGCCAACCAACTGAGAAACGCTAAAGCCACACTTACAAGGAGGACGACACGCTTCACAGAACTATGGAAGCAAGACTTAGTTACCTGGAAAATATTGTATCTTCACTTTCAATGTCAGTAAAACTAAAGAAATACCTCTTCAGTTTTCTAGCTCATAAAGTGCTAAACTTACAAGCAAACTTGTACCATTAATGTCTGCCCTACTAAACGGTTTTAGCCAAGCGCCTACCCATTTCTGTGTTTGGGTTCCGGTCTCTGCAGCATGGAGCAGTCATGTTAATCTCCTACGTAAAACTTATAAAGATTTATACTCAAACGTTATTGTTTAACAATCAGTTCGTTCATAATATTATTTTTAATGTCTGTGCATCTGTGGCTCTTTAAAGGGACAACATTCTGAAAAGAACACACTAAAACTGAAAAATCAGGTTTCTCAAATGCACAGATGCCCATAACCATTTGGACAGCAAACAATGCAGTTAGATGGCCTGCAAATCCACTTTTTTTTTTTTTTTTTTCCCCCTGGATGAGTTTTGGGGTAATAAGACAGCCTCTAATTATTATCTCTTATTTATTAGGGGGCTATGATTTCCCCTTAAGCACCCAGTGGTGTTAAATGTTGAAGAGACAGATACCTTGATTAGACACAGCGCAGGGCAAACCTGCAGTACAAAAGAGAGAAACATCATTCTTCTGATTAAGGTGTCTGTGTAGGTGCACAAATGGACTGAATAGCTCTTGGGAAAGACAAACATTACAAGGAACTAAAACTCTGCTTACTGTGTAATCCTGTTTTATTTTCTACAGGAAGACGACTGTTTTTTATCAAATAAATGGCTAAAAATTAAGTATGGCATAAAGATTGGCTTCACTTACAAATGCCAAAGACAGTAACTGTTTACACTGCAAACAAAATACATTTTTGTAAGAAATTATGGGTAGTTAAAAGTAATTTGGAATAAGAATGCTATTACTTGAGTAAATTTTGGGGTCAATCAAAACAGCTAAGAGATTTTGTGAATTTGGAGACAACAATCAGGACTACATTAAATAGTTGTTTTTTTAATATAAAGTCAAATTATAAAATCAATAGGCCTTAATCCCTTAATCCTTCAACATTCTTGTTTTCCCCTGGATGTTCTTGAGTGGGTAAGAGCCTGATTTAGGAGATCAAAGGGTTAATTTGCTTTTCAATCGAGGAATGACTCAGAGTTCCCCTTTATTGTTTAAAAAAAAAAAAAGAAAAAAAAAAGAAAGTGGTGCGTGGGTGTAAGGTAGGGAAAAAAAGCCAAGAAAATGGATTCACTAATTGGGGTTTTCACCTGCTGTGAGTCTAATTGAATACAATGCTTTATTTGTAACTCAAGGAGAAAGAAGATTATGCAAAGTATGAGAAATTCAGACTGGTTTTTAAATTCTTATTACTTGGCACTATTGTATGGGAAAGAAGACCAACGTGATAATAGCAGCATCAAGCTTCTGTTAAGGCAGACCAGGAAACTCCAGAAACAGTAAAAACCAAAGCAATGTGTATCGTGGGTATTAGTACCAGATACTTCTTGCGGGAAAATAAACCATTTTTGCTGTGAAACAGCAGGCTCCCGGCTACCCCGAGTCCCTTTGTATGACACAGGCAGCTGCTCTCTCCTTCTAATAGACCACGAGTTTCCTCCTAAGTAATATGCTAAACATCTTATTTTAAAGACTTAGAGAGATGTCTCACTTCTTAAAACTTAGCTAAAGATGGGAAAAGATGAAGTTGTTTTTATCACGCAATTGACTGCCTTCAGCCAGTCCATTCACTTCAAAACCAAGATATCTGATTGATAAAGATATCTGATCTAATACCAGGTCCAGTGGAGTAAATGGAGAATTCTCACAGAGTCTAATGCGTTTTAATGTAGCCATTTATTTTTTTTACACAAAAATTAATCCTCTTTTTCTTTCCATGTTGGTGTAGTGATGTGGATCCAAGGTAAGTGAAAAGTGTGAATTAGATCTTTTAAAACAAACTGTCTGGAAACAATGACAATTTAACATTTAATTCCATTAAGTTTTATGTTTGCATCTGGGGGCCTGAAGGGTTGAATGTTGAGCATCTTACACTTTTAATGCCTCTATAAAAAAAACATGTGGGCTTTCCTTGAACTGCATGTTATGCATTTCCTAAAATCAGATAACCCAGCTACCTGGAGCCTTAAAGGGAGCCCTAAATATCCTGGTACTTAGGATATAAACCCACCAGGTTCAGTGCTTACAGACATCTATGCAATGGAAAGCAACCTATGGGATGCTCTTGTGATATAGAAACTGGGTGAGATGAATTTTTCATGCTTCTAGGCCTGCATCTTCCCAGTGTAAAAATACGGGAGTTTTTTGTACATTTGAAAGGCACCCTTTCTGGGTGACTTTACCAAGAAAGCACAGGCTGTAAGGCTTGAAAAACTCTTTAGCTGCGTGAAGGACTCGGTTCTCCACGCAGCATTATTTTAATGTCTGAAGGACGTAGATGTAAAACTTGCATGAGAGGAGACTGGCTGCACTGATTTGAAATGCTTGTGGCATTCAAAGGAGATAGTTAGCTTTTCTTTGCGTACGGAATATTAAGTAGGAATTAATACAAAGAAACATTGCGACAGAA
>VWZK01011221.1:42660-129094 GCA_013396935.1 Baryphthengus martii
AGGGGTGAGGAGGATGCGGTGGGGCGGCAGGTGCAAGTGCGGGGCGGGCTGGGGGGCTCTCGGGTGTTTCAGCTGGGTGCCCGTAACGCTCCGGCGCGGTGCGAAAGTGGAAAGCAGCGTGGCCGGCCGGCCGTCCTCTGCGCAGACCGCACGCAGGGGGAAGCGGCCGTACCTTTAAAAAAGGTACGTACGTGCCTTACCCTAAAAAAAGGTCGGCTTGCCGCCAGATTTCTCCCAGGAACTTGAAGCGGCGTTTAATCCAGCGCCTTTTCCCTCGCCCGGGGCCGTCGTTTGGCGCTGGCCGTGCCTGGCTGGGGCGCGTAGGAGATGGCGGTGCGGGGAGTTACCTGTGCAGGTGTGCGGTGGGATGCCGGGGGCGGGGGGGAGCCGGCGGTCGGGCCCGCGAAATCGTGGGTGTGGAGGGCTCCGGGGAGGTGCCGAAAGGAGTTGGCTCTTAGTCGTTGTTCCTCAGATTTTAAGGGGTAGCGCAGTGCTGCTACCTGTGTAGCACATGGCGTGTGTTGTAGCTTGGTTCGGGCGTGAACTTTTAACAGAATTCCTGAAAGCGAGCGTGCTTAGAGGTGCGTTGCTTTTCCCAGTAATTTCGTGCTTACAAATAACCTTTCAGATTAATAGGGAGAAGAAGCTGGGAGAGGATTCCCTCCGGGCTGTTGCGTTACAAGTGCTGCATTTGTTGTTGTTCTGTGGTACGTGATCGTGTCCTTTAAGAGCTGCTGTAAAACACCTTGCAGCCTGGGACACCAGCAGTGTCCCCAGTCCTCATCTTGAGCTGGAGTTGGGCTGAGAAGTGGTTTATGCAGGCGTATCCGAGCGGAGCTGAGGAGACCAGAAACATGGTTATGTGCAGGATCTTTGACCTTTTAGCACTAAGGAATTGTTTGAGGCCGTTGCCATTTGAGCCTGGATTTGACAAGACCCTGCAGTGAAATTGCTTTGGCAGAAGTGCTTTGAAAAGCAAATAGATCAGTGGAGAGGAACAGCTTGGGGGGCAGGCTCACCGAGCCGTAGCCGCTGAGCAGGAATCTTTGCCCGTGACAGAGCGTACAAAATAAATGTTTAACATCAAGGGGAGAAAAAAAGAGGTACTGTTCAGTACTTGGCAGTTGATATTTGCCCTTCTCCTAGTGTTCATTTTCAGTATAGGCAAGAAACTTTTATGTGTATTGGTGCCTGCCTTCAGCAGTCTGATAAATCTCACGAAAGCCAATAAAACACGCTAAAGTCAAGTTCCTCCTGAAAAGACACTGATCCTTGGTTTAAACAGAAATAATCTCTGCACAGATCAGTAGTCTCTAGATTACAGATGAAAACAGTAGTCCTTTGTAAAGCACAAAGGAATGCCACATTTTTATATTGTTAATACTTTCCGTAGCAGTAACTTGTTTTATCTAAGGACCTAATGAAACACTGTGAAAAGACAAATATTAAGTCTTCCTTGCAATTACTGTCATTTATTCTTGAAAACATTTTTCTTCTAAATGAGCAGTAGTGTCTATTCGTTCATACAAACAATTTCAAATGCATTTAGGTTAGTGTAGTAAAAAACCAAACAACTCTATCATGTTTATTTTGGCTTTTTGACAAGTCATAACGTGATTGGAATAACATTTTATCCATCTTAAAGCCAAAAGGTGAGAAGTATTGTGAATTGTGTTGTTTGAAAATGGATCATTTCAGTGCTTTGTAAAATATTACTTGCAATTTTGTCTTTTTCAGAAGTGTATGTACTAATTATTTATTCTTACATGATAGAATTTCTTATTCTGTGCACATCCACGCACGTGCACATCTACTTCATGGCGCATTTCCTAATGAAGGGTGAGGGAAGAAGCATAGCAGCATTGGCTCTGGTATCACCAATAAAGAGGGATGAAAGAGTTTAAAAAGGAATCTGCAGTTGCAACCTAAGATTCTAGACTCTGGAGTTGAGCAGTGAATACACATAAGACTGAATCCTAGATATATAGGGTGGGGAGGAGGAAGAGAGAAGGAATGCAATCAAAAACTGTTAAAAGATTTGGGAGCGTTTCGGTGTGGCCTGTGCAGGAATGTTTGGGGGGAAATTTGGCGGGGGGGGGTGTGAGCAGATGAGGGAGAGTATTGCTCTTTCTTCTTCCCACCGCTGTTGTTGCTCAGAAGTGATGTAAAAGGAAGGAAGATAAAATAACTGTGTTTTGTCCAAACCAATCAAAGTGTAACAAGGGAGCTGTAGTTCAGCTAGTGTGTCAGGATACCGTCTTTTGATTTCAGGTTTTCAATCCCGTGTGTTATCGGCTCTGCCGACAGCGATGAGAGACAAATCTCTCTGCTGTTGGCAGGAACAGAGGAGTTCACACAGGCATAGTGTGACAGAATTCCCCTCGTAAAAATTGTCCTTGCTAATATAATATAATCATCCTTTAATGAAGTGGTCCTGTGGTTCCCAAAGGATGCACTAAGTGAAGACTTTACTTTCATCCCACTGAATTATCAGTGTATTTAGTGTGCTAGTCACACCAACGTCTAGGTGTCACCATTATCTGTTGCTGCTCTTCTCCTTTTCAGGCCTGGTTTTCATTTCCTTTCCACCTTTGCAGCTTAAGTCGGGTGAGAAAGATGAAAATATGCCACATAAGCCCACTTAGATTTTTATTTGTTGCAGAATGTTCGGGATTTAAAAGCTAGTGATCAGTTTAGTTGACCTAAATGTAGTGCCAAACTGAAAAACGTATCCTCCGAGCACATGCAGTATTGCAAAACTACTGTCTGTGTGCATTGATACCTTTTTAATGTTGGAGGTTCGTTGGGAANGCATGTTATGCATTTCCTAAAATCAGATAACCCAGCTACCTGGAGCCTTAAAGGGAGCCCTAAATATCCTGGTACTTAGGATATAAACCCACCAGGTTCAGTGCTTACAGACATCTATGCAATGGAAAGCAACCTATGGGATGCTCTTGTGATATAGAAACTGGGTGAGATGAATTTTTCATGCTTCTAGGCCTGCATCTTCCCAGTGTAAAAATACGGGAGTTTTTTGTACATTTGAAAGGCACCCTTTCTGGGTGACTTTACCAAGAAAGCACAGGCTGTAAGGCTTGAAAAACTCTTTAGCTGCGTGAAGGACTCGGTTCTCCACGCAGCATTATTTTAATGTCTGAAGGACATAGATGTAAAACTTGCATGAGAGGAGACTGGCTGCACTGATTTGAAATGCTTGTGGCATTCAAAGGAGATAGTTAGCTTTTCTTTGCGTACGGAATATTAAGTAGGAATTAATACAAAGAAACATTGCGACAGAAGCTCAGCATGAGCAGAACGATTTCTTCAGCTCTGACAATTCCGGAGGAGAAGCTCCGTCCTCCCCGGTGAGGCCAAAGCAAGCGCTTAGAGATAGTATAACCTGATTTCACTCACAAATAAACCACTCGGCATTTTAAGCGCCGAAATTAACAGCTGCGAGGAGAAAACCCACGCTAAGACCCACTTCAAATCCGTCCCAGCTTCGGTGCATTATTTTACTGAAGTTATTTTGCTTCCCAAGTGCGCTGAAGGCGAACCGATTCGCCAGCCTCCGAGCACACCCATCTCCCCGGCGGGCTCGGGGGAACGCAAAGAAAAATCGCCCACTCTCCAAAAAAAAAAAAAGAAAGAAGAAGGAAAGACCGAGGAATCCCTGAGGGCCTCCTCAAACGCCGCTGCCCGGGTGAGGGCAGGAAGGGAGGCGAAGCGCCCTCACACGCCCCGCACTCAGCTAATGAAAGGCAAGAGAAAGGTGTTTGAAACCCTCCCCGCGGAGCCCGCACGGCGGCCGGGGATGGGCCGGGGCGGGGCCGGCGAGCACCTCCCTCTTCCCGCCTTCCCTCCCTACTTCCCTNTATTCTCACCCTGCTTTAGCTGCTGCTAGTCAAGAGGACTTGGCACTACACTTCTCAAGTCTTACTGACTTGCAGGCTGTAAAGGGCCTTGTTCACGGGAGTTTGAAACTCTGGCAAACGCTTTGCTGCAGATCTATTAAGGATGCTACATCATTCCCAAGTGTGGTTGAGGCTGCCTGAAACTGCTGAGCTGGCATTTCACTTCAGACGGCGTTCACAGTAAGGGCATACACGCAAATCCTCCCCCACTGGTCCAACCCCAAAGCTCACAATTAAATGGCCTTTGAAAATGGCAAAGAGGCTTATGAAGAATAGCTGTGATGGAATCTAACCTTTTCTGGAGCTGCCCTTGTGTGCGGAATCGTTGATAACTTTCCGAGCTGAAAACGTTCGGTTGGGAGGCGAACACCTTTTAGCTGGAGTGAAATAACTGCAGCTTTCTTGTGTTCCGCATGTAAAGTACCAGAAGAATCTGCCCTGGCTCAGTAGGGGCACTCAACCTCTACAGAAATCACAGCAACCAAGGTTCAGTTCAGTTTAAAACCCTTGTTTTTCCTTGCAAGAGCTCAGAGGTGTACCAACGACTCACGTCCCTCGTTGAGTCTGACACAGGGTACGAGGTTGAGCGATCTGTGCTGAATTGCCAAGGGTGGTAGTTACCAGCTGGCTGCAGGGCACTGCCCCATGAGTGGTCACTGCTGGGAAGGTGGCGGGGACAGGGCTTAGGGTCTCTACTGGCTGGGCTTTTATAACCTAAAAAAATGACTATTTCCTTTACATTGCAACTAAATTTATAAATACAGCAAAGGCGAGGAAAGAGGAGAAGTGTACATGCCCTTCAAATTCGGTCTTTGTCACTTGCAGGTGAAGCAAATAAAATAATTCCTTACTAAATGTGTATCTCCACAAGACTTAATCTGGTACCATGAAAGAGAAGGACATTGAGTAATGGTTTGGGATTACCGGCATTAAAAATACCTGAAAACGGTTGGAGTCCAATGTTTCTTTGGCAATAGAAATTTTATTTACAAGATCTGAGGAAAAGCATTTATGTATTTGCAGGAAGACTAGTAAATGCCATGAGCTGAAACCTTACGCACTGAAACCATACACGCTGATACATGGTTAGGCCTTACCATAAAAAATGAAAACAAAAAAATCAATAAATGACTCATCCATGTAGTGTTGATTAGTGCTGATCATAACAGTTTTCCACATCTAAGATGATCCTTGTGTCTTTAATCCAACGCAGACATGGGATTCCATAACCATACAGAGATACACCTTTACCAGCTACCTGATGGCTTTGAAATATTTTAAAGGGGAATCAGTGCCTTTGAAGGCTACCAGGTTAACAGCTGTGGAGCCTGGAGTAGTCAAGTTCATCCATGGAACAATCTGGGGCTGCCAAACTTGTTTCATAAGGAAAAGTCAGAATATTTTCAGAAGTTTCTTGTAACTGTGAGAGTTATTTTTCTCATTATGTGTGACTTGGCATACAAGCCATGGTACAGTTGTTATTCAAATGTCCTCCACTTCTGGGGCCACCTGCCCATGGGGAAGCAAGTCGGGGCAGCCAGGCTTGGGGCTGTGGAGCTGTTGGTCTGGAACTGACATGGTCTATGAACAAACTGGAGTCCCAGGTCTGTGGATTTGAATGTTTATTTGGGTCTGCAGCGCGATCGCCTGAATCGTGACATCTCGGGCTACAGGGTTCTTCTGCCACGAGTATGCTTCCTTCCTCTTTTCCTTTGGGCTGCTGTTGTATCAGCAGAGGCTTCAGACAACTGAGGTTTTCGGGATTCACTGTGTACATGAAACTGTTCCTGTTTTTCTTCAAAATTGCACTTTATATTTGGGTATGGTAGAAGCTGCTGGTGCTGAATTCTCTCTGCAGAACCTGCCCATACTAAGCTTGGTAGCAAATGCAGGAGCTCAGGTGCGGGTGGCTCAGAGCCACAGGTTTTCACTTGAAGCTACCCACCTTCTGCATTTAAAAACCCCTGAGATTCCTGGATGTGACTGCAGCCACCTCCCTTTTCAGGGCTCGTGTTTTACCAGAGCAAAGAACAAGGCTGCTTTTTCTCTTCTAATGTCCTTCTCCCTCTTTCACTGCCTTCAGCCACCGCAGGAATTAGGAACGGGAGGGGATGCTGAACTTGAGGCAAGGCTTATTTGAAAGCCTGTACTCAAGTATGGCAGCATTTTTTTTTCGTTATGCTTAGTGCTTGTGTTCCTTTGAATTCTTTTTTGCAGTTACAGAGCACAATCTGGAGAGATACATAGATAGATATAGATAGATATATATATAGTAAGCTACTGAGTGTATAGAGGTTACTGGGACAGTAAAGTATTCACATGGATCAAATAAATAGCCTGTCTTTTAAGACCAAAATTAAATCATACTAAGAAAACATGTCCCAATTTCCTTTTTTTTCCTTGAGTAGGGGTGGTGAATTTTACCCGTTCTTAGCCTGTAAAGGGTATAGATATACTTGGGAACATTACTGCCTCAAAAAGAGAACTCAGAGACTGTTCATTATCTAAAGCAACCCCATCAGCTCAGTCTTTTAGCTTACAGTTGAGTGTACAGGTGCGTTCATCCCGCTGACTGGATCGTGGTCTCTTGGAGCTGGGAGGTGTGTGTGTGTGTGTGTGTGTGTGTGTGTGTGTTCGAAGAGCTCCTCCACAGCTCTGTGGATCAGGTCCCGCTCTCCCACGTATTCTCTCCCTGATGATGTGTGCGTGTCGGAAGCAAGACGTCTGCTTTTAAAGTATGGAAGTTGCAAGTATGAGTGCGTTGCTAGCAACTGTGTGCTACATACACCTTCCAGATTATTTTATTTTTTTATGAATACTCGTGGTTGTCTTTCAACGTAGCTGAACTCAGTATGAACAGAACTTTATAGATTGCAGGATAGAAAAGGAGAATTTTCTTTGAAGATTTCTGCGTTAATGGAAACATGATTGTGTTAGCTGTGCTGTCATTAGAAAAAAACAACAAACACCAAGTGTGTAACCTTAGGAGACATGAGTTTCTACTACACCCGCTAACACTTTATTTGTTGGCTTTCTCACACTGCATGTCTTTTGGCACCACGTTGTGTTGCAAAGCTGAAGACTGCTGGCCTCAATGCAGAGGCTCTCCAATTTACATTCTAGTCATACTGCAACGTTTCATAACCCCGCTTTAGCTTTTCCCTGGCTTCCCGACAGCTCTGCTGCCTGACACTGCACAGGAACCTCCAGGGCAAGGGAGAGGGCCTGGGAGTCCCAGGGAACAAAAGGAGCAGCAGTAGCCGGATAGTCTGTGTCAGAAGAGGCCATCGTTGTAGGGAGTGCAGCACGTTGGCCTGAAAAGTGGCGTACGCTGCTGGTGGGTCAGTGGGCTGTTGCACGAGGGTTTTAGTGTAGATGTATGGAGAAGAAGGATTGCAGCCGCTGCAGCGGGTAGCTCTTACCGACCACGTGGGAAAGCGTAGAAAGAGCACATAGGGGAAAGGAGGTCAAAAATACCACGGATCTCAGTACCTAGTCAGGATTTCCCTAAATGTTTTAAGAACTAAGCCCTTATAAATGTGTCTCTAATTTGGGGGAACTGGAGAACAATCTGTACGAAGCCATGAGGGTTTTGAGGAATTGGTCAGTGTGCTTACAGATTCCTCAAAGCATTATGACATATCTGAATGCGTTGCGGTGTTTTTAAGAATAACGCTACTTTTCATTTTGCTTCTCGAACCTGTACCTGATTAAAGCGCTCCCTCTCAGGCTGTGGGCGCTGGTCTGATGCTGTGCTCTGGTGTGCAACCTGGGTCACTCACTGTCTGATGGAGAGAGCAAGTTTACTAACTTTCGCATTTTATATTGTAGCCATGAGACGCAAACGACCTGCTGGGATCATCCCAAGATGACTGAGCTTTACCAGTCTTTAGGTAAGACACCTCTATCAGTTTGGGTTTTTTTCCAATCAAATGGATTTTTAAGGCAAAGATTTCCAGAAGTTGTACAAAAAATAAAATTAAGTGAAAGCGAGAGGCAGTGCTTATCAAGGTTAACGTTTTCTGCAAGGGAAATGTGCGAGGCATAATAACATGTTTCAAACATACGGTAGAAAAAAATTAGATTTCAGTTAGCACGTTTGGAATGTGTGCTGGATTTACAAAGTAATTTGAGTATATTGTTGCGAGCTTTTGCTGAAAGATTAGGACAGAAATTTTAAAAAGGAAAAAAAAACCGTGAGTCTTTTCACTGCCTAATCTACTTTAGAAAAGGCAGATGAAAAATCAAACCAAGCTGCTGTTAATGTTGACTTTTGGATGGTAGGAAGCCAATTGAAGCAATTTGCCAAACTGCGTTACCACTGCTTTATTTTTAAAGCACTTTCAATACTTGGAAGGCATGGCAGCTGTCATGATGTCATTTTGAATACCCAAATTGCATGCTTATTATGACTTCAGATGTGCCTCTGTGGTGGAGCGTTGTTTGCTTTTTTTTTTTTGCCTTTTTTTTTTTTTTTTTTTTTTTTCAGGAGCTTTGGATTTTGTTAACAGAAGCTCATCTATAAGATAAAATAGGTCAATCCGTGCTCTAGTATAGGCTGCCTGTCAGGCCATTTAATAGCTAACGCTCTTCTTATAATGGTTCTGTTAAGAAATAATAGAGGGTGTAATAAAAATTAAGCTTTTTCTTTAAAAGAAATACCAATGAATATGCTGCATTCCTAAAGGAGGTTATGTCTGTACAGCGCGTGTACATAAACCAGCTTTAAGTGAGCCAGCTTGAGCACTAGGGCAGTCAAATCTAGCATCCAGTGCAGGCTTATTTACCATGTTGAAAAATAGCTTAAATTATCTCTTGCTAAACTCTAGTTTAGCTGCTGAAAACAGTCTAATTACGCCAGTTTAATCTATTTCAAGTTAAGTCAGGTATCTCTATGGTGCTCTGCAGTTAAAGACATACCGAAATTATTTTATAAAAGTGATATGATAAAATGGAATGAAACAGCCAGAAGATTTTTTTTTTTTTCCTTATGGTATTACCACTGTGGCAGCAATTTGTTTACAAATTAACCAGAATACAGCTCTGTATATCAAAAAGGGATGTAAGATGTGTAAGTGTAAGCTAACCAAATGCAAAAGCAGACAAGTATTGACTTGCTATTTAATTATAATGTAATGCCCTGCTTGTCTCCTTTATATTTCTGCTCTTCAAGTGAGTGGTTTAAGAGATTCAGGACAAATAGTTATTGCACATACAAACATCCCTTTAATATGCATAGATCTGCAAATGGTTGCCTGTTAATTGAACCACACCTGACTCTGCAGCTTTCTTTGACCCAGAGATTGTATGATATTTTTGATACTGTTGTTGGTCAGACTTGAAGTCCTGTTGAAGCTGCTTTTCTTCCAGTATTTCCTTGTTTCAGCTAGAGTACTCCTGAATATCAAGAAGGGAAGAGAAAGCTATAAATAAGGGAGAAAAGTATCTTGATGGGTTCATGTCAACAGTTCAAAGAATGTGTGACTGCTGAAGTCACTTTGCATTTAATTTAACTTTTATTGCTTTGAGTATCACCCAAATGTCAAGAGTTTAAGATATTCCTTCTTTATGCAGTAAGAAATAAGGATATGTTTAGGCAGATTTTGTTTCCTTTTCTTATAAAATCCTGCTTTCCTTTTCAGGAGCAAGGAATGTCCAGAAGGGCAGTCCTCTTCCTGGCTAGTTTTATTTCTTTTTGGTTTGAGACCAAATGCTCGATAATAGGGAAGTGATGCTGACTTTAGCAAAGGATGTATAATGTGTATTTGTATTAGTAAACTTAGGTGTTCATATATGCGTACAAAACAGATTAGACAAGGTGATTATTTGTGCACTGCCACATGGAGTGAAGCTTTGATAAAAGTGCTACTGAATAACCTACCAATTTATTTTATTTTTGAATTGGGTGTATTCATCATTGCCTAACTCTCATACAGACTGCAGAATACAAGCATAACCCGTTTAGTCTTGAACAGAACCCTTGATGTATTTTCAGTGCTTTGCTTTGCCTCGGGTCAAAACAGTAATAATGGGATGTTTGAAGTCTTTTCCGACTGTTCAGTAATATTTTATATGAGAAGATGTTATTAAAGTTGGTTTTGTAGTGCATACTCCTTAGATCCCATTATTTTTCCCACATTAGGATCCAAATGTTGCTTCTCATTCATATGAGGAAGCTCATAAAGAGCTCTGTATGTATGCATTTTAAAAATCTGGTAGAAAACGTGAATTCTGAAGTCCAGGTAAATGCAAAAAAGCAAGAACAAGCACATCAGTGCTGTCAAGAGTTTTAATTTCCATTTTCCAACTCCTGTGTTTAGCCTGTAGGGAATACTTGAGCAATGTGATGTAGCTCTCTATACATCCCAGGTACTGACTGATGCGTTGCTTTTCCGTAAATTTACCACACTGTAATTGATTCCAGTGTATTGTAATTTGCTCGGGGATCCTTATGTCTAATTGAAATTCTTCCAAATTACTGAAAGCTTAATTTTTTTTTTTTAAGTGAATGAGGAAGATGCAAACTGTTCCTCACCTGTCTGTCTTTGAGGCACAAGAGAAACTTCTGGAAAAAGGGAAAAAGAATAATATTAGTTTTATTCTTCATACATCCAATTCACACACCTACAAATTGTTGTGTTACATTTTCTACAATAAATGAATTCCATTTTTGAAACTTACTGAGCTCTGCTTGTTGTCTTTAGAGGTTTGAGTATTTGTGAAAATGAGGCTAAATGCTTGGGAACGTTATTTGGTGCTCAGAGGAGAAGGTAGGAACCTGCTGCGTACACTTTTGTACCCGATTAGATGGTTGGTCCAGCAAGTCATGTATCCTGTCTTCATAGTGGCAGCATAAGAGAAAGCAGAAAGAACCTGTAAGAAGAAATTATATGAATTAGGAATATAGAGGAAAAAATAATTGCTGAAATTGGAGAGGTAGTAAAAAAAAAAAAGGTAGTAAAAAAGGCAGTGATGTTTCAGTCTCATAGATTCAGAGGCTGTCAGACACCCCCCAGTTTGTATTTACACCGTTATGAACCACTCTCATTTTCTTCTAACTTCCTTCTGAAAGTCTTCAGAATACCAAGAACCACTCCAGCTATTTTTCTTTCCAAAAGCAGTTCCCCTGCAGCAGATCTGCTTTTATTTACACCATTCTTTTATAGCCCACTTACAAATTTCGTTCTTCATGATGGCTCCAGGGCATCACTGAAATGGGAATTTGTTATTTCATTGTCCTGGAGAGCTCAACGACCTTTGGGTGAGGAAAGAGACAGAAAGAGCAGGAAGGAAAGGGATCTGGGATTGTTAATTTTTTTCAGATTATCTTCTGAGAGTGAACATGTAATGGCAGAAGTTTTAGCTCAGAGTGATCGTGTTTTGCTTATAAGCTTAAAATGACTCTAACCTTCTCAGTGATGGCCCAGGAGAACTTGTCTGGTTCTTCCATCTTGTTTGTATCCTCCTCTTCCAACCTTCTCATGTAATGTCAGTAGGAGTCTTCTCAAAGTGCATTAGTGTCACTGGGAACAGTAATTGCAGTAGCAGGGTGGAGCTGGAAATACTGCCCTGTGCATGTTTATCTCCCCTAATTCACCAAGGCAAGACGAGAGGGCGAAGAACACCCTCACCCTTGCAGACAGCAGTGCGCTGGTGACAGCTTTCCAGTTAATTTGAAGGAATGGGGGGCTGTTCTCTGTGGACTACATGGAAGAAATGTCAGCGTGGCTTAACACAAGGTGGGAGAATGCTGGAAGGTACCTCTGAGCCTCCACCTGACTTTTGGCAGCTGCTGTGTGGTGACCTTGTGGTTGTCTGCTCTTGTGCAGCAAGGCGAACTTCCAGCTGTGGATGACCAAGGTGCTCAAACTTTATCCTTTTTGATGTGCATATTTTGATTTGTCCTTCTGAAATGCTGCCTAAGAAAGGCTAAACTGCCCCTATCTGCCATAGTAGTTTTACAAACTATGAAGCCATGTGTTTAATACAAGGTTTTACTCATATTCAGCTCGTCGTTTTCCATGTTCGTACTAGTAAGACATGCCTATTGAACACATCAATCGTTTGATTTCCACTGAAATCCAATGAGATGATACACTTACTCACTCATGTCCTTTTTGAGCTAAGTACAATCTAAATAATAATAACTTCTCATTTCAGCAAGTCGGGTTGGTTGGCTTCTGTCAACCTTGGATAGTAGTCAGACCTGGAGTAGGTCATCTTTCTACTTGTGTGATTGCATCCAGTGTAGGCATGCATATACCTAAGAGAGGACAGATGTAGCTATGGTAGAAAAGTAGGAGTTAGGTGGTAGAATTTAACGTTGTACCCCTTGAAAATAAAACTGTAGGCATATTAGCAGTGAAGGAGGGTATTGCAGAGAGCGAAGTAGTGTTCTGTTATGGAAGAGGTGACCAATATGGGAATGTTTTGCTCAAGAATATTGCACTCTTGGTTTGCAAACAGACACCTTTCATTAATATTTTTGAAGTTGTTTGTTTATTATTTATTTATTTTAGGATTTTTCCATTATGACTACTTTTCAACTAGCATACATACATAGAGGGGTTTTGCCCTTCCTAACTGCAAACTCTACTCGCATCCCAACCCCGTAATGGGGTGTAACCCAAATGTGTGACATACCTTTTCTTACACTTTTGGATTTGCCGACTGAAGCCATTACGTGCTAAAACTAAATTCCCAAAAGTGATGTCAATTGGTCCAGTTATTGGGACGCTGGCACATGCTGTAGTGTTCATCCCCCTGGTCTAGATGCAGTCAGTAGCATTTTGGTGCCCCGGGTACCTCCCACTTACTAATTTGCAGAGGCAGTATCAGCTTTTTTAGTCATTGGGACGAGTCTAGTACCACGTGCTGTATGCTTTCATGGAGAGTGGTTAGCTGTTTGTATCTATATGTAATAACGTCGTTTACTGTTATTTATTCTCAAAGCAGTGTAGATGATAACATTAATTATTGTTATAATAAAAGAGGCAATGGCTGAGACTCAACTGATATTAAGTGGTGTTACTTGATTAATTTCTTTCCTTTGTGCATTTGTCTTATTTGCATTTTTAAATTACAGTTCCTAAAGAGGTGATATATGTCACTGTAGGGCATCATTAAAAGATTTATAGAGAGGGTTTGGGCAGCGGCAAGAAACCCAGCATTCTTATCAGCCGGTCAGGGAATCGCAGCTGTATTGAACTGATGTGAGATGAAGCTTCTTGAAAAGTCACAGTGCTGTTAATGTCTGATGAAACATGAAAGCTTAGTGTCTGGTAGTGGAATTATGGTCTATTCAGGACTGTACAGTAAACAGTTTTTAACCTCTGTTAGGCAGGCATTGTCAGAGACAGTAGTGACATGTAATTCCCAAAATAGTTTATCCTCTTCAGGCAGTGTGTTTATGAACAGCTCTATGAGCATGTCAGAAGCTGTGGTTGAGTAAGACTTTCAAGTTTTTAAGGTACATCACTGAAGGTTCACATTTTTTTCCTTGCAAATAAGTGAGAATAAAAAAAACATTAAAAAACCCTGTAAATCTTGTCAAATGACGATGAGGATTTGTCCTGATGACATCTAATTTCTTTCAAAGAATTTGACTGTTAACTGGGCAAATTTTACCATTGAGATAGTAATCACCTGAAAGATCTAAGGTGCTCTTTTCATTTTGACAGTGAGAAAATTGCTGTCCATAAATTCAAGTGAAATGGCAGTGTTTTGTCCTCATTAATTAAAAAGCAATTATAATAATATCCACAATAATAGGAGCAAGTAGCCCGCTTTAAAAAAACAAGATAGTTTCTGAGTAGAAAGGACTTCCTGAGATGCCTTCAGATTACATTGTGTGTGAGACACAAATTATATGAACAGCCTTTGACAAGGTAGCCTGACCCATCCCAGAGCTTTTACACACTCAATGAGATTAGTCTGTCATAGAGGACAGGGCTTGATCAGAAGAAACGTCCCAGTCATTCAGCCCTCTTAGCAGCTGGAGCAACTGTAGGGAGGTAAGTTTAAGAACCACCATGGAAAGCAATTCAGTTATAACACCTTAGTTAAAACCTGTTTTGTGGGTTACAGATGCGACTGCTTAAGAATAAACCCAAATATTCCTCTAAGATGGATACTAAACCTCATTGAATATGTTCTCTAAAAACCTCACATTTCTTTTAATTTTGTTTTATTGCTTTTAGCTGCTTACCAACTTACTTTGTGCAGTAAGGCTCAAGAGTATGAGGATGTAGAATTTAGCGTGGCAGGATTTAAAAAAAAAAAAAGAAAATCTCCTTCTTATTTGTTGAAACTGTCAGTAGTCAGTGAGACATTCCAGTGAGTGGTTTGAATTTTTGGTTCAAATCACTGACCATTTCTCCAATGAGTGGTCCTTTTTACATTGGCAAAAGGATCTGCTCTGTGTAATTACAGCTGTTTCTACAATACTGTAGAAATACACTATTGGAAAATGTGTCAATGAGGCTGTCTTGTCTCTTTTTTTGAGGAAGAACGTAGCCCTTACATTTTGAGATTTCTTTCAACATGTAGAATTATGTAGAAAAGGTTAGCATTTAAATATCTGATCATCTTTCTGTAATATTTCTGATTTGAGTTATTCCTATCAGCAGCCTGAAGTCCTCTTCATTAAAACTGCATGTGTAATGAGTGCTAGTTCCTGTTCGATGTTATTCATATTAATGTGAATGAGCATAGGAATATGAACGTGAATATATTCATATATTGCAAGCACATGATGGACATGGAGGAAATCACTTTTCTGGATAACCTTCTTCCTGCTGCTTTAGTTGCCATGAAGCGAAGGGAGGTGCTCGTCATGTCTGTAATGAGGAGAAAAAAAAGCAGCAAAAGGAGATTTCCTAATTTCTGAGACTCACTGATGCTTTAGCACTTTGAACTCCTTTAACCACTAAGGTGGGAGAGCTGCGGCAGAAGTTTAGGAAGGTCGTGGAAAGATCTTACTGCTGTGTCAGTGGGGATTGTTCGTTGCTGTGAAGGCATCAGCTGTAATAAGCTCCTGCCCCATCCTATGGATCTTCTGTAATGCGATCTTAATTTTTTTCTCCTAGAAAGATTTATATTCCTTTGAACAGTGGCTGAAGTGATGGGAGAACCATGATTTCTCTTTTCTCTGGGATGTAAATATGAGTGTCACTAAAGACTCCTTTGTGATCCTTTCCTCAGCCCTTTTTAGGGGTCAGGTGACCTCTTCCATTACAGTGTTGTCTCAGACCATAAACAGATTATGCTCTTGAGCATTATACAGTTTTTGTTTGAAGTTTTAAAGTTACCCTCTGAGCAACGAGGACCAGGAGTATTGTTAAACAAGATGCAAAAATTTCACATACTCCAAGGGCTTTTCAGCCCTCTGACCTCCTCATTCTGATGACAAAATGGCGCATACTTTCTGGGAGTGGGAGGAGGGCTGGAAGAAAGCTTGCGTAGTACAGAGCTCTCTGACTTGCTCAGAGATGATAAAAGCTTTGGAGTGAAGACTTAATGGGTCCTGACTCTTTTAGTGGGCTGTTTGGAAGTGGAGAAAGTATGAGACTTTTTTTCCCTCAGGATCCAAGAAGAGGGGAAAAAACAAACAAACAAACAAAAAAAACCACAGGGGAGGAGGAACTACTGGTGTTTCCATAGGCCCTCAGAAGGCGACTGCTGCTCGAGCCTCCTTCCTCCCTCCTCCGCACATTCCCGGCAGCAGCGCCTGGCATGTGGCCAGGCAGCGCCTTATGCTGCCTCACTCCGACTCTCCTCCCTTGCTGTTGGCAGCGAGGGTACCGCCAACGCACCCGAGCCCAGTGACCAGCTCTCACTCCCTGACAGTTATGTTCTACGGTTCATTTAAATGGGGTCATACCAGCAAGGGAAATGTTTTTAACTCAATTAGGAGAGGCCCAGGCTCCCCTCATCGCTTCCCAGAGCAACACATTTGTTCCAGCAGTAGCTCTGGGGGAGGAAAGGTATCACCGACAATTTCATAGGAATGGAGAGGGGAAATGTTAAATCATTAAGATCCAGTGACCTTAAATGACTGTCACCACCTGGTAAGAGAGCTGTCCATCAGGAGCATGGAGGTGGTGGCATAACAAAGATGGGAGGTGAGTAGCTGAGTCGGGGACAGTAATTGGACATGGACCGATACTGGTAACAGCAACGAAGGTGGGACTGCAGGCGTGCGATGGCTACATTTGGCCTCAGCATGTAGAGCCAGAAGACGACATTGCTGCTACTTTTCCAAAACCTGAGATGAGGACTTCAAAACCAGCTCCTGACATTGCTTGTTGATCATTTACAGCAGATGCTTCTTGGCAGAAATGTCATTAAGGTTGATAATAAATTCAGTGTGCATTAAATTTACAGGAAAATAGATGTAAACTGCAGCACTTTCCGAATTAAGTGTTTTCATGGATTGTACTTTCTGCCCTGATCAAGACCTGAAATATACATATCTATTTACTAATATTTCTTAAAATATAAATTATAAATAGAAAAGTGTTTTTGTCAGAATACTCAAGGAAAATTTATGAAAGGCTTCTTCATTTTATTAAGTACTAACCATAATCTAGAATATATTTCCTTTCCAGAACACAAGTGCAGATTTACAACAAGAGTAAAAAATGTAACTGAAGTCACAGCGTGCTTCTGCGAGACTGCTTTATTAATTTCCCTTCAAGATAAATTGTCACTTTATTTGAATTGCTTACTGTGTTACATACCATGTTAAGGCTTCTGGGTCTGTCAGGATGATTGTGAGAGAGGGAGCTGGCAAGAACAATGTACAGGAGAACTGCCCATTAAAAAGGTGTATGGAACTATGGAAAGAAATTATGTACAAAATTGAAACTTTCCCTTCTGCTGTAAGACATGTTTTAGAAACATTCCACAGCTTTTATTAAGGTATACAAAACTATTGAGTTATCAAACCTCAAATTACTCATTCAGAACAGCTTAATTAATATTAATGTAATTGAGACTATATTTCCCCTGCTACTTAAACCTGTACAGCATTGTAAATGATGTTAGGATAGTTATACCCAAGCTACCACATTGCAAACAGCTTTATAGCACCTCAGTGCATACGGCAGCAAGGGACTGTTTTCTGTTTGCCGTGTTTTTCATCATATTCTTTCTCTAAGAGTCTGCCAGGCTCAGAAGCAGCTTATTGGGCTAAACAGACCTTTATTGTAAGCCAGTATATTTATTTTTAAAATGTTCTTTCTGTAATTACATAGTAGTTTACATTTTCCTAACTACTTTCCCATCATTAACTCTTTAGACCCCATGGATTTCTTCAAGTAAATTAAATGCGTTCAGCAGAGTTGCCAGGAGCTGAAACTGGCTGACACAAACAGTCCCTTTCTGTGCTAGAAAACCTTTGAATTACAAGATGCCAACCGATTTATTGGGAGCGGTCCTTAGACCCAGGCGTGTTTGTGCCCAGGAATTAGTTGGGTAGGTGACAGGGCGAAAAGCGTGCCAGCAGCAGCCTGGTTTTTCAGCAGCGAATGTGACCATGCTGGAGCACCCAAGAGTGCCCCCTGCCACTCCACTCTGTAGCGTCCCTGGGAGGTGCTTGGCAGTGCCATGTGGGAAACAGCATTGATTCGTGGACTTGCCCCCAAAACCGCAACCTTAATGGCATACCTGGATTCTCTCTGATGAAGGCACCAGCTTGGAGCTGCAGAGGGTTCTGTTGATTTACTCGCATAAACAAAAGCCTTTTGCCAGATTTGCGCTCTCGCTTCTGTATCCAGAGTTTGATTCTGAACAATGCCAGCCGTGGTGTATCTGCGCTATAATCTTGGTATGCCAAGTCTAGTTGTAAATTATGAGTTGGCCAATGTACTGCTACCAGCAGCAAGGAAGTCAGCCACAGTTTCAACCTCACTCTCAGTGAATTTTATCTTCATTCTTGTAAATGGGGTTTGCCCAAGGCCACCCTCAGCAAAGCCAGGGACGAGATTAGAAGCAGCACATCTTCCCGAGTCTGGTTTTATGGAAAAAAAAGATGCAAATGCAGTTTCCTGACCAGATTCAGTACAAGATAACCCCTCCTTTCTTTTCAGTTTTGTCTAGCGTTCGATTGTGAGGCTACAGACCAGTTGCTGTGCCTTGCTGTGGAGATCACCGCAGCTGATAATGAACAACGCTGAGTAATGTTCAGAGAGCTAGTACCAAGCCTCCCATGTGCCAAGAGGCTTCTCTGTTCTGGTGCGGTGTGACTGGTTTGGTGCGTGACCTGCCGTGTCCCTCCAGTGCTCTGGGAGGTTTTGCGAGCCATGGTTAATCTGTTCAGTGGGGACTTGTGCTAATGTCCTCGTTTTGTTAACCGCTGAGAAGAAAGGCTCTAGCAAAGATCATGCCACATCACCTTTTCCTAGCCAGGTGCCATTCCCCGTCATGCTTCTGCAGCCCACCAGCTCCCTGCTCCTTTGGAGGTGGGAACCCAGGAACTCACTTGGCTGGGTGAGCTGGCTTCTCTCCAAGAAGGCTCTACATCTTGGGGCACAGCTGGGATCTGCTTCGGTGAAAAGCACAGAAGTTTCATTGTTTTGTTTTTTTTAAAGTTGGTTGGTTTTTTTAGCGGTAGCTGAGAGTCACCTGTTTTTTCCTGGGCAGAGCTCTTCTCTTGGGGCTGCCTGCATGCAGCCTGGCTGGTGCATCGGGCAGGGAAGGAAGAGTTTCAGGTTCTTATCTCTCTCGCAGTGCCTGCGGTGTGAGAGGCTGTGGCTGCGGTGTTTTCAGACAACACTACTGCAGTCACTGATGTTCCACTTTCAAGTGCTCTTAAGTTCCGTGTCTTTGAACAAAAGGAAGTAACGCTTTAGGACTTCATGTATTTCTTTTGGATGATTGTCAAGGTTTGAGGGCTTTTGCTCAGTGAAGTTTCTAATGTACTTTTTCTCTGTTCTTTCATCTGATGTATATAGTCTTCTAGTTCACCTTAACAATGGCTTTGTGAGTCTTGTTATTCATAAGCTGTAAAGCTGATCTTTTATTTTAATGTTTCCCCCTACAGCTGACCTGAACAACGTCAGGTTCTCGGCGTACAGGACTGCCATGAAACTCCGCAGACTGCAGAAAGCTCTCTGCTGTAAGTATGTGCCTGTGCCTCACCTGCTGCCAGGAAAACTTTATGACCAACACACAAGTTTATTCACAACTTTCACAAGCAGAAAAACACCCATGTGCACGCCACCGGTGCCTGGTGGTGCATGGATGCTGCTCACCTCAAGGGTCTTCTGCAGCCACTGGTTTGCACGTTCCTTAAGAAACCGAAGTGCTGGGTGGTCTGCAGATCTGTCCCTTGTAAGACAGAGCAGCAGATCAGAAACAAAGCTAACATCCCCTACATATTTCTTATCTTTGTACTTTTTGGCTGGTATTTTAACTGCGCTCGTTACTGGAACTGCGTCCTGGGTCTCAAGACCAAAGGAGCAGGATTGTAGTACATTTGGAACAGTGGGAGCTTGGGTGAAATAATTGCTCCAGAGCTGGAGTTGACAGTGGTTTGTTAAGTTGAATCTTGCACCCTGAGAGGCTGCTATCTTTAAAAAAGATCATAACAATAAACATTTAGCTTCATTTTTTTCCCAGCTTTTTGTTATATTGAGAAATCTCTCATCAGCCATACATCAGTGATGTGCACGTTATTTTAATTCTCTCAACTGGTGTATGGTATTCTGCCTGTCACTGGAGTGATGTTTCCTCTTCAGCTTATTGTAACTTGATAGCTAAATAATTTGCTCATATTTCCTTGGTAGGCCAATCAGTTGCCAAAACAAGCAGTTTATTAGGTGATACAGTTTGGAGAGTTATTTAAATATTTTAACATTCACTATTTGGCATTTAATTACAGGGTTAAATTTCTGACAGAGTTGCGAATGTCTCAACTGTTGATTTATCTCAAGTTTGGATTTGTGCTCACATGCTTTCTGGAACTGTGTCAAACCTCGGTATTTGCGAACATGTTTACTTTTAGGCTTATAAGCATGGGCGAATTCCGCTAGTGAACAGACTTAATTTCTGAATTTATAAAAAAAAAATAAAAATAAAAATGGAAAAAAAAACCCAAACTAGCAATAGGTAAAAAGACTCGTAACATAATGAAAGATTTCAATGTGAATGCATTGACAAAGAATGAATTATAATGATCGGAAATGCAAACATCTTTCCATGGCACAGCACTTCTGCCACACTCCTTGTGGAAAGGTAGTGTAAAGAAACTGGAGTAATATGCTGTGTTAAGTATTCGTAATCAGTGCAGCACTGAAGTAAGGAAGTAAAATCTTTGAATTACATGTGTCTATAGCTGACAGTGCAAAAGTGTAGTTTGTAACTGGTTTTTGTGGCTAAAAGTGCAAAACTTTGCATCCTGTTTTATCTGTATTACCCTGTTTCCTACCACTGAATAATTCTAGGCTCACCTAGGACATTACAGTGTGGAATTACAATTCTTCACTGAAGTCAGTTCATCTCTGGAGGTTACACGTAGGTAGATTTTCTGAGAATGGATGTTTTCAGAGACATGCAGTGGCGCTGACACTGATTACTTTAGCACATTCTTCATACTTGTATCTAAGGAGAAGTATTTAAGGAATTTGGTTAGCAGTTTTTGTTCTTACAAATATTTTTGCTTGGAGACACCATCATTGTATTTGTGTATTCTCTGATTTCAGTGTCTCTTGTGAACTCAGTTTAATTAGATTTAAAAGCAAAACCCAACAGAACGACTTGTTGCAAAATTCTTTTTCTGCAGTTTGGCACTAGTAGAAACAAAGCACAGTGTTGGGTTTCATAGCCAGAAATCCCTGAATTCCACTTGCAGTAGGTGCTGCTTGCAGCTCTTGTTTTTTAGTTCAGTTTCATAATTGCAGGAGTTTAAATATATATATATTCTTTTCTGCAAATTCAATAAAAAGCAAAACAGTTTTGTCTACTGAAGAGCACTCTAAAGATGTGTGTACAGTAGAAGGCTGCGGAAGTGAAGGTACAGCCTATTTCTCAGTGGCAAGAAGAGAAACATTTTTTTAAGTGAACTATACTTCAACTTTAGTTCTCTCCAGTTTGTAAATCAGCCCAAGGAACATTAAGACTGTAGGATATTAAACCTAAAGAAGAATATAGAAAATGGTGATCCTTAACAAATAAGTGCTTGTGTACTGCGTTACCTTAGAAGAATCTAAGGTGTAGCTCTATCATCCCAGCCTTCGAAATTATTGCAGGCATACCAGGTGTAGTTGTTGCACCATTATTTTTTTTTTAAATGTATGGTTTCCTTTGATAATCGCATCAAAGCATGCTGACTTTCTTGTTTTGCTACTTTTAAAAGATCTGATCTTCGAGTGCAAACCACATCTGAACATTGTGTCAATCAAATGAGGTGAATCCTCAAACTTTTCTCGGAGCTGCAGCAAAAGAAAATATTCAAGAACTGTTAGGGTGCTTTTTTTCCTTTAATTTTATGCAGGCTAGATTGAATACATTTTTTTTTAATGTATCAGCCAACAACAGTAGGTAACAGAGGAGATAATCTTGCATTCTGGGAACAGCATTAATACCTTTTATCACCAGCCATATGCTGAGTTTTCCCTAAGTTCAGTATGTGACCTGCACAGCATACTTCCTCCTGCCTGTTAATTGTCACTTCTGTCTTCGGTTGGTTGGTTACTCCAGGTCTGCTTGTCCTGCATTATGGCCACAGGTTGATGTCTAGTTACAGACATCCTAACGTTTCTTCTCTTGCCTTAGAGGCCAAAGAAATATTTATACAGATGACTTAGATTTCAAAATAAGCTAGAAGCTACTGCTCGCTCAGTTTTGAATTTTAAATAGAAAAGAACAAAAGAGTGGCAGAGGACCCACAGACTGTACACAGCACAAAGTGATTTATTTCAGTGAACGCTTTGCAAATCACTGAACGGGAATGAATATACAACTCTTCAATACATGTCGGGCTGTTGGGGCTTGTCTTTTGAAAGTCTGTCATTCATGGGGCCGCCATATAGGAAAAAAGTCTGCAATTCCTGTTGCTGGGAAAGGACCTTCCCACTTTTATTTAATCTTGGTGGGAAAGATGCAGGAGGAGCTTAATGTGGCGAACGCCACAGCCACTCTTCTTCCCATACAAAGAAGTTCCCTAAGACGTAGTATGGTGGCAGGCATTTTTTGCTTGTTATAAGATGAACATGTGTTGTTAACTTCAAGATAGGACAGGAGACTGATGAAGAGCGGGATGAAAGGCTTTCCAGAAGTTGCTGCTTATTAGTGGGAAAAGCTTTCACAAAGTGGAATGACCCATGTTTAGCAGTAGCTGCATATATAATTAAGCTGCCACTCAGATGCCTGAGGGGTTCATTTAATTACCATTGATTCATAGTCTCTGAGGATCTGAGAGTTCAGCCTAAAGCTTGAGTTAAAGGTGTTGTGAAAGCAGTGCTGTATTTCTAATTTGACTAATCAATTATTAGAAAGAAGGTGTCTTTCTGAGACTCTTAGGAATGGGTCTGATAAATAAGCTTTTGTGGGATATAACACTGACCTTAGGATAGCTATATTTTATGTGCTAGTAGGTTGAAACATCCAAAAGGTTTAATCGTAATAAATATCTATATGCTAATGTGAAAAAAAAGTAAAATTCCACTAAATCCCTGCACAAACCCATAGATTCAAAGTTAAATTCCTTGGTGCAATAATGGGGATAGCATTCCAAGCTTTCCTTATTCACTCTAGCACTGTATACGTCAGGCCATAGGATGGAATTTTCAGAAGTGCTTAAGGGATTTGGTAGCAGAAGTCCCTATTGATTTCCAATGAAATTTATACTCCTGAAATTCTTTTGGCAATTATGAAATCCCAGCGTACTGTCCATGCAGCATTACCAAGCAGCCCTGTGTGCAGCTAAAGTATTTTCATCTCCACTAGGACATCAAAGGGTCAGTTTCATCCTTGGTAAAACAGGATTCTCCAGTGTGAATTTGACAAGTGTGCCCTTTAAGCTGAATCAAGCTCTAAAATAATTCCTGTATGGGGTTCCACATTTAGCCTCTGCGTGTTCTGGTTTTTCTTTGTTGTTTTTTTTTTTGATGCTACCAAGAGATGTTGTTTACCAGGAATTAATAAAGCACATTTTTAATCCAGTGAGGGAAAAACTGGTCTTGCCGTTGGGTCAGTTCATTTTCCAGTATTGTGAAGGATTTCCTGGACGATTTTGGGCAGTTCATTTCAGGCCAGATGCTACTCCCTTGAGTCGTGTTGAATTGTACTGCACTTTGTGGCTGCTCATGGTAGGAGCAGGACTAACAGCATCTGGGCTTTGATATCCCCATTGGTCACACCCTCGAAATTCGCTGCAAGGAATTATGAAGGATTTTCATGTGACAGCAGGAATATCTGCAAAAGTGGTTTCATTTTTCTGATTTCTTGTGTTCATATTCCTGTTTTACTTTGTAAACTAACATCCCATAACTCTCTGATTTGGTGTTGCCCAAAATGTCATGCTGCTGCTGCTGTTAGTATGCAGAGACTAAGAGCTGAGAAAGGGAAGTTCTGTTTTACCTTGAACATCCGAATTTCAAAATGCAACTGACTTAAACTGGAATGAAAATAGATTTTTATAAATGTCTGTGACAAAACCCACTGCTGTATGTTGACTGATAAATGTGACTTACTCCTATTGTCTTAAAGGTATTTATAAATGTAAATGATCTGCAGAATTAAAAATAGATAATTTACATTAATAAGTATTGAAAGAGGTTATTTAGTGTTTCTAGAACCTTCTTTTCCCTCTTCTCACCAGACGAAAAGTTAACAGAGGGATTAATCCCAGTTCAGTTGTGATTTGTTTTCATATTCCTTGTGGAGTTTGGTTCGATTAAGATTGCTCAGCTTGTGTAAGAAATGGTCAGCATGGCTCAGGAAAGCTGATGACATGTACTGTGTCTAGAGCACATTCGGTGAATGCAATAGTCAAGTATTAATTAGCCTATCTGTAGGAACATAACCCATAATATATGTATTTTTTACTTACCTAGTAATTTGTGTGTAATATTTCCATAGGATCCAATAGCGTAGTAGCTACTTTACACTTAAAAATGAACCAGGTTTCAGTTTTGTAAACACTGCCCTGTAAGACCACAGCTGAATAAACAGTGCACCTGTAGGAGTCTTGAAGCGGGTCTTGCATATGACTTCCAGGGAACATAAAATGTCCTCTAACCGAGCATGCAAGCCAAGTAAATTGTTCTGTATGGGTAATTCAACCACTGTTTCTCTTCAATCTTTACTGTGGTTGTTTTCCTTTAAATTCAACAGTGGATCTCCTGAGTCTGTCTGCTGCATGTGATGCCTTGGACCAGCACAACCTCAAACAAAATGACCAGCCGATGGATATTCTGCAGATCATTAACTGCTTGACCACCATTTATGATCGACTGGAACAAGAGCACAATAACTTGGTCAACGTTCCTCTCTGTGTGGACATGTGCCTCAACTGGCTGCTGAATGTCTATGACACGTATGTATGGGTGCTCCGGGCGTGGGGTGCTCAGGGGCACAAGAGGGAAGGGGTGACAAGCTGTCTGCCTCATTGTTAAATGAATTTCTTGAAACTGAAAAAAAAGATCTTTCGAGCGAATATTTAGCAAACCGAATGGTTTAATGGCTGCATTTAACTGAGTCAGTATAGCCCTTGGTTAGACTTACAATCCTAGCTTTATTAAGCTAAGCAATGAGAGAGCTGGAATACAGAACTTTTTAAACAAATTTCTGTGTTCAGAGCAGTTCTGGGACTGCATGTCCTCAGTCGGTCATGGCTTCGCATGGCTTTTTAAATTGTTCAGATAAAGACGTTCAAGAGAATTATCAAGAAGCAACAGTATGAATGCTATCGTGTAGACTCTTTCATGCATCTGTACTTCTAGTTGTTAAACCTTTTCAGAGCTGTCCGTTTTCTGTAGCTTTCAATCTATAATTCTTGTTCAAAAATGTAAGAATTTCATCTAAGCTGATGTGCTTACAAACCTTAGCAGTCAGGAATTTGAAGAATGCTTCATCTAAAATTTAATTTTTAAATGCAGACCTGTAAGTATAAATACAACAGAGTAAATTTACCTAAGAAAATTTATGAGTATTTCCATTCAGTGGGTTAATGGTGTTGCTCATAACACATAGGCAAATTCCAACACACGTTTGTAAGCTAATTTTAGAATAAGCCATTAGTTTTGTATTTGGTGAATTTAGTGCAAAAAATACCAGTGGAAGTCTTCAATTGTGTTTTCAAGGTTCCTACCAGCCACCTTCAGCCAGCCACTCATTACTGTGGCAGAATAAACATTTACATATAGAAATGGAAGGACATGGGTGAATTACTGTGTTCCCACTGACATTTTTGAACTGTGTTGGAGTGAAGTGCCATAATGTTGTTCTTCCATCCACCCTTTATCCCGGCACTGAAGCTTCAATGCTCACCTACCAAAAAAAGTAGATTTGTACAGTCTCTTCCTGCAGGATCACTTCCAATAAGCCCATTGCTTATAACATCCTCTGCAGCAGCTGCAATATCCTGTGAAGTGGATTACTCAGATTACATTATATTTTTGTGTAGTGTGCCAGTAGTAGGAAATGGGGCTGTGTTCATTTAAGAGTCAGGTTTTATTCCTTTAATCTGCTTTGGCTTCCACAGAACTCCGATCCACTTCTGAATTACCACCAACTATAAATAACATAGAAACAAAGATACCTAGTTAGTGAAAAACAGAGAAAGTGTGCTAGGGATATTAATCCAGATCAGGCATGTTAGAGGCAGAGGGGGGAATAAAGGTTATCCTGCAGGTTGCTCCTGGGCTAGACTGTCCAGTTTAGATTTACCACATCCAGTATTTTTTTTTTTTTTTTAATGTTGCACTGTGCTGAAAATACAACATTAGAAATTATAATTGGCTGCCTCGGGGCAGTTCTGTGGGTGTATTAGGGAACTGTGTATTGCAGGGCACAATGAAACAGAGAGGTGTTCTATCTGTGAGGAAAGCTCGTAGCTATTTTGCTGAAATTCAGGTTTGAATTACACTGGTAAAAGAGGTGACCTTGGGGTCACATGTGTTTAGTTTTCATTGTAAACTTAATAGGCGGAGATCAACTGAAGTGCATAGTAGTACTGGAGACATTTAATTAAATGTACTGAATCTTTACTTTTCTTATAATTGAAAACTGTCATTTGTAAAGATATTAATCAAATTCACAGTCAATGACTGATCTAATTATGGGCACAGCTCTGCAAATCCAACACGTTTCAGATTTGTTTTAATTGATCAGTCACTCATGCTCATTTGCAGTCGCGTGCTTAATTATTGGTTTGACTTGGGAGGAAAGGAGAGTGAACTGAACAACTCATGATTCGTGCAAGTTTCAATTTAATATGCCTTGCAGGGAAGTCATCATTCTCCATTCTTCTCCTGTATAATTTGCATAAGCCTGGTATTCATTAGCAGGGATTTCTCAGGGCACAGATGATAATTAATTTGGAAAAGATTGGAGGAAGAGGAATAAGAGGAGTGGAGTGTGGAAACCATAGGTAAACGACAAATGCTTCTGTGTGATGAAAAACACAAGATTCTTTACTGAAAGGCTGCAAATTCTAAATTTGGCTTTGTCCACCAGTTTCCATCTGCATCTTTTATAGGGTTTGCAGGGGAGATGCGTGGGTAAATGAGCACCGCTGGCTCCTACGATGCTTTTGTAGGATTAAAAAGGCAACATGCAGCTTTGCCAAACAGTGCAGCCTGATGTATGACCATGGCATGCCCATACATGATTTTTGTTATTCCCATGGTATTCTTACTGGTGACGTTCCAACACTGTTGATCAGGCTCTGCTACAAAAATGTTGGTTTGAGATGTTGCCTTCCTATATTGTATATGCTTTCATTTGCAGTAGATGTCACATATTTGAAATGCTGTCTGAAATAGAAGTCTTGGGGGAAGCCAGCAACTGAAAGTAAATTGAACTAAACCAGATAACTGAGAGAAAAATGTGAAAGTTTCTCTTTTTGTTACTTGCAGCGTAGAGGAGGCTGTTTTTCTCACATAGCGTGGGGACATTACAAGGCAGGAGCGAGTGTGAGAGGAAGGCTGACTGGAAGCAGCACAGGGGCTGATGTGAAGCCTACCAGCCCCTTGGCGCTGTGCAGGACAGGCTGGAGTGCTGCGAGGAGGAGCTCAGAAACCATGCTGTGTTGTTAATGGCATAACCTGCTTTCTCTTAATTTTTAGGCGAGCTCCATCATTCGCTTGAATGTCTAACAAGTACCCCTTTCACTGCACACCGCTGGCAGAGGCTGATTTTTCGTGTTTACCTCCCTGATACCTTCTCAAACGAGCCAGGGCAGGGCTGACAGACAGTAAGCAAAGACTGTCTGAAGACGACTGCTATTTTAATGAAAGCGAAGCTAGATTGTCTTTAGCAAAAGGGATGGTTTGCTCTTCTGTCAAGGACCGTGTCTTCTCTGAGAATAGCTCAGCAGCAGTTCATAGAGAAGCCTGTTCAAATAAGCGCAGGGTAAAGACTCTTTACTCTCATTATTTTCGCAAAGAAGGAGGCGAGTAATTATTTCCCAATGAGACCGTTTCTGGTTGAATTAATACAACAGCACAATCCAATTCGGCTACACCTGTGAAGCCACAACCGTATTTTCTATTTCGTTTCTAGTTGACCTAGTAACCGGCCGGCCTGCGCTGTGCAGCACGGTTCTGTGTGGGACCTCTTTTCTGATGACTATGGTACTGCAGTGAACTTCGTTATAGTAAACAAATTATGACATGAATGGATTGTATTATCAGCCAGTTTCTTTTTTTCATTAGGGGCCGAACAGGAAGGATCCGTGTCTTATCTTTCAAAACCGGTGTTATATCCCTTTGTAAAGCACACCTGGAAGATAAATATCGATGTAAGTCACTGTGATTATTTTGGTTTTTACTTTATGCTTATATTCAGATTTTATTCCTCCTATTTATTGCATAAACATTTCAGTAGCGTACAGAGGCATTCTTTTTAGGTACTCTGGATGCAAAACGTGTTCATTTGCTCAACCTTGTACTTTTCAGTTCTTTGTTCAGTATGGCTTTGGGGACTGCTGTGCTAAACTGCCTAAACTTTTCTGACTGCACCCCTATCAGAAAAAAATTTTTGAGCGTGCACCCCCAATAGATGTATATTTATTTAGAAATTATATACGTGTACCGCTGTACAAATATACTATGTACATTATAAAGCATACAAAAAATAGAAATTAAAAAGCATGTGACAAAGATTAAATAAATACTCTTTTAAAATTTCATTTATTCGAAGTACAAAAAATATTTTCTGGCTGCACCCTGATGGAATGTTTTGCACACTCTATGGGGTACAAGACTCCCTCTTTGGAGACCTCTGGTTTCGCACATCTTCATACACAAAAATGCATCTCTAAGGGACATCTTGCATGACACCATTTATAAATATATTAACTTTTTAACTTTAACTTTCCCCAATATGGCCAGGTTATTATTATGTACATTGTCTTTAAATACAGTTACTACCTTTAAATAAATATTAAAGGTATGCAGATTTTGCCTATTTTAATGGACAAAATCCTGAAATGCTTGAAAAATTTCCACTTGAAGTTTTAGTTTTATCTGACTAATGAATCAGTTCATTAGTGAGGCCAGGATCCAGGAAAGAACTCTACTGGTAAGAGTAGTTCTCAGAAGCAACTTTCTGATCCAGTTAAGTGGTATCACTCATGTATGCATTGAGGGAAAAGAAACCCACTAAAATACGAACCTTCAGGATTTGATCCAATACCATAGCAGTTCTTCATCAATTGTTACTACTCTTCTATTGACAACAGTTGAAGAGCACTAAAGAGAAAACAGACAGTTCCAACAACAGGGTCTGTGCATGACTCCCTATAACTGGATCAAATTTTAGGGCAGCCACTATGAATGTCACAGTTTAGAACTCCAGGTGTTTCATGTGCGTGTTGTGAAAAGTATTCAGAAAATCTTTTAAAAAAAATTACTCAGTACAGATATTTTTCAAAATATTTCATTGAGGAGTATCAAAGTTTTAAAGGAAAATATTTATTCGTATTATATAGCCTCCTGCAGTGTGTGTGCACAGTAAATGCATAACCCTCCTTTTTAAAGGTGTAGAACACTTAGCGTTTTAATGATGGGGAAATTGAAAGCTGAATGATTTATGGGAGAGGAAGGGATTGTCTGTGCCAGGCTGTGATCTGACTTCATCATCCATCCCAAAGTTGTCGTGCAGTAGGTATTAGCATTGCTGTAAGTATGTGATGAGTTGCACCTCTTAAAATTTTTGCCCTCGTTTATGCAGCAGAGCAGAGTTGGTTGTGCTAGAGCACAAGTCTTCAGGCTTGCAGAGGTGATGGAAGGATTTATCCTAAAATTATTTATTATAAAACTAAACTTGGCAAGACTCGAATTCATGTAATTAAAAAATAATCCCTTCTCTATCCGTTCCTTTATTCCTTTGGAAGAAAACAGGTGTCAAAGCAGCACTAGGAAAGTTTCTAAAGCAGTGCTGAAACACCTTTATAATTGTATCCCTGGTGTTAGTTGAAATATTAAGGTGGCTCCAAAGAAGACATTATTTTATTCTAGCCGTTTCTCGCTTGCTTTTTTTTTTTCCTTTACTTCTTTGAAAAGGAAAGATAATTTATTCAAGTCATATATTGTCAACAGGGATATCACCAAATAAATATTTCAGTTAGTGCTGATCTATATTTTCTTCTCCTTATGAATTCTAAAACCTCCTCAATGTATATGTAGTATAACTAATTCCCACCAAATTAAATTGAGTTTATGAGAGAATAATAACTCTGTCCTGTAAGGATTTTTTTCTAGAATGATGCAGTAACAGAACATGGCTTCAGGTGACATTTCACTTCAGAGGTGAAAACTTAATATGATATTAACATTCCCAGTGGATGGCAGGTTCTGTCGTACTGTGATGCTTTTCTTTCATTTTAGAAATGCTCTTGGATTAAAAGATTATGATATATCGAAGTTAGGGAGCTCTTGTTTTTCAGTTTAACCCTCCTGAAAGAGAAATGGATTCTTTGAGTTGTAAGTTGATTGCTAATACTTGAAAATATGCTGTATATTGTATGAGATTATTTTATTGTTAATTTTTTTTTTAATATTTGAGTTGCTGTAGCTCAAAGATCCTGCTGTTTAGCTGTGTTATAGAATCACAGCTGCTATTATCAGTAATGCCACAGGTGCTGTGTAGGAATAACTTTTCTTCCCAGGTACAAGCCAATAATGCTATTAAAAATTATCACCAGACTGCATATTTAAGTGAAAAAAAACTCCACAGCTTTTATGGAAATAGAAGCAGTCAAAATGAAGATGCATTTGTGTTCATGTTCGCCAAGGCTGTTGAGCGCGCTTGGGAGCCTTCGAAACGATGCAAACTTCCACGCTGTTGGCTGCATCCCGGTAGTGATCCTTTAGCTCTGGTGTCCTTCTCCTTCCCGCAGACCTGTTCAAGCAAGTGGCAAGCTCCACCGGCTTCTGTGACCAGCGCCGACTGGGGCTCCTGCTGCACGACTCCATCCAGATCCCTCGGCAGCTGGGGGAAGTGGCCTCCTTCGGAGGCAGCAATATTGAGCCGAGTGTCAGAAGCTGCTTCCAGTTTGTAAGTTCATGTTTGTTCACGGTTAATTTTCTGATTTGTATTTTGTGTTGAACTAGCCTGTCTGTTCTAAAGAGGACTGAAAATCTGAAAGAAGGATTGGGGTACTGAGGGTTGTTTAATGATGGTGTTCACTGGTGTATGAAACCCTTCCTGTGACGAGATATGTTTCAATTAGCCTGTTTCTCTGGCCGTGGTGGAAAAAGCCCAGATTATGGTGTTATCCAGACAGCAAATTATTGTCATCAAGGCTAATACTGTAACTGAACCTTGCAAACAGTTTAAGTCTCTGTTGTGGCAGCTCCTGATTTTACAGTTTTCTATTGCCAGCAGTAGATCACCATTTACTGTAGTTGAACAGCAATGGTTAATCTAAATTTTGGGCATATCCATGCCAGTGACAGCCAGGTGCCCACAGGAGCAATAGAAAAGGAGCAACTCTCTGCGGTGCTGTCAAGGGACCAGGAGGGCTGGATGAGCTCCTTCCACTGCTTGAATGGATAACGGCAGTTTTCTTTAGAGAGTACTGAAAGAATTACGGTCCTGTCTGTTGAGGAATACACAGCAAACTGGAGGCTTCTTTTCAAACTTGTAAATTATTTAATCTGGGGAGGAAGAGAGTTAAGGGAATTATTCATCCTTCTCCTAACCACCAGCAGAATGCTCAAGATGAAGACAGCTGCTTAATGAAAAGGTAGAGGAGGGGAGGTAATGTATGGTCTGTGATTAACTCTCAATGCATCTTCTACATTACAATGGAAGAAATGCTCTTTTTCCCATCCCCTAAGTGTCCCTGGGGGATTTTTTGTTTGGTCAGAGGTGGGGGTGGTTGTTTGCTTTTTTGCCTGCTACTCAAGTTTCATTATATAGTAGCTTCAGTTCTGTAGTAAGCAAATCACAGCAAGTTTTTTTTAATGAATGTTAATGTTTAGAAGTTGGCTTACTTACACGCAGTGACTATGAAAATAATCTAAAATCACCGCAAACTTCAGTTGTGATGGGACGTTTGCTTTCTGTAAAACTTGTTTTAACGGATTAATTCTGCAGGATTCACATTTTCCCCTTTCCATCATTCACGTCTTGACCTTTTATAATTCTGATCTGTAGTTGATACCGTTTCCAAATTAATGTTTTATAGGGCCATATACTGGGTGTGTAACCTGTGCTGATGAACTATGAGTAGTAGTGTTGGTAGCTGACTTAGATCCTGCTCTGGCTTTCAGGCTTCTAGTTCTACATTGGGCTTTCAAGTGAGACCGAGAGAAAATGATGCCGCAACAAATCCAGGGTCAAAAGCTCATTGGTGCAAGTGGCCTTCCTCAGAAATTAGGACTTGCTGGAGCCTAGCATTCTCCCAAGTGAATGGCAACAGTGCTTAGAACACTGTTGAAAAAAAAAACGATAGGGAAAATGACCTCGGAATCTGACAAACACAGGGTTTTTTTTGGAAGCAAGGCTGCCATTCTGTATATTTATACTAGGAAAAAAAGCAATACAATTTCTAGTGATGGAACACACAAAACCAGTTTTTATAAAGCAGGAAGGAGACCTTGGAATAAATGTTTATTTAAATAAAACAAGTTAGCAACATTATCGTTACAAATGAAGTCCTGCCAGTGGGCTGAATGCTGTACCATATCCAACTGCTGGCATTTCGAGAAACAGCCCAAGCACAACTGAGTGCAACCTTTGACATGTTCATAAATCGTAATATCAGAAAACCTAAGGTTTCCTTCTCCTACCTGCACTGAAAAATAGGTTTTCTTCTTATGTGCAGTAAGAGGAATTTCATCCTCTCTTTTTCCTCTGTGTGAAGATTCATTTTAATTTGCAGGCTGGAAGGGTGGTTACTGACATGGGTTGCATTGCAGCAGAACGGACGATGTTCTAGGAGGACCAGAAAAGCGAAGGGAGGCTAAAGCAAGGAAGGCAAATACAAAAATGGGCAGGATGGAGTCCTAGGGTGAGGAGGAGAAATCCAGGCATAGGGAGAGCCCTGATGGAGGGGAGGGAGAAGGAACTAAGGAGTGGGTACTCTTGGGGAATGATGGTAAGAACAGTAGTAGGAATAGTAGTGATAAGAGAAACAGAAGAGTGGGTAGGATGAGGCAAGAAAGAAAGGAGCAGCCAGGAATGGAGGTGGGGGAAGAAATAAGACCTTTCCAGGGGAGATAGAGGTAAGTAGCACAGAGACATCCTTTCAGTGTAGGATGGTGGTGCATGGGGTGGGGCACAAGGCTTCTCAGGCTGGTGGGAGCAGTGCAGAGGTGCTGGGGTGGGGAGGCTGGAGCAGGGAGCAGCCCGGGAAGAGGAGCAGCTGGAGGAGCTGGATGGCCAAGGAGGATTGCACAGGGCTCCCGACAGCCTCCTTTTACTGAAGTGAGATAATTCAATTTTTAAAAATATTGTGAGGGTTCATAGTTTACATTACTGCATGGAAACTAAATTAAGTCTTTCTTTGAACGCCCACGGTGAGGAATGCTTTTACTTCAGGGTTTTTTTTCTGTCCTTCCTTTTTTTTTTTTTTTTTCTCCTCCTTTCTGGTGATGATAAGCCAGCAATAAATTGCAGTCATGTCAGAGTCTGCACAAATGTGTGCTTCGGAAATGGCTTTCCCACCCCCTTTAGGTTAGGTGCCGTGGTAACGGCCTTGTCTGTCTCCACAACAGCAAAGAAAAAAAGGGATGTTTACAGTTCCCCGCGATAACAAGGGAAATCTCTCCTGTTTTTCAGTTTGAAGTGCAAGTCCTTGGGAATGAGGTTTAGGGAGGGTGGATTTCCCAGCCTGCCCACTCCTGCCCACCCTGTCTGCTCCCAGGCTCCTGCTGCTGCTGCTTTTCATCCCCCACCACCAACTCTTACTTTCCACAGGTTTCTTCATATACGGGAAGGTGCTGATAGTAATTGCTGGGAGGAAAAGGATGTTCTGGGACTCATCTTTTCTTCTTGGGGCAGCACGATGTAATTTCTGCTTTGAGATTTTAAAAGAAAAAAATGTTTTTAAGTGAGAGCAAAGAGCTTGGTCTGATGACCACTTGAAGACTATATGGTTCTGCCTGTGCTCTGACTGCATCAAAGCATCTATACATCCATGAAGAATTGAGTGAATTCAGTATTACTGCAGTGTGAAAGCACTTTCCTTTTGCTTCTATGATGGGTATGTTTTTTAATTGAACAGGATAAGGAATTGGTATGGACTGAGGGACACGCGCTGTGTTGTAATCACAGTAGAAAATTATTGATATACTTTCCTTATATAGTGTAAACAGGACCTAGGAATTTGCATCACTGCTTTGGATGAGTTACTGTGATGTTGGGATGTTTAAGAAATCTGATGCAAAAACACAGTGCAGCTTGGATTAAACTGTCTCTTGCTGTTTCTCAACAAAATTTTGGATATTTGGGTTTTGTTATAAAATGCTTAAAGTATGCTTTATTCTGAACATGTACCTGAAGTAGGGTACTCGATGTGAAAAACTAGTAGAGAGGAAGCTACGGAGTAGTAAAATATGTACAGCTAATTCACGTCTGTATTCTAAACCTTCTTGTTTCATTTTACTTTGACAAAGTATTTTAATATCCTGCGTTATATAGTCTTCATTTCTAGGTTTGTACTTGATTAACTACAAGGCAAGATCAGCCTGGTTTTTATAACTGCTTAACTATGTCCAAATCCAGTGCATTTACTCAGACAAATAGAAGCAGAAATAGGGGCCTGTTAGTCCTTTTAGGTAGAGTCTGGGCATTGCAAATGCCAGGCCAGGACCCTGGTAGTGACTTTGGCCACAAATGTTGTGATTTGAATTGGTTGGGCAGTTGTTTTGTGAGACACTGGGTTGGAGTTCCTATTTACTTGAACAGGTAGGAAATATCAGTCCTGTGTACAAATAACTATATATAGTTATATGGAGGCCGATATGAAAGTAACACGCACGTGCAGTGTTACTGTTGAGGGACCAGATCTCTTTGGAGACATCCAGGCAGCCCTTGGTTTTATTCGTGGGATATTTTCTCAGCTTTTGGCTCTGACAGGGAAGAGCTGGCCTAAGGGAACTAGCAAATCCTTCCTCAAGCTGCTGTGCTGTAAATGTCATAAAACAGCAATTCTGGTTTTATTTCAGCAGGATTTTGTGAACCCGCCAGACTTTGGGAGGCACTCTTGAATCGAGACTCCTACAAGTGACCTGCTTTAAAGAGCTCTTTTAAAATGATTTAGGGGATGGGAAACAGGAAGATGGTGTTTTTCAAGTATGGATGATACAAAACTGTACACTAATTCACTTCTGGGTTCAGGGTTTTTTTAAATTTTATTACTCTTTGCTACAACACTAGAAACACTGACTGCAGTAGTCAGTGCAGTCAAGTGTAATGAAAGGAGTCAAAGCAATGATCTTAAGGATTTCCTCCCAGGGTCGAGGCAGATATAAGAAATCTATATCACCCAAAGTTACCTTTATAATAGTCCTCTCTTGACCATCAAGCACCACTTGTCTTGGAAACAGTAAATTCTTGACTTTTGTTTTTTTACCAGCCAGCAACGGAGAGAACACAAACGTATTGAGGGAGCCACTCGGGAGTGGAAAACAAGTTTAAACAGGATTTGATCTAACTCCAGGGAGACAGAGCTGCTCTTTGTGGCTTGCTCTGCATTTTTAAACTTTAGCAAGTCGTAAGAGTCCCATTCCTTGGTTTGGTTCGTCCAAAACACTATTTACCTAGACTATCGTAAAGCTTTCCATCCTGAATAGGAAACACTATTAAATTAACAATGTTAATTTATTTCCAATTAATTTCCTGCACTGCACATAAACAGAGTGTAGCTCATTAAAAATGTATCAGAAATATGCGCTGTATTGTCTGACTCTGTCCAAAAACATATCACATTGTTCATGTAAAACCATGACTGCATTTTGAAGCACGTTTCTTATTATGGATAGATAATGTCACGTAGAATATTTTTTAAACTACTAGCTGGAAGAAGGTGAGGTTCAGACCAAAAAAACCCAACTCATCGCGTAAAGATGCTAGCATCACCCAACTTCCTATTTCCACGTTGTTTCTGCAAAATAAATACTGAAAAACAGATGCCTGGAACATAATGAATTTGAATGTCCCCCGTAACAAATTGTTAGTTGTAAGCTGCAAAGGGCTTTATGAGTTTTACTTCGTGATTCACACCGTTATTACCATAAAAATTGTGAGTTGCACAGAAATCTGTTCAAGAGAAGAACCATTAATATTCTTTACAGCTTGATCTTGTTGGTTCAGATACGAACTGTATGAATTCAGACTTCTTCCCTTATAGAAAATCTTCAGCTACTGCCTTTGCTGGATTTAGAGATTATTAAAAAAAAAACGTAATAGCAGCTCAGGGAACAGTTGAGAACTGTCTGTCCTATACTGTCTGACCCTGACCAGCTTTTCTCCACGTGGCTTTAAATCTTCATGTAATATAATTCGGAAGCAGTTCTGATACATTTTAATGCACCTAATCTTTCTGAGCACAGGTTTTGTATACCCAGCGTGCGGAGCTCTGGGTAGGCAGCTATTGGGACTGCTGGCAATCGACAGTGACTGCAAAATTAAAATAGATCTTTGACTGTTACAGAAAGTCTCTCATCGCCACAACGTTTTCCCTGCAAATTTAAAGCAGCTACAAGTGGAGAGCCGCTCTTGGAGCGACTCATTCTTATTCTGACTGCAACTTGCACTGCAGCATTTCTGTACACTGCGTGTTTTTCTGTTAGTAATGGCACGTTAAAGAGATCCTCTTAAAATACTTTTCAGGCTTAGAGGACCTCTGTATAGAAAGTGTGGTCTGGTGGGCAGGGTAATGATTTGCTAGTGTAGTTCCTGGCTGATGCTGGCTGACTGAGTGAACCATAGAAAGTCTCTCCCCAGCCCCTTTACTGTCCTGGCTGCTAGCTGAAAAACAGACATATAGATGATAATATTTCATAAATATAACTCTCTTTGGAAAATTCTAGAATTAATTTGATTCTATGGAATCCACTGATGTCCTGCAGCAAAAAGCAATATCTGCCATTCCGAACAAATTCTGTTGCCAGTGCTGGCTGGACTTTATTGTACTTTCAATTTTATCTCTTTTTTTTTATTATTTTTGGAGGATTCCTGAATTTTGTAGCTACATGAAAAAAACAGAGGAGTAGCATTTAGTCCAGAAGTCTTCAGGGATATTTCAGTGTGTGGGGGAAAAAAAAAAAGGTTACTCCATTTTATATAAGATCTATAGTAAATATTAAATTGGATTTTATTTGAATAACTGTAGATATGTTGTGGTTTGATGGTTTTACCCCAAATATTCAAGAAGGATGTGTGTGGCTATACTAGAAATCCATGTACATGGATCTTAAATGCAATAATAGGAGTCTTTAGATGGTTTCCCAAACTAGCATCTCAAGAAGAAAATCCTGACCAAAAAATCTCTTTGTTTCTAATTAACCAAAGTATTGTAGCAGCATTTTACATCCATTTTAATGCAATGCATTATGCAGGAGATATTCTGGGGATTTTTTTTTTCACATCTTTCATGTGGCCAGGGGTTCTGTCTAGAGACTTTGCATTTTTCTCAGTCTTTAAGTATTGATCATTTAATTTGTTTGTCAAGATTATAAACAGTGTTAGCTATAAAACAAACAAATACAACACACAATTAATTGGTTTTCCCTATAGCTATCTCTCTCTCCTTTAGATAAGTTGTGGTATTTTTTTCTCCAACTTGTTACTAGCATTTTTAGTTGAATAAGGTTTTAGCTAGGTCATGCTAAACTCAGATTTCATGGGAAACTGGAAAAGTAACTGAGAGCAAGCATAAAAAAACTCCAGCACTCAATCCCCTATTCATCTTGGTCCATGTACATGATACATTAATGCTTATTATTTATTTAAATGCTTCAAATAGGTTTGGAACCACAAAGGAAGACAGTCTGCCTTGTGAAGTTTGAAATATAAAAGACTGGCCCGTTGAGGGCTGTATTTGAAAGCCCAGAAAAAAAGAAAAACAGAGGATTTAAATATATTCAGCACATAAATATGCTATTTCTGTTGGGTAGCATGGAAGAAAATGCTTCAAGGAATTTGAATTAGCACGTAGTGATGGTTTAGAGAAATGGAGCGGGACAGTATCTCACTTCATCGCTTGAGCTGTTCCCTGTGCGGACACATCCTCCTCCCTCCCGTCCTCCCCGGCAGAGCCCTTCACTGTTTCCACCATCACCTCACTTTCAGCATTGAAACCAGCTCCCAAGTTCTCAGATAACATGTTTTGTGCTGGTTTCACACCACCCTGCATGTTGGAGGAGAAATGTTCTCCATAAATATCTACTCCACCACTTCACTGTTTTCCTTAAAGTCCTTTTGGATGCTCTTTGACTTTATTCTGCGCTGTTCTTTCAGCGACTTGTCTGCCGGAACAGCGTGACCCTGCAGATAGATTGCTGGTGTCCCCCGTTGCCTTGCGTTTCTCATCTTTTTGCTGTTTCTTTTTCGATACTGTAGGTTCTGCAAGGTAGGGGTGATAGATGATTGTTTGGGGCATGCATCATGCCTGCTGCAGTGGAATTCAGCTCTGTGACTGAGCTGCCTTTGAGTTACCATAGAAGAGATACCTGGAGTAATCACCATGGTTAGGATCTGATGGGAAGGCAGCAGAGGAGCGGGGCTGCCAGAAAGTGCTCACAGGCTCTTCTGCTTTTGGCAGAGGCAAAAGTGGGACGTAATTGAATAAGAGGCTAAATCAGTCATATTCTGTAGGGCAAAACTGTATTGTGCTTGCAGGCGATGTTGAGAAAATTAGAGAATATGCGGTGGGAAGAGGGATTATGAGGCATTTAAGGAGGCAGAGTTTACACGTTCAACAACAGGCTTGAGAAGGGATTTGAATTATTTCCTTATACGTGCATTTTGAAGAAAGGTCAGTGTGATAATGAAGGATATTAAGGCAAAAGGAATTTTGATCAAAAGACTGGCAGTGTTTAGGGCTTGGATAACACAAACTGGTTTTAAAATAGGTGAGAAGCAGTGCTATGCAGGCTCAGATAAGAGAGGCGGAAAACCTGAGATCGGGCATCAAAGGTGATCCTATAAGTGGATGATTTTTGCTGTGACAGAGAACGTGGTAGTGCTGTCTATTTTAATAGGGAGTAAGAGAAAGAGAAACTTGAAATGTTAATAACAGTTTTCAGTTCATGGCTTGAAGACAGGATCCTGGATTTTTTTTATTTTTTTTTATATTTTAATGAGTGGCTGGATTAGGGGAAAATCTGGAATATATTAAGGGAAAAGATATGGAGTAGGTAGGCAGCAAACAACTTGAACTATTAATTAGCTGATAGTAGACAGATCACTTGTGTTCAGCCCTTATCTTTATGCCCTCTATGTTACAGGCCAACAACAAACCGGAGATCGAAGCAGCCCTCTTCCTGGACTGGATGAGGCTGGAACCACAGTCCATGGTGTGGCTGCCCGTCTTGCACAGGGTGGCTGCTGCTGAGACCGCCAAGCACCAAGCGAAGTGTAACATCTGCAAGGAGTGCCCAATTATTGGATTCAGGTACAGACTCACTCCCTCTCTGCCATGCATACTACTACTTGCTGGAGCAAAAGCTGTACTTGTTTGCAGGCAAATCGTGTGCTTGATTTTATGCGTGTTGCTCAGGAAGACAATAATTGTGATGGTACACGAGGGAGAGCGACACCTCTCTGAGACTGGGTACAGTGATGTGGGAGGTGAAGAGAACGAAAATCATCTGTCGGTTAAGATATGGCCCTTCCTCTGTGTCCCGGTCTTTCTGCGCCTCAACCAAAGTATCGGTGGATTGCACAATTAATACGATTTGCTTTACAATCAGCGTCTCCCGTACATGCAGTTACATTTTCTGCATTGGATCCTAATGAATTGCTTTCTGTCGTGGTATAAAGCAAGGAAGTGCTTGGAAAATTCGCAGACATGTAGAGCTGCATGTGCATTTCTCAGAGAAAGAATGCAGTTGGTGAAACATTAACCTGGAGTGGGGGAAATGTTGCTGGTCTGTTTAAACATCTGGACTGACACCGTGGTTACTATGGCAATGAATAAGTCACTGTGTTGTAAAATGGCTGTGTGTTGGTAGGCCTGTTGAGACACTACTTAACGGCTAAGTAAATACTGTCAATTATGCCTAGACTTGTTTTATCACTTAGCTTTGCAATAGCTGCTTTGTATGGTTTCTGTCCTTTTTATGCACAGTCTTCTGTTACCATTGGCGTTTCTCGTTCTATGGTATCATGTTGTTTACAAAGAGCTTTCTGTAGTTTTGTTTCTAAAACTCAAATAGACAACAGCAGCAAGCGGTACCACATGGAAAAGCCATCATTTTGCTCTAACCTGGGAGAATATGAGTGTTGCTTTTATACATGTAGTGGGGCAGAGCTTTCTGCTATGCAATTTCACAGGCAGTGGGAAACAGGGGAAGTAATGAAGGTACTGCTTTGTTTTGAATCTGAGTTTTTCTTCTGTGAGGCTGTTCCTCTAATAATCTAAATTCTTCTCCTTCTACTTGTATTCCCCTTGAATATTTTAACTGGGCAATTATAAATGTTATTGAGGAAGAGCTAACGGTAGAATGAATAGTGAGTAGTTCAACACTACAAAGTTCAAACACCACAAAGTCTAATTTTCCCATTCCCAGGTACAGTTTATGAACTACTGAATTACTTACATGGTTTTGTATGAACAGCCAAAGACGAGTAGGTGGAATTAAAAAATGCAGCACTTGGAAAATCAAAGGCCAGCAAGGGAATGGATAGTCTGCAGTGAGCACTGAGAACTTGGGAAGTGGACACTGAAGCTCTGTGTCTGCATCTAATTTTACTTGACTGATCTCATCCGTCTCTTAAGTTTATATAACAAATCTATTATCATGAAAGTTGAATTTATCTGTCGTAGATTTTTTCTCTGGCTTTGCAAGTCATTGAAACCCTGTGTACACACTTGACAAAAAGTTACTGTATTGAAAGGCTTTTAGAAAGTTAATACTATGCGCTTCAGTACATGTAAAACAATGGTCTTTTGAGGTCATTGTGACTGAACTGCTTCACATATTTGGAACAAGACAACTCCGGCTCTTTCAAGCACTTCAGCACAGCAGATATAACAGTTAGCTGCTTCACAGCGCTGATGAAATTAAATAATAGTCTGAAAGCGCATTTGGAGTTTCGCGTGGATGGAATGCCATACAGGAAAATGGTTTTGATAGAGGTGCTAGGAAGGACACAAACAAGTTTCTGCCTTGTGTGCGGCCTTTAAGGAGTTTGCTGAGTGACTTGTTGAGGAGGGGACTACTTCATTGAATTTTACTTCCTCAAGGCATTCTGTGCTAGGAATTATGATGAAGAGCAAAAAACTGAAATTAGCATTATAGAAACAAAAAGCATGGTGGTGTCTTTTGTGTGTTGAGAGTGATTGTGTAGAAATTTTCGCTGTTGCCCAATGTTAAAAACCTTTTTGAAGATTCAGATCTTTGATAAACATCTGAGGCAGCAATACCTGTCCCTGGGTGGCAGAGCAGCATTGCCTGGCGTTGCACACTGTGACATCTCAGGGAAGAGAACTGCTAACACAGAAAACTTGACAAACTGATATGAAGAGTTCCCATATAAAGCTCTGAAGTCCTGGTTTTTTTCCTTCCTCTTTTAGGTACAGAAGTTTAAAGCACTTTAACTATGACATCTGCCAAAGTTGCTTCTTCTCTGGCCGTGTTGCAAAAGGTCATAAAATGCACTATCCCATGGTGGAATACTGCACACCAGTAAGTAGCTGTTTTACTGACCCTTACTGTCCGTTCTTAGGTAGAAAGGAAAAACTTCATTTCCTATGTGCAAGGTAATGGAACATTTAGGTGGCTTTTCTTCCCCCACCCCGAGTTAAATCACCTTTAATATACTCTACATGCCTATGATTTTTGATGCTTAGTAAAGGTTACACTTATGGTTTGAAGTGAATTGAAGGTCATTGTGCAGTGCTGTGTCATGAGGTATTTATTGCATACTAATGACTTGTTCCGTGTTCAGTACTGTAGTTCGCTTTATGCATCCTGCAGGAAGCCTGCGATTTGTGCAAATATTCATTTGTAATCTCGGTGTGACCTAATGTTTTCTCCACGTCAGTGTGAGATTTTTCTTCTATTCCTCAGCAAGTTGCCACTTCACTTGTTTTCCCCACAACACTATGATTGCATTTTTAAATTCTTTACTATTTAGTGGTACCTTTGTGTTGTATGATCACTTGATGATATAAAATATTGGGGAAAGTCTCAAGAGTAGGAAGTTAGACTGGAAGCCAGGGTGTTCAACGTAGCACAAAGCAGATGTGCTGCAATGATGGTGTGGTGGGATTCTTCACCTTTGTTTCACAGCTCTTCAAAGGATTGCTTTTGCGTAAACGTTTCTTTCATACCAGACAGCTGGCAAAGGAAATTCCATATTACTTTCTCAGTATGCTCCGTTTTCTTTTTGGAGACTCACAACCAGTGCAGAGGAGCATAAATTAGAGGCTTTCTCTAGTTGGCATTCCACAATGCAGCTCGACTGAGCTTTCATCTGTCTTTGCTGTTGTTTGTGGTGGTCTTGAAGCAGTGCTCTCTCTGGTTGTCACTTCCTGGTGTGATGGGATGGTCCCCAGTCTTGTATTTTCATCTTCTGGTGAAATATAAATGATGAAAACAAAGCGTTAAAATTATACTTGGGCAAGCCTCATAAAATTAGATGAACGGTCATTACATCGTCATCTAAACAAAAAGACATCACCAAAATGAATTAACAACTCTCGGCTTTTCTTAGAAACCTAGGAAAGAGAGAAAAAAGCTTATTCCCCTAAAATATTATAGTAAAGCAAACCCAGTGGTTTTGTTAGTTTTAATTTATGCATATTTATTTACATTACCTATCAACTTTAAGTAGCAATATTTAATCTGAATCTCTGCAAGGGCAACTAATGTGTGTTTGCTGGCGTTTGTCAGTATTCATCGTCTGCTGCTTTTCAGCATTGTCCCTCAGGGGCTGAGGTTGCTGGAAAGGGCTATTCACCTGAACTGCTGCACAAGTCAGAGGGAAGTTCTGGCTCTGCCTGGGCAGGTCTGAACAGATTTCTCCATTGCTGGCATTCCTAGAGCAGAATCTCATGATCTGAGTTTGAGGCAGAGCGAGCGACTGTGTTAGAGCATTCCTTCCAGCTGCAGCTGAATACCTCCTTACAGAATTGGCTTCGGTTTTGTTTTGCAGTTTGCCACTCTTATTCTTGCTAACAAGTGACACTGGAGATTTGTGAATGGTGCGAAGAGTGCACAAGCCAACATCTTGCTACTGTTTTCTTAACCTGTTTGAGATGTGTTTTGAGGAGAGAGAAACAAACAAAAAAAGGATTGTGAGACACCCCACAGCCTGCAGTCCCTGCCACATGGGGTCCAGCAGGTTTCTGTTATCCCTTAAAATACAGATTACCAATAGACGAAAGTGGTGGTGAAGAGAAAACCAGCAACTGCATTCAGATTGCTGGATCAGAATAAAGAACCATTCACAGCCGGTACATTTTTTTGTGAATCCTGAACTCCAGCAGCCCGTGCTAATGTGCTGTGCCTGGCTGCACCAGCAGCCAGTTGAATTAGAGAAGGATTAACTGGGGGTGAGGAGGGAGGGTAGTGAATGTGACGCACAGCAAGCCCTGATCTTTTTTGTGTTCCTGCTATTGAAAAAATAAACCCAAATGCTGTGTGACTGAACAAGATGTCCACTGAAGCTATCATGTCTAGTATGTAATTGTTTTCTAAATGAATGAAAAGGGGGTTACAGGTGACAGAGGATTTTTTTCTTCTTCCTCCAGACAAATCTCTCACCTTAAAATGAGGCAGACAGGAGACATGTGGTGCCTTCTTTGATACATCTTTGCAATAGCTAGGTGTACACAATGGAGTTTTTTGATTTATTTTTTTTCCCCTCCTTCACACTTCAAGGAAATTTTGGAGTGCTGCAGTCTTTAATTCTGCTTAGGAGAGATTTGAGAACTCATTCTAAATATCTGAGGGATGTGGCAACTTCTGCTCTCCTGCAAAAGGCTGAGATGGAAAACGGGCAAGGCAGTTCCCTAATTCTCATTTAGACAGAAAAAAAATGCAACAATTATTCCTGCAAGGTACACAGCTGGATTTCTTGTTCAGAGAGAGGTGACTTTTAAAAAAGCTGCAAATAAAGCATAGAAGACAACTTCTAGGCTGGGATTTAAATGTAGGATCATTTTTCTGTTTGGGTTTAACAAACAGTGACACACCATAAAAAACACTCTGTTAGGGGGCACCTTGTCAAACTGAGATAACTGTCTAGATCCGGTGTTTACAGTCAGGGCTGAGGTCTAGGCTAGGGGTTTGGCAAGGCACTTTCCTAAACCAAACTGAGAAAAGTCAGATGGTAGTGAAGTTTTTACATGAATAAGAAGAACTGTTTCTTATGAAATACTTTTGTGTTTGGTATAGTTTTGGAACACGTTCAAACCTACTGCCTATGTATTGAATTGATTTAAGAGAGCTGGAATGCTGAAACTCCACTCTTTCTTACTCGTAAAACAGTTCTGCTGAGAATTTTATTTTGGATGATTTTATTCTGAAAATCATGTGTAATAAACCATCTGTGGACTAAATCAGAAAGTTTGGCTTAAAACAGCCTCAGTTCATCACCTTGTCCTCATAATAATCACACTTTGGGTTTCATGTGCTCCTTGAACATGTTTTGAATGGCAATTGGATTGTATGAGAGATGCCTGATGCTTCTAGTTGTCACTAGAAGACACATTTTCTTCTTGGGATTCTCGTGCTACCAGCAAGATCTGGATGTTTCTGCACAAGCACATCATTTTACTCTTCGGCTGTCAAGCAGAAAGTTCAGGGGAGCGAGGTAAAGTAACAGTCCCAGGAAGGCTGAAGTGAAGAATGTTTTATTGTTAATTGTATCTGAAAACACTTAGTCCAAATTACAGTCAAATGCAATTGAAAGTGTTCACAACATTGAAAATAGAGAAGGCAGGAATAAATGCTTATAATTGACACAGGTGAACAAAACTGGATGGAAAGCTATGCTTAATCCATTTATACCGAGACTAAATATTAAAGGTTTTTCTGTGTTCCCAGCTGATGTGCTCTGTGTGCTCTCCTGATGCCAACCTGCTTAGGAGCTCTCCTAGCAGGCATTGCGGATTCAGCAGAGGGATTCAGCATCCAGGCATTCAGCAGAGGGAATTCCCTCCTGCTGGAGCATGTAAGGACACCTCTGTAAATCCCCTTTCCAGAGTCCTCTGGGTGGCCTGGGCATATTTAATCCTTCCCTTCCCCAAAATATCTTTACTTCTGATGTATTGAGGAAGTGATACTTAATATTCTTGAGCATTGTCTCAGTAATACATTTTTGAAAATGCAGGTGCTGCTGCACTGACTTGTAGTTTCTGCTGTGAAACATCTCTGCCAGTCATTGCTCACACCAAATTTTCCTACCAGACAGACTGACCAGAAAGAGAGCCAAATTCTTTCCAGCTTTACATAGAAGCTTGTAGGTGTCGTCAGTACAGTCAGTTTGTCCTCTCTGTTAGTGCATTTCAGTCTCTCTGCGGATTATTTTTCAGGGCATACTTAATTTTTCTACCTTGACAATCATTAAAAATATATACATGTGTGTTTCAGCCGCTCTGTGAAGGCCAGCTTGACTGATACGTCCCAGCACCTCCTTCTTCTCTTAAGTAGAAGGCATAGAACTCATTAAAAAATACCAGAAAGATTAACTTTCCCCTCATTTCTTTCCTTCAAATTAGATACACTGGAGAAGCAATATCATTATGTAGGTCAGGAAGAACTTAATTTACTGTAGAAGAGCAGTATTTCAGAGTCGAGTGTCTCTGCGAGGTGCAGAGAAGGGAGTGCAGCCTGACTAAAGCAACTGAAGTGTTCTATTAAAATTCTTCAGAAAATCGCCTGACTCTTAATCAGGCTCGCAAGAAGCCTTGCATCTTCCCAGAAGACATCCTTTGAACTCTTCTTGGCTCATTCTGGTCTTTAGGAAACTAATTCCTCTTTGCGCTCCTCTGCTGGTCTCTACAGCAGCAGGGAAAGCTGGCTGCAGGCAAGGGAGTAGAAAACTTTGCACAAATTGTACTTTCCTCAGGGTATTGATTTTAAAAGCCAGCTAGCTTCAGATTAAACAGGTGCAGGAAGAAGCAACTGATCTGAGAGCTTTCGGCAGCTCTCACCTGCGTTTTATTTCTCTTTGATCAAAATATTAATGGCAGAGGAGGCTGAGAAAGGAAACTGGAAAGGAAACAAACTGAGAGTACGGGTCTGACTTAGGTGGACTGACAAGTCTGTGACATATAGAGGACGGGCGTGTGTGATAAGAGTCAGGATTCAGCTAGTGAAACAGCTGTCTGGACACATGGACCAGCTATAATTCTCCAATTACAGCCATTTTAGTGCTGAACGTGAGACAGGCAGAGAATCCCACAAACCAGGTGAGGAAATGGCAAATTCTTGTCTAATTGTTGTTTGTCCTCGTGAGATCACCTGAGGCATGAGCCTGTCGGGGATTTTTGGAGTTTCCCTGTCTTCCTCCTTCCTCCCCACTAGTTGTGTCACTCTGTTGTACATTGTAAGGTGACAGCGGTAAATAAATAGAATTTACAGTTCTGGAGGTCAAGCTGTTGGCAGCTCTACTTGGTGTGACCACAGCTCTTCAAAGTGGACCAGCAAAGGAAGAGGCAACCAAAAAATTGTACTAACGTCATGAAAGATGATTTCGTTTTGATTTGTGGCTTTCAGACAACTTCAGGAGAAGACGTCCGTGACTTTGCCAAGGTACTAAAAAACAAATTTCGAACAAAAAGATATTTTGCAAAGCACCCACGAATGGGCTACCTGCCTGTGCAAACTGTCTTGGAGGGAGACAACATGGAAACGTGAGTAATTCTAAAGTGTCTAAGTAGCAATTCATTTGGTATGCTCTTTGAGGTCCCCAGCTGGTGCCAACTCTCTTCACTTCCTACGTGCATAAAGCTTCTTTATTTCTTTCATTTCTGTTAACCTCGGCTGGCAGGAAAACACAAGCTGGGATTCCAATTGCCATTGCCTTTATCTGTTTTAACCTGTCCTTATACAGGAACTTCAGCTTCAGTTAGTAAAAAAGAAACATTTACCCATCTTACTGGCAGCCTTATAAACTTCTAAGTTTGATATGGCAATTTGGAGACTAATGATCTCTTCATTCAATTTTTGTTTTCTTCAAAATGGGTATCTTTCTGTGGTTTTATATTTTGAATTAGGCTACTGTGGTTGAAAGCTTCCCAGCTTTTTTCTTCTTTTCTCACTCTATAAATTTAGTCTTATTAAAAGACTTTAATGTCTTTATGGGGAAAAAAAAAAAAAGCAATAATGATGTACATGGAGAAATAAATGAGTTAACTCAGTTGCCTTTTCTTTTTTTTTACAAGTTTAATCAGTTGTTAAATGGCAATTGCATGCAGCTTGTTCTCTCTCTCTCTTTATCTCTTCATTTTAGATTTCAGTTTTTTTCTCACTTTTTAGTTGGTTGCTCTTCACAGTCATTCATGTCAGTCTGCTGGATTTCTGATTTTTTTAGTTGTTGTAATTTTTTATTTTTTTTAAAAACCTTTCTGTAATTATTTTGCTGCTGAGTTTCTTCTGCCTCTCTCTTCACCTCCTCATTTTTTGTCTTGCAGTCCTGTTACTCTGATCAACTTCTGGCCAGTAGATTCTGCGTGAGTACTTTTGCTGAAGTGTGCTGCTGCTGCTACTGCTGCTGCGTTCCCTCACTTTTTTTTGTTTGTTTCTTTGTTTAGTTTTACATAAGTTCATTTCCTTCTTTCTTTATGATTATTTTCTTTGGTGCACTCTCTGAAGGAATGTTTTGATCCCTAATGAGTAGAATGGGATAAATCCAGGAATTCCCAGCAATCGTGGATTGTGTACTGTATACTCTTTCTGGAGTATGTATGTTCATCGAATTCACAGGAATTTTGGTGCAATCCTACTAATGCTTATGAGAGTTTGTCATTTAAAAACCTGTGTTTCTGAATATGTGTCTATCCCTCTGAATGTATACTGAATGCTTCTTGAAAGGTAAAAATTGAATTTGATGGATTTAATTCAGTTTAAGGAATGACATTATTTTGTAGAGAACGCTATTATTTGGTTTTTTGTGGAACCGTGCATCCTTGCACACTCCTGGGTCCCAGTTAATTCAAAGCTCACTGGATATTTTATTACCTTTTTTTAGGTACAGTAAGATTTGTCAAGGCAGGTTGAAATGAGGAAATGTTTACTGTATTTTTTTTTTCAGAAGCTAAAAAAGCAGGATTTTTCCACTATGAAATGGATTTTTGTTCTTGAACCATTCCTGCACGTGCATTGTCTTACTGTTGTAGTAATACCCTCACCATAAACTAAATATATGTATACTTGCCACTGTGGCATTTGCTACTACTAGTGTTACATGGATGATTTTAGAACAATGTTAAATAAGAATTATTTTTAATTCACATATCGATAACTAATGAGAAACTAAAAACCAGAATTTTATATATTTCTATATGGTGACTTGTATATGGCTTGCACCTTCGTTGAATTTTTGGTAGAATAAACAACAGTGAAATGTATACATTGGAATACTGATTTATAATTTTCATTTGGAGCACAAACTATTGGGAAATCAACTTAAGTGCTCTACCTCGAGGAAATTAAGCAACCGAGAAACACATCTAGTACTGCAAACACCTTATGGTTGAGGATTCACTGACAGAAAAATGCCAAAAGGCTGGAGCCAGACCAAAATAGAGGGACTTTGAACTTTAGGACACGCTTTCATTTATAAATGCACCTGAGGATGATTGCAGCATGCTATAGATTCGACTGTGGATCTAGATATCTTACCCTCTAGAACAATTGCAGCGTTGAAAGTAACATTGAAAGCAAGCTTGAATAATACGGAATGCCATCACTGTCTGATTTAACAACTAAGCTGCCGTAACGTGCTTACTTCTAGGTACTTACAGTAATAACATCACGATATGCCCACACCGACAGCTTCACACCGAGGCTTTGGTGTTGTGTACTGCAGGGAGGTCAGCTTGCATGTAATACTTAAGAAAACTTTAGAAATACTGACGATCGGGATTTGTATGGAGAGGTAGCACCTTTTATCTGACCAACTCACTTACCTTCCTGAGCATAATGCTTTCGTCTGGTCCGACAAGAAAGCAAAAAATTAAGAAATGAATAGCAGCCGGAAAGAGTTGCTCTTTCTGTCGTTCTGTTCATTTGTTCCTTTCTTTTGTGGTAGATCACCTGACTTACAGCACAAGTCACTGAGCTACCCAGCTTCAAAGCTGTTTCTCAGTTACAGGGCTGATTCCAACTTCAGCGCTCAAACCTCTTACTCTGGTTATCATAAAACTTTCCCATGTGTTTTAAGGTCTTCCCTTTTTCTGGTGCTTTCACACCAGCGTTCTGGTAATCTGCAGAGTACTGCAGAAGAACATAACCTGGCAGCATTCAGCAGTGCTAGTGCTATTCTGACATCAACACATGGTATACATGGAACTGTTTATAAATACATACTTATTTTTCTGTTTGAAATTAGTGATTCTGTTTGCTTACTATCCAGTATTTTTCATAGATACTCTGCTTGCCAGACATTAAAGGGACAGTTCACACATTTTGTGAGGAATTGCACATTTTTACTTGGACTGGGGGCTGTCAGTGGCACAAATACTGTTTGTGTACTTGATTGTACACTTTAAAGAAATATCACTGAAATGCTGAACAAGAAAAGGGCCTTTGTCCTGTCAGCCAGGACTTTAGGAGTGCAGGGAATTGCAGGAGATGCTATTTGCCACTCAGTCACCACTTGACTTCACTGGAATTCCCCAGGCTGTTCCTGCAGACACCAGCTTGAGCAATGCAGCTGTGGAGCCTTTGTAAAAGGGAGAGTTATCTACACTAAATATTGGCTGTGTCTCTTAGCTTTCTTTCCTACTGTTCAAACTAATGAGGTGGGCTGAGTTTGCTCAGAAAGAAAGGACAGTGAGCTCTAGCACAGATGGTCAGCTAACAGTATGTCTACACCACAGCCTGCAGTGCATCATGGTCGTTTTCAAGCTTGCTCAGATACTGGCAAAAGTGCACCTCTGAGCAGCTAAATTCAACACCAAGACGACAGTGCTTCTCAACCGGTTTGCTTTCTTAAGCAAACTTTTAAAAAGCTGTTTGAGATAGATCTCCAATGAAGTGTGTTCTGAAGTGGAAACAAACTTGGAGATGTAGCCTCAAACTCTGCCTGCAGTTGACACATATATATATATATATATATATAACTTCAAAAAGTTAGACAACACTGTGTTGTCTTTAAAATATATATATATTACACACCTTGTTCACTTCTCAAGCTGAAGCTTCGTTTCAAGGCAGCAAGTATGCGATCTTGCAGTCAGGCCTGTCTTTTGCCTTGCGCTACTGCCAAAAGGGACATCTCTTCATTGGTCAGTTGATCCCAACCAGGTGCTGTGCTGTCCTGTCCTTCGTACTGGTACAAATACATGTGCAATGCCAGGGTAAGAGGGACTAGGAGGATAGTGCAATTGAAAACTAAAGCTACTTTTAACACAGATTTCCTAGTCTACCCACAGTATTAGCAGCAGCATTTGTGTGTGCATTGAAATCAAGACCTCTGTTATTGATAGTACTGGCTTAGACCAGCTTAACATCTACTGGATGTCAAACACTAAAAAATGGGGGCAGCACCAGTTCATCAGGAAACCGTTGTTACCTTGCTCTGTGATCCACTGCTCTACATAAATTGCATTCTTTCCCCCTCCCTTCCCTTCAGTGTAGATGTTCTGACAGAAAACAGCATATCATGTTGCAGAGAAGCAATTGCCCATCTGTATGAATCGCTGCTGTACTGAGGAACTCTATGAACTGAGTTTTTATCCTTTGGTCTGCTGTGGTAATGTTTGAACGTGTGATGGGTAAAAGTACAATCGGAGGCCAAAGCTCATTTCAGACAAAATGAAATTTGTGATACTTGGCCCATAATGTCTGAGAGAGAAAAATTTTGCTGTTCTGTGAGAAGAGACATTAATGATGATGAATTTTGTGTATGTATATACTATGAATTTGGAAGGATCCTGATTTTCTAGAGCCCTTTGCAGGCTGATTAGAAAACTGGAAGATAGTAGATTTACTGCAGGATTATCAAACTTCTAACAGAGGAGCACTGTGAACCACAAGATTATTACAGTTCCAATTTGTAACCAGTAAACACAAAACTTACCTGCACTTGCAATGCAGTTCAGTCCCCGTTGGGCAGACCCAACCTGAAACACAATATCCAACGATTTAAAATGGAGGGGAAGGTCCATCCTCAGCATGATGGAATAAAGAGAAATTGAAATTTAGCTAAAAATATGAGACTGCCATACAATTTGGGAAGCTGCATCTTTTTTTGTTATTTCAGCGCCTCCTGATACCTGTGGATACTCAATATTCCACATGACAGTAAAGGGAGCTCTCTGAACCGCGTAGGCAACATAATTCATTGGTGACATTTTCCAGAGTTGAAGCTATAAGAAACAATATTCTGGTTGATGAGAAAAGTCCCATGAATTGTTCGCATAAACAAAAAAAGTGAAGAGGCCCTCATAACATCTGATTTGTCAAGCGGAAAACCCAAAACAGTTGACGGTGTCCTCCTATATAACACACTGATCTACAGTTCAGATTGCAACTCCGGAGAGATGTTAGGCAAAATCATCAGTGTCTGCAGTGTGTTATTAAACTCTCATTTCAGACATGTTATGTTTCTCGTATTTATTTATAGTTGCTCGTGGAGTAGTCCTTCAAGGCTCTTTTTAAATGGGATGTGCTGGAAGCAGGCACTGGAGTAGGGAGGGAGGCAGAGGAGAGGTTCCCAGCAGGGCTTTTGCAGCCGGCGCAGGGCTGTGTGTGAAACAGAATTACCAATGAAGCAGGCGAGTGTGGAGGGAAAACCAGAGTGAGAGCTCTTCTATAAATCCTTTGGAAAAGGGTTCTTCAGGGACCGGTGTGAAGAAGAGTTCTTTCAACAGACGGATTGCAAAACGGTCGAAATCCCTGGTGTGGTACCACAAAACATTGCACCAATGGCTTGAGGAGGCGCACCCAGCGCCTGGAGTTATAAACTTGCTGTTTATCAAACTTAGTGTAAGGCATAGCGTTGTGAGGGTGTAGCCATAGCTAAGTGTCTTTTTACTTTTAAGGGGGTATTGTTTGTGATTAATCAGTGTTTTCTGCCTTATAGGCCTGCCTCGTCCCCTCAGCTTTCACATGATGATACTCATTCACGCATTGAACATTATGCTAGCAGGTATGAGACCAGCTGGACATTAGGCAGATCTTTCTCTAAACGATGATTTTTTTAAAAATACGTCCCAAAGGCTAGCTACTACCTGAGCGCTTCTCAAAGAAACATAGGGTTTGGGGTTTTGCTTTCCAGGCTCTGGTATGCAGAGCATCATCCATGGTTACTACTAACCAGCCTGTCAACTAATTGCATGCCAGAGCGCTTGTCTGGTCAGAAGTTACCTTTAGGTCCAGTGGGGTCTTCGTTAAGCAGCGCACTCAGGTTACTGGCTTTTTAGTAGAGCCTGTTATGATAGGACAGAGGGTAATGGTTTTAAAATAAAAGAGGGGAGATTCAGACTAGAGACAAGGGAGGAAGTTTTTATGGTGAGGTTGAAAATTAGAACAGGTTGCCCAGAGAGGTGGTAGATGCCCCATCTTTGGAAACATTCAATGTCAGGTTAGACAGGATTCTGAGCAACCTGCTCTCACTGAAGGTGCCCCTGTTTATTGCAGGAGAGTTGGATTAGATGACCTTTAAAGGTCCCTTCCGACTCAAAACATTCTATGATTCTGCATAGGGTTTTGTTTCTAATTTGAACCCTGGTGTAATCATATAAATTAGAAGAGCAGAAACCTCCAAATTCTGTGTGAATCTCAAGTGCTTTTTTAATGTAAAGTAATTCACCATGTGGAATACCACAAACAGGTTTTTTCCTTGATTTGGAGGATTAAAATAGTGGTATGTTGCTGCTTTAGTTCGTTTGTCTGCTTTCATACTGCTCTTAAGAATAAAAAAAAAAAAGGATGAATTGCAAATACAAAAATGTTTTTTCACCAGGTGAGCAAATTTGCAAGGGTCTAGGTAAGGAAAAATAGTTGTTCCAACCTCCTCTTTCTGTTCCCCCAAATGACCTGATCAAGAGAGGTATTTCTGAATTATACAGGAAAGGCTGCGTTGAAAAACAATGAGAAATGACTAGTTGTTACAGTTCTGATGATGACATTGCCAGGTACAAAGCAATTTGTGTAATCCCCTGGCATCTTAGCGCCTTTCTTTGATTTTGGAATTAATTAATCATAAGGAGTGGAATATAACCACAGAGAAAAGAGTTGAAAACTTAGAAGTGAGTTTAGCCAGGTCATTGTAACAAAGAATCCTTCACAATAATTTATTGCAGAACTTTTTGGTAGTTAACAGTGAGTGTAAATTAATTTGAGTTTCAAATTCTCTAAGTCATCAAAAACATCATGCTCTTCAATTCTTTCTGGAGTGTTAGAGCAAATAAAGTATCTGGAAAACATAATTGATTTTAATGAGTCTTGTTTATTTTTCCACAGGCTAGCAGAAATGGAGAACACCAATGGTTCTTATCTAAATGACAGTATTTCACCTAATGAGAGCATGTAAGTAGGCTGTTTTAATATTTTTGACATGTGTTTTCTTGTGAAGGTTAATAACTTGTAATGAAATTCTGTAATGCTGAATTTGCATGGCCATGGACCACATCTGCTTCAATTTAATGATGAATTTGTTCTTTCTGTTTGTATTGTGTCTAGATTTATGGCTTGTAGCTTAATTCCAAATTTATGCAACAGATGATTGATACCTTCAAAATTAAAATTACTAATTTCTTCCAAAAGTTACTGATCTATTCAGCAAACAGTTCCCATGTTACTTGGAAAAAGTACTCGTCTGATGTGTTTTATGGACAAAGATGAAAAGCTAGCACTTCTGTCTATACTGCAAGCTTAATCATCATTAAATTGCTGTAAGTTAGAAAATGTTGTTGGGAACAAAGTGTCATTCCAAAGGTTAGTGGGGCTAAAAAGAAATCTTTGGTTTACAAATACCTCAAATATATTGCAAGTGTAAGCCATGGGGACTCATCCTTACCATGAAATATTAGGAGTAGTAAACTTTCAAGTTGGACAGATCACTGACAAGCATTCATTGCACTACTTTAAATGTAAAGGCATAAATAAAAAATTTAGTTTTTAAAAATGAGTTCTATCTACTGTCACACTGAGACCTTTTTGTGATTTTTCTGACACAGTAATAAATTTATCTCATGATTTTCTTGATCTTACTTGTTCTCTGAATTAAAAGACATAGAACTAGAAAACTAATTGTGAGTAATGTTTCTGAAAACAGGATAGAAGCACGTAAGTCATTGTGCTGCTTGAAAATTTGGTCTTGATTAATTAACTATGTAGGAGAAGCCATAACACAGATTTTAAATTGATCAAATACGAGAAAAATTGCAATTTTTCCGCAAGTGGGTGTGGGTTTTTTTCTGTTTTACATAATCTCATCCTTACCTAGCTTAAGGAGTGGAATTTTTTGAAAATTCAGACAGAGTATTCTTTTTATGAAATTTATAGCTTTCCTTTAAGTACTCCAACCAGTTTTCATTCACTTAAATTGAGATTCCGAATCATTAGTATTTCATAAGGTTGGTTGTGAGCCTGTGAGATATTCTTGGATAGTAATAAAGCTGTTTCTTTATTTCAAAATAGTTTCTTTTTTTATATGATGATATTATTGCCTACCAACTGTGAAAGAAAATCCCCTGTACAACTCAAGTACATTGTTCTAGTATATTGGTTCAAAAAGGAGAAAGTTAAAATGACACCTCAAAACTAATGCATGCACAATGTCAGTGTAGTTTCAAACAGTTAATGAAAACTTTCCAAACTGTATATCAATTTTGTATAGTTATAGATAGTAGCAGTGCTATTATATATGGAATTTCCTGTTGTCCCCACTGTAATATTGCAGTGTCCTTAGTCACAAAATCATATGTAAGCAGTACTTTTTGTATTACATTTTTGTATTACATTTGTATTACTTTTTGTATTACTTTTTGTATTACATTTTTGTCTTACTGTTCAATTCATTCTTTGGTTAATTAAAAGTTGTATTAATATGATTCAGTTAATAAGCTAACCACTGACTATCCCATTTGTTACTCAGTTTGTACTATTAAAATGAGAATAAATCTATACATTCTGAATTTTGGAAGAAATACGATCCAGATACAAATTGCAGCAAAATCAAAATTCACCATGAATTTGCAACTGTAATTCTTTGAGTTTTGTTTGTTAGGTTGTGCTTAAGTATTATTTGTTGACATTCTTATGGAGTTTGGATTATTTGGCTTATATTTGCAGTTAGATGGAAACAGGGAAGGAGGCAAATAAAGAGATAATGCATTTTGATATGTAGTGTCATTGCAAAGTATGTGCAGGCTAAAAATCACACAAAAAATAGTATGTCTTGAAAAGTAATGTTGCATTGCAATAGTTGTGCCACTTTTTTTTGCTGTAAGTTCACTTAAGATGCGTAAGGATACTTATAAAAGCAAAGCAGTTATTTGAAGGAAGTCACAGCCGAAGTATTTAATGAAAAGTATAAATTTAGGAACTGGCAAGACTTTAAAATTTTGTTTAGAAAAAGGAAAGGATGCCTGTTGTGAAAAATTAGTATTTCCCTTTTATGAACTGATGTTAATGTGCGCTACATTGGTTTAGCACTCTTGCAGTCTGTAAAATGGCATCATTAACATTTTCATGAACAAAATGAGAACAAAGTAAGTTCTGGCTTTTTGAGCAATAACAACTATTCAAAATGCCTGGTAAATTCTGGATTATAAATGTAACAGGAAAAAAAAAAACCTAAACTGAATTATTTTGTTATAAGTAAGTACTACCAGAAAAAAACAAGATTCCCAACAGCAGGGTCATTTTTTCTGTCCTTGACTTGTGGTGTGGAGAGAAACCTTGCCTGGTTTCTCACAGTTGCTGCTGATCTTAGCTGCATAGCTTAGGGCCTGGATGCATCTCCTTTAGCACCTCAACCACCCAGGTCATTCTGGGATATGGTCAAGGTCTTCGTAATTGGATTTACTTTTCTCTTCCAGAGGTGTTTCTGTTTCAAATGTTGGACAGTTTTGGGGGCAATAAGAATAAAGGAAGAGATCATATGTATTAAATAGAATATATTGTATTCTAACAGTGTATGTGACTTGTAATTTAAAAATAAATTTACAAAAAGAAAAAAAAAACCAGAAAACCACCAACAAACTCAATGAGAAATAACGTCATTTCATTACATTAAGTCATTTTTTTAATTTCACCTCATCTAGAATTTTATAGAGAAAAAATAGATAAATAGAAGACACCTTTATTACATAAGAAGAGTTTATAGGTGTAAAAAAACCAAACCCTTGCCTTTGCTTGAATCAGTGACCCTTCCACAACACAAATCAGGCAGCAGAAGATGACCTTTTTACTCAAGCAAATTCCTTATTGAAGTTAGGCAAAAGAGGAAAGCTGTGGTTGTCAGCTGTGGCACAACTTGGCTTGAAGAAGTAGAGGGGAAGAGAGTTGGACTTTGCAGAGAAGGAGAATTATCAGAGACTAAGTAAAACAGTTCATCAGATTTTGCTTACAGGCACATTGCTCTGCCGTTTGCTACAAATGGTTCAACAAATCTCTTTGCAATAAATGAGAGGCTGGGAGTGAATTATCTTCTTATACTCACTGTGAAGTTAAAAATGAGGAAGGGAACAGCCAGTTTTATCCTCCTCTGTTTTCCAGCGATGATGAACACTTGTTAATCCAGCACTACTGCCAAAGTCTGAACCAGGAGTCCCCCCTGAGCCAGCCCCGAAGCCCTGCCCAGATCCTAATTTCTCTTGAGAGTGAGGAAAGAGGGGAACTGGAGAGAATCCTTGCGGACCTGGAAGAGGAAAACAGGTGGGTCATGCTGCCAGCTGCTGCAGGGCTCGGGCATGTGCTGCAGGGGCAAAGGAAAGCTTTCTCTTTGTAAGTGATGAGGCTGACATCCTGTCGTCATTAACTCGTTCTCACTTCCAGTTTGGTGATGAGTCAGCACTGTCTCTTTCACAAAACCTCAAAAATGACAAGCTTCAAAGACACACGTGTGTCACCTAACATTCATGGTGCCACCTGTGACAAGCTCTGCTCACTCTCTTTCAAAATATTTCCTTCCGTTCTATAGTTTCATTTATTTCTGTGATAGTAATGAGCTTCATACCAGTGTTACTTTATTTTGCCATCAAGCGGGAGAAGGGTGTACCGATTTTTGCTCCTCTTTCTGGAAAAGAGAGGTGGAGGTTCTTGGAAAGACAGGCTTTTCTCAGAATGGTTGGTCACTGAGGTACCTGACGTTTTGAAATTATCTCAATTCATTTGTAATAAAGAAGTTGTGAAATTATTGTATGGTACAGTTAGCTGGATTTCACTTTCATAGCATTTTTAGGGATAAAATGAGTTATAAAGTTGTTTTTTCTTCTGACAAATGAGTACTTTCATAGTGGTTAAAAGTAGGTTCATCTTTTCTTACTATTTGTTTCATGTTGCTTGTTGCCATTTCTTTAGCCTTTCCACTTTTAATTTCAAGTTTAACTGAAGTTATAGAATCATAGAATCATATAATAGATTGGGTTGGAAGAGATCTTAGAGATCATTTAATTCCAACCTTCCTGCCATGGGCAAGGACACCTTGCACTAGATCAGGTTACTCAACACCCCATCCAACCTGGCCTTGAACACTTCCAGGGATGGGGCATCCACAGCCACTCTGCACAAGCTATTCCAGTGCCTCACCACCCTACCAGTATGAAAAATTGTCTTTATTACTCTAAAATAAGTTATCTTCATTAATCACCGAAATAACCCCACCCAGCTGGATTCTTGCAAATTCACAACATTGCAGTCTTTCTACAATACTCTGGAGCCTTGGGCCGTCAGCATAACAACTGGTAGATCTCAAGGCAGGCAGATTCATAACTGCAACCATGAGCTACCAAAATCAGACTGTAGGATAGAAAGCATTAAGATCACAAAAAGATCCTTTTTTTGTTTGCCTTCTGCTACCTTCACCTTTTATAGTACAGTCTGTTGGCATTTTCATGCAATTTTGTGTTGCTTGTTTTAGAGCTAGGTACTTTAGTTTACATTGAGAGTTGAATGCAGTAATCATTTACCTTAGGCATGTCAAGAAAATAATGCAAGAGTTGGCAGTGTCATAGATCTTCTCTGCATACATAAGCCTTCTTTGGATGGTCCTAATCAATTACAGTGGTTCCATCACACACTTTTTATCAGGACGATTTGAGAGAACAGAGCGGATCAGTAAGCATAAAGGATGAGGAAGGCGTTTCAGACAGAAAGTAAACAAAGCTCTTGCTCTCTAACAGCAGTGAGATTTGATTTGAAACTAATCCCAGACTTCCTACTACATAGTACATAAAACCCAAGTATTTTCCAAAGTGGGGGAAAATTGGTATTTTGAAATAAGCCATCATGCTTTGCATTCAGGACTTCTGGAGTTCAGTAATATTCTATAACTAGTACCGTACAAATAGTGAAATAGCTTAGTTTTCAGGGAAAGGACATGTCTTTTTTAAACAGTGCTAGGAAGAAGGAAAAAAAATTGCTTTTCTGTCTGTACGGAAAATAAGCTGCCCAACAGAAAGGAGGGTGACTTTGAAAGCAACCTTGTTTTAGGTTAGAAATGTGGTATATGAACATGAGTATAACCTGGAATTTGACATCTAAAGAGGCTAAAAATTTCCTTTTTGGGGTTTATGCCTTACATTTCAGTATGAGCTTTATTTAATATAGTAACTACTAATAAGGAATAGCATGATAGAAGATCTCTGATAGGAGTTACACCTTAAAAATACCTGTTTTGAAGTCTGCCAGTCCTGAATTGAACTAGAGCTGTAGACAACAAGCTTAATTATAGCCTGTTGTTTTCTCATTTGTACTGTTGGAAGCTCAGTTAGGGACGTGATGCCACCACAAGCAACCTTGCCTTTTCTGGATGTTTCAGATCTCGATGCAGCAGGGACAAAGAGGTCTGCTTCTGTAGGACAGCGTGGAGGTCACACTGCTGTGATTTTCATTGATTACGACAAAATCATGACTTTTGTCTCTGCAAACCTCTATAAATAGCTTGTACTTAAAATGTGAGGTGGATGCTCAAAAATGAACAAGTTCTTGTTGTTCTGATAGCTTGTCACAGCCAGATAACTATGATTTTGTGGAGGAAACACTGTTTCCTGTCTAGAAAAATAAGCCGTTCAGTCAGGAGCCACTCATATAACTTACCTTTGAAAAACAGTCTTATTCCTTTACGTTTACATTTTCCAGATTTTCTCCTCCTTTGAGTTTATGCAAGCCTTTTTTTGGCTGTTGCCAAAGGTAATGAACAACCTGGGACCTCATTCCTTGTGTGAGCCCAGTTCCATTGGGAGAACCCATAGTCCTTCCCGTGCTGATCCTAAAAAGGCTCTCTGAGTAAACGTTGTTTATTGCCACAGCACGAAGACCCAGTGAATCGGTTGCTTGGAAATGAACTGAACATGATGCAAATCACGTTGTGACTGCTTTAAAGCACCTGAATTGTTTCATCCCCGTTGTGAATACCTCAGGTCCTGTTGCCAGAGCGTGTCTTCTTGCCTGGACTGAGCTGGATGTGGTGCCTGTGCCTGGGAAAAGAAGCGACTGGGCAGCTCACGGTGTTAGGTGAACAAACGTACTTTCCTGCCTATGTTGACACAACTTTTGCTGCCCACGCTTCTCATGATTTTTGGCGATGAAGAGTTAGCTCTCTCTGCTTTCTCTTGTATTATTTCACGGTTAGCATCAGCACATGCCGTCGCTTCTCAGCAGTGCTTGGGAAAGCTGCATCAAGTAGCAAGAAACAACAGTACTACAATAATCCAAACACTTCATTGGCATTTCTCTTCAGCTCTCCACAGCTTCTTGCTTTTCAAAAAAAGCCCTTCTCTTTTTTTTTTTGCTTCGTATTTTGACTTTTCTTCGTCTCTTTTGAGCTGTTTATTGAATTCTGACCTCCATTTGATTTTCAACTGCAGTTTCTGGTCTTGAATGAAGAAGATTCCTTGAAACTGTAATTCTGGGGTTTTACTTTTTGGATAGTTTAAAAAGATACGTTGCCTACTTTGAATTCTTCTGAAATGTGTTATCCAACATACAAACTAGCCTAGCCGTGACACAGTTCTGGCTGGGGTTTTTCTTCCACTTCCAAGGGCCTCTTGTTAGATATTCATTATTTATCTGCTAGCATTTTGAGACCTTGGTGCTTTTGTGGCTTGCAAATATGACCTCCTTGAATGATTTATAGGTAAAATTTGACTATGAAATAATTTCTGTTTGCTAAAATGTGAGCAGTTTAGAGAATATTTTCAATTGGTGAAAACATTTTGTTTGAGCATGAGGCCTTCATGCTCAATTCTGCATCACATGGAATATTGTGATAAGACCGTTTCTTATGTATGACATGAAGTCATCTTGCTATGAAAGGCACTATTACTATATTGTAATATAAGAGAAAAACTCAATTATAAAACTGACCAAAAAACATTTTCAAATTTCCGTAAGAGTGACTATAGTTCAGAAAAAGAGAAGACAGATTTTTGGTGTCCATGTAAAAGCAGGACATTACAGAGGTTGTGCTGTAGGATGGATTCTACTGAGTAGGATGTATTAGCATTAAATAGAAAGCATACACTTTTGCAGTGACAGAGACTAAGAACTTTTTGCAAATAATTAAAATACTTTCCTGCTATTTTAATGACAAAAGTGAATGTTTCCTAATCACAGAATCACAGAATCACAGAATGTTAGGGATTGGAAGGGACCTCAAAGCATCAAGTCCAATCCAATGTTTTAGTTGAATCAAGATCACTGACATACTTCCTGTAAAAGGGACACTTCTCTCATGTTCTTGTTTCCCTCCCAGCTCCTAGCTGTGCTATGACAAGAATTTAGTAAATGAGATCTCCAGCTGGAGCTAATTGCCTTTATTTTGCTTCCCTGACTTACCCTGGGAGCGCAGCGGACCGTGTGCCACTGGAGAAGTACTAATGCCCCGAATCTCAAAGCTGCTCTGTTTCCACACAGCTATGGTGTTCCTTAAAATCTGAACACTGATGAATGGCCTCCTCAAATAAGTTCCTTCTGTGTAGTTGCCAATAGTGAGAAAGTGATGCCGTGCCTTCTTTTGATATTTATTTTGGCATTGAAGAAGGGGAGCTAGATCTTCTGAGTGTGAAGCATCGTGAGTAAACACTGGTACTCAAGTGAGGGGCGGGGGTTCAGTTACCTGCTTTGTCTGTTTCTTCAGACCACTGATTTTCTGTAGGGAAATGTAAAATAACACAAAGTCACAAATTTTCAATTGCCTCTGAGTGGACTACTCAGCAAATGGAGTCCACTAGGATTTCTGTCACCAGGCAATTAATGGTGCTAGTGATAGCTGTGATTAATAGCTCCTGAGCTCTTTACTACCCAGCTCTTTACAGTTACATAAATCAAGGTTACATCGCCTGCTTCCTCTGTTATTTTTCTTCATGAATGCATCAAAGAGATGCAAGCATAGTAATTGGAATATATGGAGATTTTCTTTGAAGATTGCTCTTACTGGAGTAGAATGTATTTTCCTAATGATGAGAAGATGCAGCAGCTTTGTTTATAATGGCCAGATGTAAAAGTCACCCAGCCTGAGCTATGGTGGAGGGAGACTAGGTTTCCCAGTGCTGCCCAGGCTTGCTCAGTTGCATTCGTTTAGAGAAGATTGTGCTTTTATCTCTCTTTTCTCTAATGTGTCATGCTGAAAATATCAGAGATCACCTTTCCTCAGGACACAGAGGCCTTACACTGATGACTGTGGGCAGTGCCTTGGATGCCTGGCTTGCAGCAGCAGTCCTTTTTAACCGCACAGCTTAAAACTTCCAGAGGTAGGAAAAAGAGCCGATTGTTCTCTCCTCTAGGATATTCTTACAGCAGGTTTCAAATTCTTTCTTTCTTTTTTAATTTTCAGCTTTTCCCCTCTATGTTAATATGAGTCGTCATTCCCGTACGTTTAGGTCTCAATTATTATGACACTATCGATTATCTGCACTCAGCATCACTCTTAACAGCTCTGAAAGCAGTTCTTGTGGTGTCTCAACTCCCTCGACTAAGGACTGGAAGGTGTAGCTGGAAAACTCAGTGACACAAGTGCTCTGGGCTAAATCACGTTCTTCAAAATGACATTTCTTTGTTCCAATAATATTACTGTATTTAATTACAGAACTCACAAATTCAGACATCTCTCTGCTTGAATAATATGCAATATCCTTTACTTATTTTTTTTTAATTTATTTTTTTTCTGTAGGCTTTCAGAAAGAGTTTTAAACTATTTTTTATCAGACATGAAGGCATTTTTATCTGAATTACTCCCTGGTCCTCACATGTTTTTCAATACCATTGTTATGGAAGGACTTCTTTATATTGATAGTTGAGGTAATAATTGTAGATTTATTTTTAGCAAGAGATTTGATTGCTGTAAGTATGACCAAGTGCATGTATTTAGTTTCCCTTTGGGTGATATTTTGTCATTTGCTTTACATCATTTCACATTTTTGAGTCTGCTGTTCATAGAGCATTGCCTGTATCGTACATATGGGAAATTCCCTGTGTGGTAGCAAGAGCCACTATCTACAGACTCTGTGACAAACAAGCTTTGTTATCAATCCTGTATAAACTTCAGTCTGCAGTAAGATTGTGTGTGATACTCTTGTCATACTCATTCTTATTCCCTTTTCTATTTTTATTAATCAGTTACCAGTTCATTCATGTAGAAGTATCAGAAGGTGTTAAGTCATGTGGAATGCAACACCCACTACAGCCGTTCTTTCTTTTTTCCAGATGATTTTCATGGATTAGAAGCTGTATATTTCATTAAAACAAAAAAAAACTTTCTTTGGAAAAGAAACAGCTCTCCATAGTCTTCCCTCTTTGTGTGGGTTTTAGAGAAAGAAATCTTGAATTTTGAAACAACCTGAAGTTAAGAATCATGAACTCCTTTTTTTTAATGTTTTAAATCTTCTGCAGAGGAAGGATTGTGTAGGTTGGACATCCCTCAGGGATCGTGTTTGGGCTGATGGGGGGTGACACAGTTCCAGGTTAGGATATATTCATCATGCAGCTGCTGCGGGGCACAAGTATGTTTGAAGAACAGTCAGTAGCCAGTCTCTGTCCTTGGCATTGCTTTCTTACCCATGTGAAATGATGCATACTGTTTTAGTTCTTACTCTGGTGACGATAATGTATCTTTAGAAGTGTTTCACAGCTTAATAAAGTTTATTGGGAACTGTCTGAGGTACTCTTAAGCCTCCAGACCAAGCTGTCAGCGTGTATTGTCGTTTGCAGGCAGAACTGGCAAAAAGTGCCTGTTCTCACAACCTCAAACAAGAGTGAGTTGGAAAAAATAAAATCTGGGTCACTGCTTGTGATGAGTAAGCAGTTACCAGAGCGTTGAGCCATTTTTTCTCTGCTCTGGGAAGCTGTAAAGGAACATCATAGCAACAAAATCCCAATGCAGTCTATTAGACCTCCCTTGCCTACAAAGTTTTTGTTACAAGTTACTATTTTTTTTCATTTTTGGACTGTGTTACTCTTAACAAGGTTTCCGTTTCTTACCTTCTGTGCTCTTCCTGCTCAGGAATTTTATTTTTTTTTTTTTTCCTCATGTGGACCACTATAGATCTTATTAATCTATGCAAAATTTTACTGAAGTAAACTGCAATTGGAGTTTTACAGAATAAAAGAGCAAGCTTAGCAGTGGCACTCTATAGACAGGGCACTCCAAATGAAGATGGAAATTATAGCCCCAAAAGTTAGTGCAGTGCAGTTTAACAAATGGGCTCACTAATCTTGCCTTTTCCTCATTTTAAGTTAGTAATTTTAGAGCAAGGTTGGAAATGCAAGTACAAAGAGAGGAGAGTGACGTGAGCTGACTGACAGCAGCGCAGTTGCAAATGAACTCTTGAGTTCTGTGTTTTGCTTTGACTTTTTGTGTGGCTGCCTTTCTGTCTTAGCCTTTTCTCTTCTGTAAAACAGATAGGCCAGCCAGGTGGCATCCGCTTTGAGTAGTGTTCGTAAAGTAGCTTTGATCCCTTGAAAGTCCTCTTTTAGTACTAATTACTCCTCGAGTGTATTCATGCGTGGGACCAAACAGGCCGGCAGTCCTACTTCTGCTAGGATGGATAAAATGCAGGAAGCCAAGAAAGGGCTGAGACCGGGACAGACCGTACCCAGGCTTCAGGAGGGTGCCTGGAGCCCAGCCAGCCTTCTGCACCGTGTGCCCTGGGAGGAAATTAACTGTGAATTCTGGTGATGCGGAGAGCCTTTAGGCAATGCTTGTATCACAGGTCCCTGTAATATCGGCTCCCCGCAGATCTGCGAGGTGTAAGCCTACTCACACGTGGATTCAGCAGAATGAAAGGCAGGTGGTCCAGGTGAGCCTCTGCCCCCTGGTAGTTAGACACATCATACCACACCACACGAGAGGAGTTGCCTTCTCACTGCCCCATGCAGAGGACAGCCTGCACTGGCCTATTTGGCTTCCTAAAGCTCTTACCTCCTCGTTACTTCTCCACAGAAACTTGCAAGCAGAGTACGACCGTTTGAAGCAACAGCATGACCACAAAGGATTGTCTCCACTGCCATCCCCACCGGAGATGATGCCGGTTTCTCCGCAAAGCCCCCGGGATGCTGAGCTCATTGCAGAAGCCAAGCTGCTTCGCCAGCACAAGGGCCGCCTGGAAGCCAGGATGCAGATTCTGGAGGATCACAACAAACAGCTGGAGTCACAGCTACACAGGCTGAGGCAGCTGCTGGAGCAGGTGAGTCCTCAGGCCTTTCTTCTAGATCTCTCTAGAGTCATCTTCCAAACACGGTGTAAAGCGTTAGCAGTGACAACAACAAACCAAGAAATCATATTGTAAAGGCGAGACAGAGAAAAATATTAAATTGTTCTACAGACTGCAAGTGAGAAGGTGAAACCATTTTTTGGTGTTCTTATTTAGTCTTCCTTGTTTTATTCAGAATTTAAATCCATTGTTTGCACAGATGTTTACTTAGACAGCAAATTGTGTGTATTCATGGAATAAATAAAAAATACAGAGATACAAAGACTTGTGCAGCTGTACTGAGCTGTTAATAACAATCTCTTCTTTTTTTCTTCAATTTTTCAGCCGCAGGCAGACGCCAAGGTAAATGGTACAACACTGTCATCTCCTTCTACCTCTTTGCAGAGGTCAGACAGCAGCCAGCCAATGCTTCTTCGTGTAGTTGGCAGCCAGACTTCAGAAACCATGGGTAAGATGATAAAGTTCAGATTGTCATAATATGTAGTTATATTCCCATTTTCCAGCAAAAACCACACTTTACAGACAGAAAAAACTGTTCAGTTCAAGTGAGAATGAAGTAGACGTTTGCAGTGGTCTTCGTTGTCGTCGGGCTTTTTACACTTTACATCCTCATTATGGTTCAGACTTTTGCTTTTGATCATGATGCACACAGCAGCACAGACATTTTGACATTAAACACAGAGCTCATCCAGGGCTTGATTTCTAAAGACAAGTATCAGTAAAAAGCTAACTATTTTGTTCAAACTGACTTTCAGCTATTAGGCATGACATGGCTGAATTAAATGTACCTAGTATTAATTATGGCTAAGAGATTAAACGTATGATTAATCATCCCCATGTTAACTGATGTGATCTTATTTTTATTATGTCATGGCTCAATCCATAGGATTGAGCTGTCACTCATAGGCAGTGCTCATCTAGGGTCTTTTCTAAATATCAGATCAGCTGTGCTAATAAACATCGTATGAGTTGTGGAGTAAGGTTAAGTAATAGTATCCTGTAGCTGCAGGCTGGAATCATTATTTGAGTGCTTTTAGTAACTGCTGTGTAGCATTTTCCTAATTTCCTAATCTGTTACATAATTAGTAAGTGTTTATAACCAAGTAGTAAGGATTTTCTGCTAGTAAAAAAGCAATCAACTGTTGCAGCATCTTTAAGCAAATGTGCTTAAATTAATTCAACAAGATAATATTTGAAGTTCATGCACAGAAATCTATTTAGTGTATATTAGAGATAGGCTTTGGAGGAGAGTGAGACACTTCAGTGAGAACTTTTCACTGTGGTTAGTGAAAGAGTAGATGACAGTAAGAAATTGAATGGGAGGGAACATTCTGCAGTGTCTGAAGTGCCATTGTGATGGGAGATGCAGCTTGTTTAGGGGCTTTTTCTTCCGTCCTGAGGCTAGGAAGTATCGTCAGCCTGTGCCAGTAGCAAACAAGATGGGTTTTGTACACCCTACAACAAACAAATGTGAAATAAGTTGTACCTTTAGGAAGGCTTAAATTAAATCCTGGGGGTGAGAATATAATCACAGGTAACAGCAGGTTCGTTTGGGTCTTTCTTTAATTGTATTACTAGTGAGTAAATATTTGGCATACACAGAGTAGACAAAATGTACTGGTGGACAAACTTCCATCAGTTTTCTGAAGAAATGTCATGAATTTCATCACATAATATATGTTAATTAAAGTAAACAAGAAAATATAGAAAGATAGTGGTTCCCAGCCGTCTTAGTAACATTCTTGTTGTTTCATATTTTATCCTTTAGTAGGACAAAATGCAATAATATACTTCTCTTTATTTGAGTCGATACAAAATTATTCCCATTTAACTTGTAAGATGGAAATTAAGTAATTAACATGCATATAATCATATAAACTGCTAAAGCTTTTTAAAAGCAAATATTTAGACATGACTTGGGGGTTTTTTGTTTATTCAATTGAGACAATATGTGAAAGGACAGGATGGGGAGGTATTGAATTGTTAGGAGTGTGACCGTGTTGAGGCTCAGCAAAGCAATGCTGTTGGCAGCATGTTGTGGAGCTTATAAAAAGATTTACTAACTGAGCTAACAAACCGCAACAAATTCAGTTTGTCGAGTCTCTTTTCACACCAAAAAGCTTTGCTTGCTAGTCCGAGAGTTTCCTGAAACACAACTTCAAATATTCTTGAATTGTGAAGGGGACCAGAGCTGTGTTGTAAATAACGCTCCCATGCAGCAAGCATGTGCCCAGTAATGAGGGGTTCATCATTTTCAAGAAAATACTGATGATCTAGAGATCTCTCAGGCAACGAGGTAGTTCAATGGGGTAGTTCTTAAATATTTTTCTTTTGAAAAGAGACTTCAGGGTTTTTTCTCTGAACATAGACCCACTGCACTTCTCTGTCTCTCTGCTTTAAAAGCTTTTCCAACAGCAGTGAAAAACCAGTCATTTGGTAAAAGCAACAGCCCTCTCAGATCGTAATTTAGAAATAGAAGAGCTCACCCCCTGCTAACCAGAAATACACTTGGGCAAGTGGAAAAGTTTTGCATTTGTTCTCATAGAGTCCTAATGGGAAAGTCCTGATCTTTGATCTTTCTACCCTATGCAGCAGCAGAGGAGGTTCTCTGAGGCATGTGAGCCAGGAGGCTGTTGCAGAATTTTAATTCATTCATGTGCCACCAGAATATTTGAGACCCACTCAGCTGTCCAAGCCCGTTATAGAAACGTGAATGAGAAAGACTGTTTTGGGTAAAGAGAGATAATTGAGATCTGAAGGTATCTTCACTTTTGGGTGATGTCTTACTTTGTCATTCACAAGGAATTGCTCAGAACAATCATTCAAAGGAGAAAAAAGAAAAATAATGCATTTGAAATAAAAGATACAGCACAGCAGTCCTGAGGGTCAACACATTAGAGCGCTTACCCAGGACATTTGGAAATCAGTTCTTCTTGGCCAGGACAGCAGAACCACTGCCCTCTTCTTCTGATCTTTACAGCCAGGGGGCTTTCTGTAGGCGTGCTGGTAAGGTCCTCAGCCTCAGTAGAAGCAACAAGATCTCACTCTAAGTTTTCACCTTGACATCCAGCAGAGGCTGGAAGGACATTACTTCTGCTAAGGCACCTCTATCGGTGCAACGCTTGATGCAGAAGTAACTCAAGGTGTGAGTTGATTTGTATGAACCCGGCACCAGCTGAAAGCTGAACCAGTTGCAAGCAGTCTCAGCTGCTGTTTTTAGACCATTAATGGAATGAAAGAAGTTGATACAAAGACCATCACTTATCGGAATTAAGTGCTTCGTGTAGACACTTTACCCCACTTCTTGTACTGCAGTGGGAAAAATTACTCTTAGTCAGTAATAATTCTTGTGAAACTCCTGGCTGTAAGGTGAGACCAATGCTAAGCCTAATAATAGGAAATGTATGCAGTCCTAAAGTGTTTCTTTAGCATTTCTTTTAGTAGGCTTTCCACTAGCATGGAGCACCTCATTGTTTAAAGAATGTAAGTGCTAACAGAAAAACAGGCACTTTATTACTCGAGTAGAGCAAGACATTAGAATAAAGGATCATTAAGATATTTTCAAAATAAGGGTTTTTTTGTGTGTGTTTTAGTGGGGATAGAAGAAATCTAGTGAAAAAGTAGAATCTCTCTCAAAGAATATCCTTTAGGTGTATTCTTTGTTCAGATGCTTTATTTGTATTGGAGGCTAGAGTCTACAGTAAAATCAACATATGGATCTTAGTTATCTGAAGCCATGACCGAAAAAAAGCCTGGTAAAAATAAATTGTATTGAATTTCCCATTAAACTGCTGCCCTGTAATCAGGTTATAGAAATTATTCAGTGGGAGAAATGTATTTTGCTTTATTAAACTGCTGCTAAACCTTTTTACAGTACAACTGAATGTTCTTAGAGTGCCAATCTGATGCAATTAAACTGTCAGAAATATTAATACTGATGCAGATGAGAATCTGGGTTTCCACTGATTTACGCAGCTAGGCAAAGCAGGGCTAACATGAATCCAACGCCATTAGAAGGCTGCTCAATAGCTGCACTCACAACAGCAATTTCTTTTTCCATTAATAGATAAGAGAAGCTGAAACAACGAGTGTCATTTACGGAACTAAATGTTCCTAGCAGACATTTTACCCCACCTCTTTTACCAGAGTAGATTATTTCTTAAATCCCTTCTTATGAATTAAAGTCAATATTAATTGTTTAAAATTCATTGTTTAATTTCCCTTAGATTCTTAAAAAGATAAACATAATAGTCAACAAAATTCACCTTTAAATTTTTGATTGTCTGCTAAGCAGAAAATGTGTTTATGTGGACAGCCTTAGCTTCGTGAAGGACACGGGCAATAGGAAGCTGTCAGCAAATGACTTTATAGTGGCTCTCATGCGGTGGTGTGGATTTGCTTTCCAGGCGAGGATGAGCTGCTCAGCCCTCCCCAGGACACAAGCACAGGTCTGGAGGAAGTGATGGAGCAGCTGAACAACTCCTTCCCCAGCTCCAGAGGTGAGCAGTGCTGCCCATGACAGATGAGAGGGAAAAAGATTAAAGTGCTTTCTATTCCTTGATGTTTTCAGGGGGTTGTGTTTTAGTTTTAGGTTTTTTTACCTCTCTTTGATTTCTTTTTAACAATAACTACAGAGAAACCAGTCTCATTTAGAGTTGAGAAGCAGCCTGCTCCTCCTTTACCTTAAGCTACCTCCACAGGTAGCCCTTGCTAGATACGTGAATGATATAATGTCTGTCTGAGACTCTTTTTTCCTGAGCATTTTTTTCTCTTCTGTTTTGCCATGTTCCTTTTCTCACAGCTTCTCTCCTTTTCAGTCAGTTCCCTTGCTGATTTGTTTTTAATAGATGTCTTAGTACATTTTTCTTCTGTCCTTACTTTTCTCCAAGAAGAATCCGGTTCAAAATATTATTAAAGTTCTGAGTCAAAGTTCTCAACCTTGTAGCACTCGGGTCCAGAATGATGGAGGAAAAACAAGTGGACTGCTTGTTTGTGCAGCGTGGGCTGCACTTGTGCACACAGCCACAGCATTTCTTTCAGTGTTTCCATTTTGCTCATTCCTGTTTGCTGAAGATAAGCATTTGTATTACTGGAATTTATTTGTTCAACCTTTTTTCATTTAAGAAGGTCTTTTCTGAGTCCAGAGAAAATACTCTGCTGCCAAGAAAAACGGCTTAGGTTTCTAGCAGGAAATGGGAAGTTTGGGATATTACCTGTTGCTGTGAAAGAAGGCTGAGACATAAACCTTTTGGCAAAAAAATGTCTCGGTGTCTATTGACAGCCTGTAAAGTGGATTTCAGTGGGGACATAGGCTTACCACGGGCCCCTTGCACAGGTTTAACACATCACCTAGAGGTTCTTCTTTGGTAGATAAATGCATTAACCATCATACTAGACTTCAGTAAAGTCAGGTTTTCTCCATCCTTTGATTTCAAAACAAGCTCAGCCCTCCTCAGCCATCATGTGTGAGCAGTAGAAAAAGAGAAGGCAGTATACACTCAACAAAAGATGGGATCATTTAGAAAGATACTATTGAAGAAAATCTAATACAAAATCTCATACAATATATAGTTAACTACATTCATCTCCACCTCAACATTATATAAAAAAGTGGTATGTCCAGCCCTCGTTTTGCCTAGATAGTGTCAGAGACAACAGATGAAAAATCTTTCAAATATTGGTATGTAGATAAAAATGGACTTATTTTGTAAGTTGCTGTGTACACAAGGTTGCAACAGACAGTGCTTTTTTATCAGTGGCCATCATTTGTGTAAACACGTTATGCTTAGGAGATCTTGTGTAATCGTATGTGTCTAGGTGTAGGTAGCCCATGTGTTAAAATATTCACCAAATGCAGTATCTAATTTGTAATCATAGCTGATGACACCGATAGTGTTTCTTTTTAAAAACGAGATTAGTTTTAAGTAAAATACAAGCAATTTACAAAACAACAGTTAATGAAATATTTGAAATATGGTAGTTCATTTCCTGTGTATAATTATGTAGAGATCAGTCTGTTGGATATCACTCCCTACTGACTGAGAATAGAAAAGGCTTTTGATTTTATTAGTGAAAAATACAAAGCTTCATGAATCAAACTGACAGAACATAAAGTTTAGTGGGGGTAAAAAAAAAAAATATTGGAACTTGATGACATCGGTTAATATTTTAATTCTGTAAGTTAGCTATAACTTCGTGTTTTCATTCTGATGGTGCAAAATGTCATTCAAATACAAAGAAATACTGCATTCCTTTATTTTGTTTCTCCATTCAGTAACTATGTGTGTGTGATCCCTAAAAGACACTGCAGCTTTCCTGCCTGTCTAGCAGCTGTAGAGAACAAAAATACTCCAGCTGCATGGAGGGCGTCGAGTGAGGAGGAGGCACAGTCTCTATTTGACATGTGTCATCTTCTGTCCTTCTCAGCCAAGCTATGAGAGACGCTTCTGGTACAGTAGCCAGGAGCAGGCACAGGCCATCGGGCAGAGTCGCTCTTCCCACAGGACTTCTTTTCTGGGCCTGACCAAGGCACTGTCAAGCTGAGCCAGGATCTGCCTCTTCCTCTCTATTTGGCCACACAGAAAGATTAGTCCCGCTGGGGAAAAAAAAGTCATTTGCTTTTTGAAGAATTCTACCAGGTTTTCTCCAAAGAGATTAGGACCTTGATTAGGTTCCTTTGTTCTTCGGGTGTCTTTTGATGCATTTGCACAAATACTGATTTTGTATAATAGCTTTTGGTTGAGGAATAGGAATGATCAGGCCCTCTGTGAGAAATATTTTGTCCTACAACAGTGCAAATGAATTTCCATTCAGTGGTTAATATAGAAGGCTACTGACATTGTCCAGTTTGCCAAGACCTCACGTAAACTTCAGCTATTGGGAGTTTTCTTCTTCTCACTTTTTAACAAATGATATTCAGCTGATACACAGCTAATGTGACACAGCCTCATGTAGCCCTTCACTGTGAGATGAAGGATGCTGTGATCTGTCAGATTTCACAGGCGTCAGGGGTATGACGTGATTTTCGAGTCTGCAGGAAGAAGAAAAGGAAGCAGGGTTGACTAGTCTCAACAAACCATTGAATCAGGGGTCTTTTTGCTGTTGAGAAGTGCAGCTCTGTACCTCAGGATTCCAATGTATAATACAAGATCAAATTGCAAAAGAGTGAAAGCAGTTTGGCAAAGCAGCCAGAGAAGAGAGTACAGTGTAAAGATTCAGACGTGGTGCAAGTAATATTTTATTTCGTTGCGTTGCTGGTTCCATGAATCACAAGCTATTTATAGGTATTCAGGAGACAGAAGAGTAAGTCCAAACCAGTGATGAGCGCAGTTTTGTAGAGAATACATTTTCTTATATTAATTCTTATTAAGTGGAATTAAAAAGTTGTCAGATGCAAGAAACTCCATCATGCCTATTGGAAAGAGTCCAACGGAGAGCTACAAGGATGATTAAGGGACTTGAACATCTCTCCTATGAGGAAAGGCTGAGAGAGCTGAGGCTGTTTAGTCTGGAGAAGAGAAATCTGAGAGGGGATCTGATTAATGTCTATAAATATCTGAGGGGTGGGTGTCAAGTGGAAGGGGCGAGTCTCTTCTCTGTGGTGCCCAATAATAGGGCAAGAAATAACGGGTACAAGCTAGAACATAGGAGGTTCCACCTCAACTTGAGGAGAAACTTCTCTCCTGTGAGGGTAACACAGCCCTGGAACAGGCTGCCCAGAGAGGTTATGGAGTCTCCTTCTCTGGAGACTTTCAAAACCCGCCTGGATGTGTTCCTGTGTGGCCTGCCTGGGGTGATCCTGCTTTGGCAGGGGAGTTGGACTCGATGATCTCTAGAGGTCCCTTCCACCCCCTGCCATTCTATGATTCTGTGATCCCAGTGTGGCATTCAGAAGTGTGTTGTGATACAGGAGCTTATGAAACATTATTTGAAAGGTGAATACAAACTACTTTGTTGAAGTGGCACCACATGTGATGCATACTGTCTTTAGGAATTAGAACTAGAAGGAAGATGGATGAAATGCCCAAGATTGACTAGTACTAGAAGCAGCTTTGTCTATTTCGATACTAATGGTGTGGAATGAGAAGTCTGCTATGATATTCATAGAGCATGGAATTCCAAAAGAGCTGCAGAGGACAGAGGGCACTCATCAAAACCTACCTGTATTGAAAGTGAGAATAACAAAATGAAATCCAGAAAGGGACAAACATCCATACAGATAACCTGAAATTTATACTTGGAATCCGTTGAGGAAATCTAGGTATATATTAAAAGGCCTGAGAAGTTACTGGCAGGACATTAAATGTGGGTTTTCTTTGTGGCCTATGAAAATAAACATGTTAAATTTCAAACTAAATGTCTAGCTCCAGCATGTCCCAGCACAGAGAGTGATACGCCTTTTGAATGAAGGACATAATTGGGGCTACCCTCTTATCATTACGATAACGACAACTGGCAGGCGTGCAGAACAATTATGGCAAGAGCAAACTGGACTCTGAACACTTCGGTTCATGAGAAAAATTCAGAGCTGAACAAGCAGTGAAGAGAGAAGATGACTGCATTTCTGTGTTTGGGTGCACAGATGTATAGTTGAACATCACAGGATACAAATGAAAACCAAAATATTTAGTCTAAATATCATGAAAAGCATCTGAAGTCTAAGGTTTGCTCAGGTGGGGAAACAGTTTTCTAAAGCAGCTCTTATTTTGAATTTCTGAAACAAAACAGTAAAATGTAGTGTAATTGTCACTCACCTGGAGATAGATTCATTTTAATGATGATATTTTCCAGGCTTTTGCTGCATAGAGTTGTTTTTAAAAGGGCATCAAGGCTTCAGAGCATCATTTTGAGTGTATTTTAGAGAGGCAGATCTCAGATGCAAAAACTTGCATTGCTACATACCTTTTATAGATTTTTTTTTTTGTTGCTTCAGTTTAACCTTTTCGCAGTTCTTGGCATTTCTTAAGGAGCAGAGGACCTCCATGCTCCTTGCACAGCTGACTGTTGGTGCTGAAAGCTGTTTTATTTCTGGAGAGGAAAATTCTGCTGAATACCTGATGATTGCTGTCCGTAAGGAATTTTCCTTTCCTTTTAATCTACAAGGTTTGCCATCCATTCCTCTTTTACTTTGCTGCTCCCAGCAAACTCGCAACTGCTGCAGCTGCTTCAGACAGCTGCTCTGCTAACTCAAAACAGATGTCAAAGCCAGAGGTCTGACATTTAGTGGAAATCTACCATTAAATACCACCTCAGTGGTTTATTTGACCCTGCTTGATAATGGGCCACAGAGGAAAACATTTTCACGCTGTATTTGTGCCCAAGCTACTAAATCTCCAGGGAATTGGTTCACAGTTAGAAAGTAAGATTGGCAGGCCAGTATTTTTAAAGCCAAATTCATCTCTCCTGCAGCTCTGAGGACACACCAGTTGCTCCGCTTCAGGTGATTTTCATGGTGGACCAGGCTGTGTTTTATATGGTTTTGGGTTTGTGGCAAATGTTTTCTGTGAAGGAAGCCGAGAGTGGAATTGAGGGGCAGAAGTTCTTGAGCTAACTGAAGTTGGTGAGAGAGCTTGCCAGGCTTTCAATGCAGAGCCCTTGGTGGTGGGTAATGAGGAAGTGGTAGCCAAGAGGTGATTAGAAATGAGACCGTGATGACTTAAAAGAGCGAAGAACCCATGACATCACAGGAAAACATGTGAAGAGGGATCGACACTCACCGTTATAACTTAACATAGTATTGCTTAATACAGATTTTGTCTTGCGCAGTGAAATTACAACACCCCACAGAAATCAGAATAGCACTAAGAATAGCACCACGTTTTACAGATTTTGTTTTATTCTTAATCTCAGTCACATAAAAACATACCAGACATATTGTCTCCTCTCACTCTTGAATCTGTCATGAATGTGACTGATGTCCTAAATGGAGCTAGCAACTTTCAGCACTGCAAATAATGCAGTTTCTTTTATTCTGACAGCAGAATGTCTTAGGATGCCGCCTTTTCCTTTCACACTTTACTGAATCAGTGGAAGCGTACCCTGGAGTTATTATACTGCAGGGTAATCTGGAAATATTCTTCCAACTGAGCTAGCTTGGCCTCTTCTGGGCCGTATCCCTATTTCTCTGTGCTGTGGTCCTGCATCCCACATCAGTGAGCCCAGATGAATGAGAGCCCCTATCGCTCCCCTTGAGCACAACAGCACTGAAGTGGCTGAGCTTCTCTGCAGATTTCTGCTGGGATAGTGATGTGGAGGAATAGATCTTTCATGATTTATAGTGCTCAGCCCTGGTGTGAACTGAGAATACATTAATGAATTTAACAAAGCTTCAGGGAACTTTTTTTAAGAAAAAATAAGCTGTTTACAGATCCAGATCTTTCACCTCTGCAGCCTATGCCTCTCCTGAGTTCGGTGAGAAGGGCAGTGCAGTGGATGCTTTGTGCTCTCTGCTTTGATCTGAATCTGCATAGATGCATAAAGATTTTATTAGTGCCTCTGCTTTCAGGTTTGATTTAATCACTCTCTGCATACCTTTGCCTGTGATGCAATGTCATGTAGAATTAAAAAAGAAAGAAAAAGAGAGACTCTTCTGTTTTGCAAGGGCAGGAAATCTTGATTTGAGCAGGGGTAATAGATAATTAGGCACCCATAGATTGTGTATCAGTATTTTGATGCCTTATAGAATACAAATTTTCAGAATTGCAACAATACAGACAGTTTTATTCCTCTGCAATTTATGCTAAACCATACTTCTTGCCTTAAAACTTAGAGACACACGTGCATTCATATGCAAAGAAGAAAATAAAGTAAAATCCATTAAACCCTTTTTAATCTTCCTCCAAAAGGAATTAGTTGTTACTGTAGTAGTGCTACTTTTTGTTGCATTTAACAAAGTCTATGACTGATCACTGGCCACAGACTTTCCTCACTAGATGTTTTCTGTGGTGCAGAGCTATCCCAGTTACCCTTAAATACATTCATTTTCAAACAGAATCCACTCTGTCTCATGTAGATGTTTAAATTACGCACTGTGTAACTGCAGCTTTAGGTGCTTGTGCAGACAGGCAGGGTTTCCTAAGACCTTCGAAAGGCTCCAGTGTTTTGCATGTAGGCAGTTCCTCCTCTCCTATTGACCCAAGCTAAACTGTGTTCTGCTGGATCTCATTCATGCCCCAGAACTCTTACACACCCAGCTGCACCGTGCTGCAGTTTCTGGAGGCCTTAGGTAGACCATCTACTCACCTAAACCTTGAAGGTCTTCCTCAGAAGACTAAAGTATGCAATGGATTTTAAATCTGCATTTTCAAGGTTTTTTCTGTTAACATGATTTATATTGGTGAAAGGTTCTTTCTCATCTTCCCTCCTGCGAGACATTTTTTTGAGAAATTCATTCCTCCTGAGGAAAGTGCCAGAGGAGGTCGCAGGTTGTGTATGTACTCAAGTAAGTCCTAGAGAATTAGGCAGGCCTGCAAAGTGAAGTCCTTAGTACTGAAGCGGCTGCTTCTTGACTGTCAAGCTCACGCTGGTACCTCTTTGCACGTATGGTACAAACATAACCTGAGTCGAGACTCCGCGTAGGAGCAGAACAAAAACCAATAGAGAGCATGAATTCAAGCCTATTACTAACATTTCTGATAAACATTGGAATAATCTCCTCAGGGAAGTGATGGATTCCCCAACACTGAACACTTTAAAGATTCAGCTGGACAAGGTGTTGGGCCGTCTTGTCCAGACCGTGCTTTTGCCATGAAGGGTTAGATTAGATGTCCCTTGAGGTCCCTTCCAGCCTGGTAAAATGATAATAATAAAAGTAAGCATGCTTTTGAGGAGAGGAGAAGGAAGGGAATAAAACTCTGTTCAGTAAATCATAACCTTTGCTGTAAAGGCCCTTCTGAGGTTGCCTCGACCATTTCCGTTGCCGGTAGTTTATAGCTGAGGGGCAGCTCTGACCTGCGATGGTCAGTGGTGCCATTCACTTCCTCCACCCGCTCCTCCTCTCCTTTACCACCTCTGCTCAGCTTTACTCTGTTGCTGACCCTTGTTCTGGTCCTCATAAAATACCTGCAAAGCCATTTATTGTCTTCCTTCCCTTCTCTCGCAGGCTGCCAGACCTGGAAAAAAACTTGACAGCAATTAGGTTACTGTTATGCTGACCGGTGTGTTCTCCTGTATATAATATAATCATGAATGATTCTATGATTCTATGATTCTCTCTATATATATATATCTCCCCATTGTCCCATATGTCATTTACAATTACATCATTTACAACAGCTCTGGGGCAAAGATCATCCTCTTTCTTGAACAGCATCTACCACAGTGACTTTCTCACCTGGGGCTATGAAGTCTGGCCGTACTGGTGCTTGCAGTGCTGCACTAGTGACAGTGGGATGCTACTTCTGGAGGCAGCAAGCATCTTACTGCCACTGACTGTGTGATGGAAAGCAGGGCAGAGGAGTGTTTCTCATTGGCACTTGCCTTTCTTTTTTTAAAAAAAACATGCTAAGTGTTTGAGAAGAATCAGTATGATCGAAGTACGACTTCCCTGAAGGCTTGTCAGGAACATCTTTTCAGTTAAACCCATTAATGACTCCTCTGTTTTGGCAGCACAGCTTGGAAGTGATGAGATATTTTCCCTTTTTTTCCCCTATTACTTGAAGTTTTTTTCTCCCTTTCTCCTTCTGCCCCCTCAATTTTACCATGCTTGCAGATCAGCTTGTTGGAAGCATCTTTTGGTATATATTTATCTTGAATGTGTGCATGTCATATTCCAGTGTACAGCTCTAGATGTCAAATGTGTGTGTGTATGTGTGTATGCATATGTGTATATATAAATGTGTACTCGTATGTATGCCTGTAGGCGATAATAAAATGTAAAGTGTCTGAATTCATTAATTTGATGTTGGGGAAACATCATTTTACCACTAACACTGATCAGTAGAAGTCCTCAAATTGAGGAAATCTGGATGCTCAGAAAGTGAGTTCCGATCTTCTCTGCCATCCCTACCCTCAACTGCAAGACCTGTGATTTGGTTTTAGTAGTTTTTGGAATTGTTTTTGCCAGGTTAAAACCAAGCCACCGATGAGAGAACTGGTGTTGAATAAATTGGCTCAGAATCATCAGTAGATTTCAGTGCACTTTCAGTCTTTGTTTAAAGCAGAAATGCAGTTATTTTATATTAAATTCCTAAATGGAAATTGACCTTTCTCTTGCAATATAAAATATATATTCACATGTGGTTTGTTGTTTTTTTCTTTTATTTTCTGATATTTCTTACACTTCCTCTCTCTGTTCCTAAAGGAAGAAATGCCCCTGGAAAGCCAGTGAGAGAGGTTAGTGAGATGCAGACTCACTGCCATGGCTTTTGTTTATCACAGCTTGCTTTCTGTGCCCAGCATGCGTGTGATGGCAGCACGGTTTTGCTTGGGTTTGGAGGAGGGTAGGGGTGGTTTTATTTTGCTTTGGGTTTTGTTTGATTTTGCTGAGTGCATTCCCCATGTGTGCTGTAACAGTAGCGTACCTCTCAACTTTCAGTGGAGACACTGCCAGCTCTGGGGTCTGCATTTTCTCACAGCCTCCCAGAGGTGGAAACTCAAGAGAAAATAATACATGGAAATTAAGCCTCTATGATAAATATGCTGCAGTCACTGACTTCAGCTCTGATGCTCTTGTATGTAAGCACAACAGAGACACCCATGTCTCTTGCTGTTCTGCTTACATACTCACAATGGTATTTACATATACGGGCCAATATACCAACCATCAACTCCAGTTATGAAATAATAGGTGAGTTTTTTTCATTTTTCTTTAGAACAGTGAGAGTTGAGAGGTATAAGAGATTCAGGTGTTTTAATTTCCTGGTATACTATTGCAGAATGAAGAATGCTACTAACATTCACCAGCTCCACCGTTTTGTATTCAGCAGTGCAAATGGGCAATGGTTTTCACTGTGCACTTCAGACATGGTTGGCTTGGTGCAGAATAGATTTTAGAATTTATACGTCGCTGCTTGTTAACGGAGGAAAACGTTTTGCGCTGTGTTGTCATAGCATCTTTGAAAGTATTTCCAGAGAGCCTTGATAATTCCTCTGTGAAGCTGCTCTTCACTCGCCAACCAGAGACAAAGTTTGAAAGATGAATTCCTAGCGAAAATTATTATTAAAGATAAAATATTCAGAGACTGCCTGAGTGCAATTGCAAGTAGCTGTGAAATGACCTTTCCCGCACAGAAGATATTCTGCGTGGATAAGACAGAAATTGAAGGGTAACTCGGTTTGCAAACTTCTGCTGTTGCAGAGAAGGGTGCTCAGTGGAAACAACACTGCGCTGGGTTTTTTAGCAGAGCTGTTGTGAACCCCCAGTCACTGACAGGTGACCCTGGGTAAGCCAGGATTTGTTCTAATGTGGTGCCTTGAAATACAGTGGTTCTCTGCATTGGCTGTTGGAGCTGGCACAGGTCCAGCTGCTTCGAGGTCCAGGATCGTTGGTGCAGGTTCAGTCTGCCCTCAAATGTCAGGTCCTCTTATTTGGATCAAAACCAGAGTGCTTGGGGTGTCATGAACAGACTCTACCAGCCCAGAAATTTTGTGGAAATTATTTCATATTCAGCCTTGCTTGTTCGTACAGTCTTGAGAATTGTTCTTCAACTCAGCAAAACAGGTTGTTGATTTCCACTGTTGTCATCTCATATTTATGCATATTATTCAGAAAAATATTCTGCTGCTGAGGCCATATATGATACAATTAATTAAAAACAACAACAACAACAAAAATACTTGAAGAATTGAAATGTCCTACCTGATCAGATTCCAGCAGCTTAACCCTAAAAAAGCTGACTTCGGCAGATCACTCAACGCTCCCCAGTTGTAGTTGTGCTCGCTGATGATTCTAGAAGGGGCTCAGTAACCTGCAGAGCTGAATACAAAACACAATTCTCCATGTGCTTGTGGAGTGTATGAGCTAAGGTATAGAACAGCTTTAGATTCATGTGTGAATCCATTTGCACAAAGGCAGATCGTGTGGTTTTAAACCCACCCAGCCAGGTTTTGTTCCCATTGCTCACTTTAGGAATTGTCTTCGCATGTAATCTCATGGATTTTGTGGCATTACTCAGTATGAATAAGGGTATCAAAATCCAAGCCACTAACAGGAAGGATTTTTCTTTTGTCGGGGATGGGTTAGAAATCTGTGCTGCTGCAAAAGACACCGCTTTGTGTTGGGGTTTCTTAATTTATTTTCGATCCACTCAAGTCGGAACGCTCCGCATTTATTTCTCTGATGAGCTGTAGTGTAAGATTGACGTTCAGTTACTGCACCCTCACCCAAGGGCCTTAATTCCCCTAGAGCCTCTAAAGCAAATTCCGCAGAGGTGCAACGTGCGTGTGTGACCAGAAGTGATGTAGTTAGTGCCTGCAGAAATAGATCTCTTCTGCTTTCAAAGCAAATGCACCTGTGTTAGTGTTCCCTCCATTTTGTACGTTTAAGTTAATACTGTCCACGTCCATTTTGAGCGTTATTACTGCATTTCAAAGTGTGTGCTGGTTATTCTCTTATACGGTAACATCTCTCAACTTTTCAGTTCCTCAGGCATGGAGAAAATGTTTTCAGCTTTAATGTTTTTTAAAAATAATTAGAATAATGGAATTGGTGCCTTCTTTGGTGATATTGCTTTTAAAAATATGAATAATAATGAGTGGAAGGCTATGATTTATATTTTTCTAAGTGCTTCGAGGACAGTATTTTTCTCATTTGCTTCTTAATTAAAAATGTCAATGTCCTACATTTCAGTCTTAGAGAGAGCAAATAAGCAGGATTCAATAGATGCACCAGAGCTAGATAGGGACAGTCAGTGAATTTAAGGACTTATTTAGGTAACAGGCAAGAGGCATTTTAGAAAAGGGCATTATTCCTTGCCAGTACCAGGAAACGGTTACAGATGTGTTCTCAACTATTTGCAGTCATGATGGACCTGGATGTTAATCCCATGTGCGAGAGGGGCAAAAAACCTGCGGGCAGTGCCGTGATGCTTAGCTGAGCGTTAGCCAGTTGGATGACTGCAACACAGCTGTATTTGCTGTCCACTCTTGTGGCCTGTCTTCCCATCCTGTGACTGGCCCAGACACTGTGGTCCCCAAGCTGTTGCACTTTCTAGTCCAGCTGCTAATGTAAACTGCGATCAGCAGTGGTTGACGGCCGTACTCTGAGATGTAAACTCAGATGGCTCAGGAGGAGACACACAATTGTTCTGGTTTTCTACAGAGGAAATTAAGACCTGTGCTACAGAAGCACTGTGGATGGTGCGGGGGAGAGGGAGTCGTATCTCGTTGATCACCCCAGCAAGCCTCTGTGCAGCTTTTCTGGAGGGAGACTGGATTTGAAGCATAGTTATTTCAAAAATATGGCAGCAATTAACAGTGAAAAGGAAAAAAAAGACTGGTAGACATTCCCGTAATTTGCTTATATTAATATCTAGGGAACCCTGGATGCATACAGTCTTCTTGGCCTGTGTTTTAGTTGCCTGAACAGTTTAGCAGTTTGTACCTACTGTGGTATACTTTTGAACCACTTTTTTTTTTTTATATTTTTGATTGAGGTTATTCTTTCCAGATGTAGCCTCCTTCTATAAAACCAACTTGCCTTTGTAGTCTTTGCAGCTCTGTATCGTGACAGAAGAAATGGGTATTAACAAATACTCATTTTTTCTGAAGATGAGGTTTAGCAGTTTGGGTTGCTCTAAGTCCATAGAAGGGTGATGACTCTTCCTGAGCTGGGAATGAGTGGTTTTGGAGTCCCTGAAGAGCCCAGCAGTCCCATCGTTCTTCCTAGGAACAGCAGACTGCAGTGAATCTGAAGAAGAGGCGGTGATCCCACTGGCAGCGGTGCCTCTCACAGCTGGCCAGCCCATTACAACCGTCACCACCCTACTGTCTCCTGTCTGTAGGTTGTTGCAGGCGAGAAAGAAGAGTATTTAGAGCCTAGAGAATTCTTGAAAGTAGTTTGCAGGATGAGGATGTTTGTGGGGATGCTGCAGATCACTCCAGTTTTACCAGGGTTCTTCCAATAAAGCCTTGAAAAGCGCAGGCTGCAGATGTCCCTGAGCCATGTCAGAGTTTCGGCTAAGTAGACCAAACCAGTGGCAGATACCTTTTTGTTTAAGTAAGCATCTCCTATCTAAAACATGTTCTTGCTTTCATAGGACTTTGTCAGATTTGCGCTTTTCATGGTCTAAGTCGCTGAATTTATCTCAGCCCGCACGGTGCCAGTAAGAGATATTATCCCTTACATCAAATACTTTAAAGTAAACTATGTTTTGACCAAAACTTGGCAGGAATTCTTCATAAGCTGTTATGTGACATGCTGATGAGCAAATTACAAGTTTTTACTTAGGATGAATAGGACGGCTCTGCGGTAACACTTTATGGATGAAATTGCCGCTTGATGCATCTGTTTCTCTTTGCATTAGTGCAGTTAGCAAAATGTCACCAAATTAGAACCAAGTAGTATTTCCTTGTATCGATACCTGGCAAACTGTGCGACGCGCAGCACATCTCTCTTTCAAACTGGCAGCTGGTTGAGTAGTTATCATTTAGATTTGGCAGAGTTTTGTGTAACAAATGCTGCGTTTTAAAATCAAAACCAAAACTTTAAAAGCTAATATTTGAATGTAAAAGGTGGTAGTAGTTCTCCAGAAGAAACAGACTTCTCTGGACGTTTCTTGGGTTGTTTTTTTCTCTCCCATAAATGCTGATGAATATTAACTAACATCTCTCCAAGCTCCTGTGTACTGTAGAAATGTCAACAGCGCACGACTACCATAATATTTGAAGAAGATGGTGAATTTGATTTGCCCCACAGGGAGGATTCATTCCTGCTCTTACAGAGAACAGTTGTGTAGGAAGGGACACCCACTGTGTAGGTGGGCAGTGGTAACAGACTCCGGCACATTACAGGTAGGGACGGCATGAAAGGTCTATCCTGGATAGCCTGGTCGTGTCCTTTCATTTGGGTGCTCCTTCCTCAAGGACCGTGGCGAGGACTCGGCATCCAAGCTAGCACAAAGCATTCCTGTGGGCAGATGGTGTTGCGCCTCCCATGTTTTTCTGGACAGATTCTCACAGGGAGTACATCAAACCCTCCAGGCCACAGCAACATGAAGTTTTATTGAGTAATACTTCCCTGTTATATGCTTTCAGTTGCTGGCACGCTGCAGCTTGGGGACTTCTTGAGTGGGCGGTCACATGCACCTCTTTGCATCTATATAAATCTTTCTGCAGTGATTATTTTCTAACTCCTTTTTAAATTCATTTATGTGTTTGCCCTCATCAACCTGTGGCGATGAGTTCAGTAATATAATTAAGTGCTGTGTGGAGTATAATTTCCTTCTGCTTGTTTTAAGACCTTCTGTCTGCTCGTTCCTCCTTGTCCTTGCAAGAAATCTTGAACAGTCAGTCTTTCATTTGGATGCTGATTTTGTAGGGTGTCTAGATCTCTGTCATATTCCCTCTCCAGACATGTTTTTTCAGGAGGGAGAATCTAGATGGGATTCAGTTGTTTAAACTGTAGTATCTCTGTCGTTTAAGATGCTAAGAGGGTATTTGAGACAGTCGTAGAAGGCTGCAGATCTGACATGGGACACCCATGCTCTTCTGAACAGCAGGTAGAGAACAGGCAGGGTATGACAACTGCCTAAAACGGCAACTTCGGGCAATTTAATCTTCTAACCTTCAAATCAGTTTAGTCTCTAATTGAGTTGACGCCATTTCTTACTGCTGATCAGCACTGCTACCTTTCCTTTCCGTTTGCAGCGGTCGTAAAATGAGCATTAGAAGTTGTTGCAGGTTTAATCTCCAGAACTATGCTCTGTGTTTATTAATCATACCTGTGTAGGAGGACCGCATGTTGTGATTATACAGTCTTAGGACTTTACAGTGGTTACGAGTGGGGAGAAAGGCACAAGTGAACCACTGTATAGTAGTTACTTGATAATTGTGGCTTCTTTGTTTCTGCTGGACTGCTGTCTGAAAAACAAAGGATATATAAAAAATGACTGAATAAACTGCAGCCATTCAGTTTGGTCATCATTTTAGCTGTCCATCCAGGTATCCTGCTGGGACTTCTTGGGTTTCATGATTTAGTTAATTACTGCTGAACTGTTTGTTTCTGATTTTCTCCTTCGTAGAACATTGAATTGCCAAACACTTGCAGGACCAGTTGGAAACTTTTGTGTGATGTCAATGGATTTAATCGTTGCTTTTGGTGAACGTTCATAATGATACAGCTTCATCACTAGGGAGTTGAGGAGTGGAACACAAACATGCTGGCTCATTGTCAATATGGTTTACCATTGCCATTGAAGCCCGTATTGCACAACTGGCAACTTTTGCTAACAACAACATACTGGACTCATCTAGGAGACTTGGAAAAAGTGCTCTACCCTGGGGGCAGCGGCGAGCGGTACATGGAGAGTGATGGATCCGTGCTCAGCCTTGTCTGTAAAATGTTCCTAGCAATGTACTGCCGTGTCTTCTGCGTTTGATTTCCTCTTCTTTGACTTTCTTTTTCAGGCCACAATGTAGGGAGCCTTTTCCACATGGCAGGCGACTTGGGAAGAGCGATGGAAACCTTAGTGACAGTGATGACCGACGACAAGGTGTTAGAATAGCAAGATGTGTTTTACAACTTCAGGCGTCCCGCATGGTTTTTATAATATTCATACTACAAAGAGGATTAGACTGTAAGAGTTTACAAGAAAACAAATCTATATTTTTGTGAAGGGTAGTGGTACTATAATGTAGATTTCAGTAGTTTCCTAAGTCTGTTACTGTTTTGTTAACAATGGCAGGTTTTACACGTCTATGCAATTGTACAAAAATTATAAGAAAACTACATGTAAAATCTTGATAGCTAAATAACTTGCCATTTCTTTATATGGAACGCATTTCGGGTTGTTTAAAAAAAAAAAATTTATAACAGTTATAATGAAAGATTGTAAACTAAAGTGTGCTTTATAAAAATAATTGTTTATAGAAACCCCCTAAAAAAAAACACACAAAAAAATATTGAGGCAGTGCATTTGTTTAATATCATTTCAGCTCTGTAACTGCATCAGAGAGATTCATGTCCTGCGTTCTTTTCCTTGCTTATCAAAAGAAAAATGAAAAAAAACTATTTTCTGCAGTGACATCAAAACAGACGACTTATATTTCTCATTGGTTTTGTCTGGCTAGGACTGGCTTTAAGAACAAAAAAATCTCCTGAACTTTCAGTGAAGAAAGTTATTTCACCTCTTTCCAATAAGATTAAGAATTACATGAATCACACAGCTAGTTTGCAATAATTAAATGAAAGAGCACATTACATGACAGAGCCTGCAAAAAAAATTAATGTGGAAAAAACAAAAGGAAACTTCCCCCAGAAGAAAGAAAGAAAAGAAATAATTTAATGACCATCCTATGCGCCAGCATTTCCTCTGCTAACTAAATTCTTGATTACTGTTAGTAAACTAATGTAGAAATTGCCTTATTGGATTAAACCTTTGGACCTCCGTGTCCGGTACCCCGCTCTCCACGGGGGAACCAGCAGCCAGTGCTTCAGCAGGAGTCGGGTGCAGCTCTTCCTCACGCACTGCCGCCGCTCACGTCACCTCTGCTGCAGAGGAGAGGAGAAAGGGAGAAGTTCCCTCCTGACCCCTTGTGGGATCAGCTTCTGACCTGAAGCACAAGTAGGTTACTCACAGAGCATCTTTGCTCGTCCAGCTCCTGGTGCTGTTAAAGAGCGTGAAGCTGCTCGATCCTCTGGAATATAAAACCAGAGCTTTCCGCGATACGTGTCTCAGCCTGCTACAGCAGCTGGTCCCAAGGAGCTGTAACGCTGCCAGCAACTTTGGGGGAAGGCTGCAGAAGAGTTACTGCTGTTCTTGCTCTCACATGGTGATCAGGTGAAGGTAGCCACACTGCTCCATGAGATATTTATCACCAAAACAAAGGCCCTGGTCCTTTCTTCTTCCCCATTTCTCTCTACAGGTAATCCCGCACAGTTACAAATAACGTGAGAAAGAGAGGAGCTGATAGCAAAACAGATTAGCCAGCTTGAGTGCAGCTCGTGAGGGGTAGGTTTGGATATGAGGTGCTGTCAGCAAAAGCTTTACCACTTCATTTTCTTAACCAGCTTTTCATTTTATCTTAGAATACATAGAAACACACCATCTGACTTTATATTGCAAGAGTTAAAAAAATCTGTTACCTCTTCTTGTATGAAGTGTAATTAAACTTGGGAAAGATTTTATTTTGAATGCTAGTTAACATTGAACATGGCTAGTCATGCTATTTCTACCTCACTTTGGTTTTGTGGTGTTCCTGACGATTACGTACAGATAACGTTACATCATCACCACGTGTCCATTGTGTGACCAGGTCTCATCGTTTAAGTAATACCAACAATGATAATCATTCACAAAAAATAAGTACAATCCCCCCAAACCTCTGCTTTCCTAACAAAAAGCTTTTTTAACACTTTATTACAATAGGAACCCTTGGTGTTTCTCATGGTCTTTTTCTACCAGAAGGTTTAAAGTGAGATCTGAGAAAGAGATGGGGTTCTCTTCCCCCCCCCCCCCCCCCC
>VWZK01011221.1:129121-146225 GCA_013396935.1 Baryphthengus martii
ATGTTAAACCTTCTCTTCAGAAAAAAAAATGGAGGAAAAATGGATTGCACGGTTGTTTTCATCAGGGTTTTGTTTTGTTTGTTTTACTTCCTAGATCTTAGTTTTGGAGTGAGTCTGTCAAAAAATATTTAAAAGTTGAAAGCTTTATCGCTGCTTTTTTAAGCATAATTTGGGAATTATTTCATGTTCCTTATAATGACAAAGTATTAAACTGTAAAACATAATCAGTGTAGTTGAATACATAAATACCATATGGCATGTTATTTCATTGTTACTCAGTAATGGTTTATTACATGGATATCATAATATATTGTGTTTTAACACCCAACACTGTAACATTTACTAATTATTTTTATAAACTTATGTTTTACTGCATTTTTTTCACAACATACCAAATTTCACCAAATATATGCCTTACTATTGTATTATATACTGCTTTACTGTGTATATCAATAAAGCACGCAATTATGTTATAAAAGGTGGAGTATTTTTTATTGAGGTTCAGCAGTCACACCCGTGCCTCTCATCTCCAGTCGTCCTTGCCTTAGGTGCGTGCCCCGCTCCCCCGACGGCTGAACCCCCTTGTTGGCGATGACTCCGTGCCTTGGCCACCTCACCGGCAGGCAGGATGCTGGCGGCAGCACTTGGGATTGGGCTGGAAAAGTGGCTCTCCCTTGTTTGGGTTTTTCTCCTCTCTTGAAGTTGCAAAAATCCTGGTGTTACGCTCCTCTAGCGCGCTGGCAGAAGGGAGTCTCAGATCAGATTGATCTTCACTGATCAGTCCCACCCTCCTTGCCTCCCAGCGTGGTGCTCGCAGTCCCCTCTGCTCTGGGGCTGTGGGAAGGGTATGTTCCTATCAGAGAGGCTGATCACACACACCCGTCTCATAGCTAAGAAACATGCGTAGGTTTGGATACCCAGACTCCTCGTTGTGTCACGATGCTGCCTTTGAGCTACCTTTTGGCAGTAGAAATAATATCATGAAAAATAGTAAGATAAAAAGGCAGAACCAACATATGTTTGTATAATGGTTTTGATAATATGGTGAGGGAGGAGGTGGGAATTTTCTCATTTCATTCACTTGAAATAAATACGCATCCCACATCTACTCTCCCAGACTTGAGTTACTCTGGATTGACTCCTACATAAATGAATCAGTGTTTGGCTTGCTGCACTGAAGTCTCCTCTGAAGGTTACACAATCCACAAAGCACACCAGCCACCAGTGACAAGAAGACTCCTGTTTAATTCAATTAAGCAAGTGGGAGGATAGCTTTCTCCCTGGCGCTAGCACTGGGGTGGTTGCACATGAGGAGACACTTGGGTTTGAAGCCTGGCCACGAGTGAGAAGGATGAGGCTTGTGGATGGTCTTATTAAATACCTAAATGAACTGAAACGTCACAAAAGGGGGTGTGGGGAAGGCAGAGGAGCCGATGCACACTTCCTCAGCCTTCCAATGCTCTGGAAGGGGCAGGGAAGGCAAAAAACTACATGAACATGCTCCGACTCGCCTCCATGAAGCTGTGACAGGCAAACCTAGTCCCTGGTCCTGCAGATAACACATTATGGGCTGCCCATCGCCTCTCACAAAGCTTCACACCGATCAGTGCTAAGGGGTTGGCACAGAGCGTGTGAACAGCTGCTGCCTGGAGTACTGCAGCTCATAAAGGCAACGTATACAGCCTTCGCTCATTTCCCCACTCCCACAACCCCATTATTTACAACTCCTAACATCCCAACAGTAAAATCTGGTATTTCTGACTGGCTCTTAAGAATATTTTCCTCATACATGTTTAGGCTAAATATCCTCCATATTTTAAGGGCAAGCCTATTAACTGTTCAGTGTGCTTCCTTTGCTCTCTGGGCGGGGAGGAAGATTAGTCATCTTTAATTTTGGCTGCTGTCATTACCATGCTGCCCTTTACACATAGACTTCACAGTCTTTCCTCTACCTTTTTGATAAGATAGATAAAACTGAACCCCTGCTAGCCAGTTCAGCAGTACTGGTGGGTGGGAGGGTCCCTCAAACTTACCTGCCGAGGCTACGCATCTCACATGTTCTGTGCGCCCAGTCTCAGTGGCAAACATTCACGGCTGAGGGTGGCACAGGCCAGTCACCTGCTCCACAGCTCCCACCCACCACCTGTCAGACCAGCGAGTGATGCCTGGCCCATCCCAGCATTCGCTGATAGGATTTAGGAGCCCAGAAGACCTCTTGCTTGCCCCACAGGGCTGTGTAAGAGCCTTGGTGGTGCAAGGGCAGCAGCAACACCTGCTCTGCTGCAGTACTGAGGCAGGAGAAATGGGCAAGAGGAATAGCTAACATGGGGTGGAAAAAAAAATAAATAATGTCTTTTCAGTTATCATAGGGGAAAAGAGGGAAAGCAGTGATGTGCAAGATGCAGAAAAGGTTTGTAGCTGCCAGGATGCACGGCTGTGCCTTCTGCACAGCATCCCTAGCTTTGTTTGGCTGGATACACGCAGCACATGCAGAGCTACAGAGCATTGCATGAAGTACACATGTTTCCAGGCTTACTTACACGCAACCAGCATTAGCTGCTCGCACTTCTTTTCCCGGTGACATTGTATCCACTGTCACTTTTACATCAGGGTGTGCTGAAATCACAACTACCAGCTTTGTGAGAAGCGGGTGCTGCAGTATTAATACCACTGCGTGGATGTGAATTACCCCTCCTTGCAAAGATGCGGGAGCAGCAGCCGGGGCAGGAGCAGCAGCAGCATCCTGGCGCCCAGCCCCACACCAGTGTGTTTAGCAGCACACCCAGGCCCCAGGGGCATTTCACTAGCTATGACCCATTTCGGCTGCCCGTGGGCGCACATGTGCAGTCAGGCTGAAACTCAATAAATCTTCCCTTTCTTCACTCAGGCTCCACTCAACTATTTCACTGGGAATTTGTTTCAGCTCAGAGCAAGCGTATCAACTCATTAGAGAGTGCCATAAATCTTTCTAAGAAAAAACGGGGCTGCTGAGATCAACTGAGATGCAACACTTCCATACATGAATCCCCATAAGCTGATAATGCTGCTTGCCAGCTAAGGAACGTGATTATAGCACATATTTAGTAGCTCTTAGTGCCAAAAAACTTAGTTAAAAAGGCCTTGTTGTTAAGGGAAGGATGACAGTTAAGGAAATCTTGTAGTTACAGAAGTGAACTGTGGAGCTTCACAACTACAGAGTTGCTATTTCAGCCTGTTGCCTAAACCCCTACTGCTTGCCAACCCAAGGCTCATATTAGTCAACTTGGCAATTGTTTATCAGTCGTAAAACTTTATTATTATTACTATTATTATTATGTGAGCATTACAGTGGATATACCATTTATTTAATAGCTGGCACATGCCTTTTACCAGGTGTGTCCAAGCAAATTCTCCCTATTTGCTGGCATAAGCAACCCACTACTTGTAAGATCTTCCTCCCGCTCGCGCTCTCTCACACTGCCCTTTGCACACATGCACACACACTGGGGGTTGGGACGGAGGGGGCGGTGGAACCACAACACAATAACAAACCAGCAATCTTTTGTTGTCTTTCTTGCTGAATGGAAATAGTTGGTTTTTCTCCACTTGAACATCTCTGGGAATAACAGCATCCTCATACCAACCAATATTCAAATTTGCAACAGGTATTAAAAGAAAATAAATACATTATATTCACGTACTTGTATAATAGGAAATTAGAAAGTTATGTTAATTCACTCAGCATTCCTATATTAGTTTCCTTCACACGAGAGGCGCAGTGAAACCCCAAAGTGTTTTATGGGAACAGAAGCCAACTGCTATGTACAAAGCTATGTACAAAAGGAGATTTACATGGGTGTATCTTTACACACTGGCAGTGTTATGGCATAACATGAAGTTAGAGCAATTTCAGAGCAAGTAGGATGTCCCAAAAGAAGATTAAAACCATTCAATATCTAAAGGCTTGCTGTTAAGTTTGCACTATGTAAAAATGCCCGTATCGATGGTCTGTGGCAGGGCTAGTACTTAATCAAAAAACAGCATCATGTGAAGATTTTTACTTCTGAAGCTGGGTAGTTTTTAGGTGTGCCTCATTCACCAGAGAAATGGTTTTATTCTAACAACACTGATATAGGAGATGATACTTCTTTTACATAGGAGATTAATGGCAGTTGCCAGTATAGTTCCCTGCTGTATCCCACAGCAAATGTTTAGATAAAGGCAACAACCAGCTGCAGGTGATAAGACATGAAACTACAGGGTTTTTTCCTACCAACTACAAACATGAGCTTAGAAATTCACTGTCCTGAGAAGACCTTAGATGTGTTAGAATAGATACTAGATACCTGAAGATATCCAAATATTCTTGAAATGCTCTGGTCTTCCTCGTGTGTGTATGTGTGCATGTTCACACTTGCACATGCACAGACGCTTGCACACACAAGCTCTTTGCTGTGGACAGGCTGGGAACCATTCAGTTATTAAAAAAAAAAAAAGGACAGGAATCAGTTGTGGTAAAATAGATAAAGCTTGACAATAAATTCAGCTCTATTCTAAGTTATAATAGTCCGTGTTTTGCAGCCCCAGAGCAATATTTTATTCAGCAGTTGTTGAAGTTCCTTCAGAAATTTTAATTCCTATAGGGAAATGGCCATAAGCACATTGGCTCCCTGTAACGTCTGCTTTTGTCGTTCCTCCGAAACACCTGGCAGAGCTGGCATGGCCTTTCAGCCTCAGCAGAAGGTAATAAAGACATCAAGCCTATATCTTAGCTTCTTTCATCTTTTCTATTTTTTTTTTTTTTTCCCCTTTTTTTTAACCTCACTGGCAAGCTCAAAGTCTTCCTTCAGTAAGATCTTGCAGGCAGTCAAATGCTGTTAAGCCTTTCAATGACTTTTGTGTGTGCATGTATTTTATTCTATCTGGTTTTTGCTGGCTTCCTCTTCTACATTAAGCAAATTTACAAGCCAAAACAATACATGCAGGGAAAAGACCACCTGCATCTTTATGTTTTAAAACTGCAGATACCACATCAAGCCCAAGAATTCCCTATTTTCTTCCTGCACAGACCAAATACTGTTAATACACACAAGATTTTATCAGATGCTGTGAGCACAGTACGTAGGGGTCACGGAATCACAGGATCTCTTTCATTGGAAGAGAACTTCAAGATCACCCAGTCCCTACCCTCTCTCCTTTTCAGGATATAAGGATTCCTTAAAAGTTCCCTAATACTTAGGATGCTCTTCCTCTCCAAAAAAAAAAGTGTTGATTCCTCCGTTGCAGTCACCCGTTTTGCTTCTGACGTCCTGGTCTTGTTCCCCACGGTCCCCAGCAGCAGCTCCCTTGTGGTGCTGCCCAAATGAAGCCTTTTCTTGCTCAGCCTTGGCCATACCATCTTCACCATCCCATTCCCACACTGGCTCCCAGCTTCAGATCTGAGTGCAGCAGAGGGGGCTGGTACCCCAGCCCTCCCCTTGGACCCCAGCACCACCCTTGCATCCCACGAGCTTCCACCCAGCTCCTGCTTAGGCTGCCGCCAAAATTGCCTGCGTCTGAAGCCACCCTGAACTCCCCATTACACTGCCAACACCACAAAGTTGTGCACACCACATCTTCATTACCCCCCTCGCCCCTCGTGCCAATGTTTTTAACAAAAGCCACGAACCGCAGCTGGTCACACACCCGATCCAGGGAGCTCTCCCTTCCAGCACAACACATTTGCCTAATGCTTCGTGTTGCCTCTCCTTCAGTGAGCACACTTTTTTTTCCCTTCACTAATTTCCCTACTGAGACTCATTTTTTTTCGTGCTTCATTAACATTTTCCTTTGTGGCACTTCTAATACAGAGCTTTACTTACAGACCAGACTCTCCCCCTTCGGCCCTCCTCTTCTGTTCCCGCTGAGCTCTCCGCTTGCTCTCCACATGTTTAGAAAAGTGGTCGTGTAGGTGACATTTAGGTCTGGGGTCCCATATACGTTCCTCTTTATTCCTTAGCACTTTGCACTGGAGTTTCTGAATCTTCTGACTCTTGACATCTCTAACCTTAAGTGAATCAAAATTTTCCCTTTTGTGGATGAGACCTTCAGTGAGAGGCTCCTTTCTTTTTGTGCACTGATGGGATGCAAAAGATGATTAAAATCCTTGTAGGAAGGTATGCTGGTTCTCCTTTGTCAATTTAGGTGCTTTTTTTGCCTTTTTTTTTTTGTTTCTTTGAGAGTTTGGACTTTTTTTTTTTAATAACAGTGGTTGCCATCTTCCTTGCTGCTGGAATTTGTGTTGAGGTTGGAACTTGGCCTATACGACCAACAAGGTTGCGTAACCCCCATAGACTGTGACTGCCAAAGGTAGCCCAATGCCTCTGCATTCCAAGGGGGCTGCAAACTACACAGCTTATGTCTTCTGAAGACCATTCACTAAAGTGATCTACTTTTTTTTTTTTTTTTTTTTTTAAAGAGATACAACCTTAAAGTCATTTTCCAGTGTGTTTGCAGATATCTGTACCTCACAGAATCAGACCACCGACACTTAAGTAAGTGGCTTACTGTGGATAAGACCATCAAACTTCGAGTATGTCACTTACTTAGGAAATCAGACACCAAACATACCTGATTTTACTGCTCGCTGATGCACTGAGGGAGTTAGGGAGGTTGCAATTCCCGGGAAGGCAAAGCCGGTGGTGAGAAGCCCAGCTGGCTAAATGTCAGGCATTAGCAGCGCTCGCTCGCTGACTCGGAGGGAGAGCGGACGGCAGTGGCTGTTGCTATGGGCACCAGAACAGCAAATGACAATAATATTAAGGTAGAATAAGGGGAAAAGGGTGAAATAGGATAACTCCATTTCACTTTGAGTATGGCTGGTGAGTCAATTAACTGTAGTGATTAATTACCTGTAAAAAATTAATAGTAATGATTCTGTAGTTTACAAGGAAACCCCTATAAGAGCAAGCTGCAAGATACACATTTGATTTCATCTGCTATAAAAAGGGATTTTTTTTTCTTTTGTATGAGGAGAGAAATCATGGCCGTGAAGTAGCTCACACCAGTTATTGTTAAGGCAGCTCTTTCATTATGGTGTGTACTAGTTGGCATTATTTTTTCCAGACTGTTGGCTGTTGTGCTCAGGTGGCCTTCCTGCCCGTTCCGCTCAACCCAAATGGAAGGTTTCCATTTCCATAGATAAGGAGACATTTGTTCAGCTCCTCTGCACATAGTTTTTCTCCAGCTGGGCTTTGCACATATCCCAGCACTTTGATCCTTGCTGAGCATCTGCAGGATAACTTTCCTGACTTCCCTCTGATTTATACCAGTTATTTGACCTTTTTCCTTTTGACTTCAGCCACAAAGCACTCAACTGCTGCAAAGAGCCAGCTGAGTGTGGCACAGTCTGCTATGGGAGGAAGAAGGAAAAGAGCATTAGGGTTGTCTCTTGAGGCAGCGTTCACATTAACAAAGATAGTTATTGCCCTACCACTTCCTGCTTGCAAATGCTTGGTGAAAAACTTGCTGGCTGAAATCTTGCCCTTTGTTCACTTTTCTACAGCTTCTTTTCTGCCAGGAAGCTAACACTGTGACCTGGCTGCAGGTGTCACTCACAAAGCGAGGGTCACATACATACATGATTTACCAGAAAAGCCTTCTCCTCTGTTGGGTCATGGCTGCTCAAAAGCCAGCTTCTTCTTCCTCACCCACTTTGCACTGCTTTGAGTTATTTAAAAAAGGAACAGCACAGAAGTGGGACATCACAAAATGCTCCATGGACCACGGGAGGCTCAGTGAAAAGCCCTTCTCTTCCCTTGTTGTGCCTGATGCCATATTCTAGAGCGAAGGCTTTGTCTGCCCTGGGTTCTTCTGCCCTCTCCTGTCACACTTTAAAGGATACTTTGTGTGGGACGGTACAAAGGATGATGATGGTGGGACCTATAGCCTCTCTATAGTGTGAGGGTTCTGGCATTAAGGAATCTTGCCCCTTCTTTCTGAAGAAGGAGCTTTAACCTAAGTTAATGATGCTACTTAAATTCAGCATTTCTGAGCTCTGGCCATCTAACAGTCTTTCGTATAAGTTAGAGCTCCTGGTCTTGCTCCTGTCTCTTTTTCCTTCTGTCCTCCCATCTCCCCCTTCACTTCACGCTGGAGCTGTAAGAACAGTGGTCCTGTGCTGGCAGCAGCAGCAGCATCACACATGCCCCTGACCACGCTATACCTGACTTTCTTAGTGCTTCCAGAACAATTGTGCGGCACTGCATTGGTTCACCTTCATAAAATTTTTTTGTGTGTTCACAAAGTGCCACTGTGAGCAAACTGTGCCTTTGACAGGTCACTAAACAATGGCTCCAGAGCATGCAGACAGCCACGATCTCAAAAACAGTGCAGACAAGTGGTGTCTGTGCATGTGTCCTCACATTCTGCAGCTCCTGTTTCTGATTCAACATGTCTCTGTTGAGCACTAGAATGCACTGTCTGGGTATAACAAACATGTAGGAAATTGCTGGATGCCATGAAGTAGATGGTCATTAAAAAAGCCCTAAGATTCTGAGAAACAGTTTCATATATTTTTTGTGTTGTTACTGCATAAAAACCTGAGAAATCCTGTGGGTGGGCTTCATTACGTGCAACACATTATCCTGTGACATGGAGAAGAGACACGGGATCATTCCCAAAATATCCTTCCCACTGATAAATTGCAGCGAGCAGGTTTGAAGCTGCGCAGCATGAAGGATAACCTACTTAGGATGAACACGTGCATGATGCTATCAGCAATATTGATGCAGTTACCAGACCTCATGACGGGTTTGAGAAGGGTTATATCAAAATCACAATTTCCAGAAGCACAAGGGAGCTGGTAGCCTTGAAACAAAAACACCTCACATTTCCCCCAGGCTGGGCCCTTCCCTCAGCCCCAAGATATTTGCTCACTGCAGCCTTTCTCCTCTCACATACTGCAAATATATATACAAAAAAAACCCCAGAAAATACGGGAACACTAAGTCTTCAAATGTAAGCCAGAGGAAAGCTGGTGCGCACATGTGCCACTGCACACTTAACTTTGGGCAGCTTTTGCAGAGGTGCCTCTGGCCAATCAGCCACCCTGCAGCGAGATGGCACGACAGAGCCGGGGCTGCTTCTCAAGAGGATGAGACTTTGGGCATCTCTGGAATCAGACTAGGAACTGGCCCCAACCAGACTGGGGATCTGCACAGGGGAATTCAAATCTGTTCATTCCGACTGTGCCTGGTCCAAGTGGGGGACGAGGAGGATGCACAGGGCAAGTGCAAAGTGGCAAGAGGGTAGCTCGTCGGTTGGTGTGGTTTGGTTTACACTTGGATCCATGCAATTCAGAGAATAATTTCAAAGTGCCACAGGTGGTGAGGCACCTTGTTCAGCGGTGTGCACACAGCAGAGGCTTCTTTAAGGCAGAAATAGTTTAATTTATGAAAGGTTCATGTGGGGCTTTCCTGGCTGAGGCAGGAGCACCAGCCGACTGATGTTTTCCAAGGCAGTCATCCATTAACAGGCAATTTCTCCATCCTTCTCTGAACTCCACAGCCCTCTGCTAAGCTCTGGTGAGCATTGTTTCTGTAGGCACAAACCAGCATTTTAATTTCAAGCACTTAATGGTGTCATGGGTTTGATTTCAGTTGCTCTTCCAGGCTGTGAGACCCCAGGTTGTACACTGCGCTTCAGTAAAGGCAGGAAACAGCAACACGAGGAGAAAACCACTTGACAGTAGAATTTTCTGCTGCAAGCAAGCAAGCAAGGAAGGAAGGAAGGAAGGAAGGAATAGTTAATACGAGTGGGGTATGATGCCATACTGTCTAGCATATGGATCCATGACTGCTCACACTAAATGCGGCCATACACAGTAATCATACCTGCCTGCACACAGGGAATATTTTCTTTAGTCAGAGCTAAGCAAACAACAAATCTTTCTCTTCTGCATCCAGCCCAGTGCCTTTACCACTCTTTGGTGATTGCATTGCAGGCTGCAAAGCAGTTGGGGGCACATATGTGTCCGGAGGCAGCAAGGGTCATATAGAAATATGTATATCCAATCAAACTTTTATTAACCCGTGGCCTTCCAGCTCCAAAAGGACACAGTTGAACCAGTGATGATTTGTAACGGCTGCAGCCTACTAACTGAGTAGAAAATCACTTGCAAACTGTTCCTGATTTTCTGCGAGGGTTTTCATGATGCATCAGCGATTGCTGGGTGCCCTTGGGCAGCTTTGCAGCCCACACTGTATATGAAACTGCTTGCAGTTTGCTGCTTGCATGCCCTGGGGTGGCAGTGGGATCAGGCATCCAGGGCCGTGCAGCACCTTCTCTAATCACTCATGGGCCCATGATGGCCAGGGAGGAGAGTGTCTCTCATGGAGAGGTGACAGATGAGGTTCCAGCTGGGAAAACCTCGATTTGAATTGTTCATATGTTTTTTTTGTTAAGTTTTGGCACAGTGAGGCACTGAGCCGTGTGCAGGTCAGCCCCTAACGTCTTGTGGTCTGCAGCACTCTCACACTGGCTTGTAATGGGAATGTCCTCTGAAATCAGGGTTTATTGCTCCTGCTGCCAGGTTGGATAGCTGGAACACACATCACATCACAGTGGAGAAAACAAGCAAAAAATGCTTTTATTTCTTAAGTAGGCGAGTAACAAAAAACTTCATGTCCCAAATATTAGCCAACTGTACAAAAATCTTGAGACTTTCAGATTTCCAAAATGATTCGCTGCCTTATTATTTAATAGGTCACATACAATCCCCAAAAGCTATCCCAAGTGCCTTGGCTCACATTTGCAAACTATCCCTCATTCACCTCCTCCCAATCCAGCCCCGCTTGCCCCAGGGGCTGCTTCTTATTCACATCCCAGCTCCCTTCCTTTACTCCAGGATCTCCAGGGGTACCCGCACTCCAGTTACCCTTTCCCTTCTCCCTGCACCGCAGTGCCTTTGGGATGTCACAGGGGAAGACAGCAGCCTCCTCATCCTCTCCTGGGGTGCACAGCACAGCAGCTCTGCCAGCAGAGGAGAAGTGGATTCCCTGGAGGCGGCAGCTGCCCACAGGGTCTGTGGGGCAGGGGTAGAGCCAGAGCTGAGCTGCCGCGGCCATGGCAAGAGAGGATGGAGGACCTGAGGATCAGGAGGACTGCAGGGAGGTTTATTCCAGGGTGGGTAGGAGCAAAGGGAAAGACCTATCACTTGGAGGCATGAAGACCTCCCCAGCCATCCCGCTTGTAATGGTGACAAGCACATCATCTGTGAGGCAGCAAAAATGGGATAGGTAAGGGGCAGGAGACAGAGAAAATGAAATCTTAAACTCATTTTAGCCTTGTGGATAGGCAAGTATGAGAAAACCTGTACCACAAGCTGTCTCACACCTATGCCTTGAAAGTGGTGGCTCACATAGGTGCAGAAAGATTTCTGCTGCGGATCTTGTGTTGGCTACAGCACGGCACTTTTCGTCACTAATGCTTACTAATATTTGTGTCTTCTGGATACATCTTTCTCCCAAAGCTTTTATACCATGCTCTCTCTCTCTGGTTTCCTTGTTCCACTCTCCCGTCTGTTTTGTTAGTGGCTTTTTCCTTGTTCTTTGTCTTGGTAAGGGTTCCAGGGGCTCTACCCCCTCCCCTGTCCCCTTCCTCCTGTCTCTTGGCACCACTGTACCTGGAAAATAGAAACGTGCCTGTTTGTTAAGTCCTGCAAGTTCTTAGCCACTCTCTCCCCCAACATCAACTGCTGTCAACTTGATAGGAAAGTAGCTCCTGTTCTGTTTTCCACCCCATAAACTCAATGCAATGACCTGCCAGTATGCTGCAGTGGATGGTGATGAAGTACAGCTGACACAGCTGGAAGGAGTGATGTAAAGCTCGAGCCCCTCTGCCCACTGTCCAGCTCCCTTTGAGCACAGCGCAAGGTCCCACTGACTCACAGGTTCCAGTGTAGTGCTTGCACAACTTGAATTTCCCAGCAAGCGACTCTTGTGAAAAACCATGGGTTGGATGAACCAATTAAAACCTCTGCAGTTCAAAAAAGGAATGAGTGGAAACATCATCCAGATTTCGCCTTCTTCGAGGAGGCAGAACAAAGGTTGTTGGTGCACAGTAGGTAGATATATCAAACACGAAAGCTTTTCTATTACTGCTGGATGGAGGTAAGTGCAAACAATCAAATGTCCTTTCCTATTTTCTGTGTCTCCCTCTGCGACACTGATAGAGGGAATCCAAACGTTTCCAAGCAGGCAGTGCCTATCTGCAGCAGGCAGACAATTTCTAAATGTATTAGCAGCACAGAGTCAATAGAGAAATAGCAGTCCAGCATATCATCCAATTTTCAAATGTAAATAACTAGACCACTTTTAATTTGAAGGGCTACAGCAGGGAATAAAACGAATCCTGGAAAATACACACAGCAGTGGCCGCTGGTCGTAAGGCATTACCTTCGGGCATCCCTGTTATTTTTCCCCACTGGCTGCTGTGCCAGAGGGAAGAGACAAAGCGGTGGTTTTGTGTGTGAAGAAAGGGCTGAGCCCCCAGGCAGCCCCTCCACGTGATGGAGAGGGCAGTGATGCCTCTGCCTGCTCCCATACTGCTCCTGGGGCTGCAAGTGAGGCCATGCTGCAGGCACACAGCACTGAGCACCCTGTGCAGGGTACAACCCTTCCTTGCCTCTCCGGCTCCGGCATGACTGGAGGGGAGAGGACATTAAAGAGAGGTGCTGGCTGTGCAGCAGGTCACTAGCAGCAATGTTTCGCTTCTCTCCAGAGCCCCTTTGAGCTCCCCACTGTTGGCTTCACAAGCAGCTACGCCTCAATGTCCCAGCCCACAATCAGCACCGATAAGGCCGTGACAGACAGAGTAAGATGTGGGATGAAACACCCGCCTCCCTTCGCAGCAACTGCAAGGAAGAAAGAAACAGCAAGATACCTCAAGGGGATGCAGGAGAGGAGGGAGAGGATTGATGCTTCTAGGAAAAACCCTCTTGGGGGTTGCCAGTGTAACCGAGAGCAAAATTGTCCCCTTGTCTACGCTGCTGTTGTACAATTGCTAAAGGGAGACCTCTCAGAATTTTATCTCTGGCAGCACAGCCAGCTTGGAGCAAAGCCCCAAGAGAAGGGGACATGCTGCAGTTGCAGTCCAGCCACAGCAAACAATTGGGCTGGCAAGCTGTCTTCACCCTCACTGGGCTCTGGGCTGCTCCTTCCAGCCACGCATCCTGAGGGAATGCTGGAGGTTTTCCTGTGAGGCAGGAAAATGGGTCTGACACCAAGACAGACAGTGACAAAATAGATCTGTTCAAAGGAGGAGACCAACCAGGAAAACTATGTCTTGTGCAGATCTGCTGATCTCCACTAAACACAATGTGAACGGGCAGATTTAGCCCGGCCGAGTGAGTTCATCCTGGGGCTCCTCGTCCTACTTTGTGCTTTCCTCATGACCTTTCTGAACCACCAATGGATGTTTACATGGCACATGCGATGTGGAATGCATTGGAGGTGCTAAGAGGCAGTTTGCTAGATTGGAAAGGTCACCTTCTCAATACTCACCAGCCCATTAAAACAAAAACACCTCTGGAAATGAAAGATGAACATCTACTTTAAAGCCCACCACTTTCCAAGGTGAATCTGGCCCAGTGGTGGGATATTGCTGGTGAGAAGATGCTGATTTAGGAAGCCACCAGCAGCACCAGGCTAGCTGAGACCCTCTCCCAGCCATGAACATCTGCAGTTAGGCTGTGGGAAAAGGCTGGGTTTGCTTTTTTGCAAGAATTGTGTCACAGAGCAAGGGAGGGTGCAGGGCTTGCAGGGACCCTCAAAATCCTGCAGTGGTGACACCATCTGGGGTGTAACAGGAACGATGTAGCCAAGATCATCCAAACATGTGAACAAGGCAAGATTTGCAATATCTTTCATTACAGAGACCGATCTAATTGGACCAAAGAGACAAGATTTCAGGTGCATACAACTTTTAGGCTTGTTTACCTAAAAGCTAGTCTGTATATCTTGTCATTTTTTTCTTCAGACTCATGGAAAATACACTGGAGACAAAAAGTGAAACATCAGACAGGAATGATGGATGTCCTAAGATTTATCGTATGCCTGGTGCTGGTGTGAAAGGGACTTTCCCTATGCATATAGGAGGACTGATGCTGAGCCCTTAGACACTGCTTCAGCAGCTCCAGGGCCACTCGGCAGCTGCAGCGGTGCAAAACCAGCACAAAGCTGGAACCCTGGCATGGAAAGGCAGGAAAGCTGCGGGGGGAGCTGGTCCCCAGGCTGATGCGGACTTGTGGAACAAACTTTTCTTAGGGAATAAGAAATAAACTGTATGAACAAGTAGAAAAAGAGCAGGGCCCAGAACTGGAAACTGTTACAAGCCTGCTCTTTTTTAGATTTTTCTCTCTCGTCCAGATCAGCCCGTGTTTAGCCCTGCGTGTTTTGACGTGCGTCACGATGCTATATGCTGAGGTCCAGCCAAGATTAGCTGTTTTGTATAGTGTTGTGCTACCTTGCAACTACTGATTCACTGCAGTAGAAATGATAGATTGCATTATAGGAGTAAGAGAAGGATAAAAAAACTTCTGAAACCCACCGTACTTAAAACAGTGGATGCACTCCACCTACTGGCTAGTACCAGCAAAGCGAGTCGTGATAAAAGGCAGCATCCTTACGGAGAGCCAGTGCTTGATGCTGCCACCCACTCGGATTTTTACGTTTGAGGTGGACACAGTGGGAAGAAGAAAGGAAAAAATATGTGAAGAAGAAAGGAGAGTGAGAGAAGATGAGGGCTGCATGTCAGGAGAAAAATAAAGAAAAGAAGACACAACTTTTAAATTTTTTTTTAAAAAGAGGTGCTTTGACCATATGTAAGCTTGCAGCCATCTTGGCCATGTAAAGTCATTTTGATTTATTTCAAAACTCCCAGAGGAGAGCTCTTTGAGTGCTATGTCATGTATTTGATTGATGCTAACAGGCTTTATACCTAAGCCAGCCAAGGACAAATTCCAGGCTTCCGCCTGCTTCCTTTGGCTGCTGCTGCCTTCCTCTCCAAGGCTTCGGGAACAGGCAGAGCAGAGGGGCAAACTTCCCACGGCTCCTGCCTTCCTTGCATCCTCTGCACCCTCCCAGTGAGTGCAGCTGCTTCTACTGCCATTACAGTGTGGAGTGGCCACACATTTGTCTCCCATTCCTGGTTCTTGACAGCAAATCAAACTTTGCTTATATTACCCTACTTCCCCGGTCCAGGACATTTTTTTCCATTCAGGTCAGTGAAGCTTGTGAGCAGATGTTGTCTACATAGGATGTGCCTCACCTCATATGATCTTCAATCCCCACAACGTCTTCTGAGAAAGACAGAAATGCTTTTTCTCCACTTGCAAAGGGAGAATGCAGTGACACAAAGCAGACTGAAAGTAACATGTCCAAAAGTACACAGTGACATCCTGTGACGTGCCTCATGTCTCTCAAAAGTCTCTGTGGTGATTTAAAAGTAGATGTGAATTAGACATTTAAGTGCTATTAGGCTGTTTGAATATCAAATTCTCAGTATGAACTTCTGGGAGTTTCTTGGATTAACCAGTATAAGGACTAAGTCTGGTGGTTTGTCAGGTCCGTGATGGAGCTACTGCTTAGATTTGGACAGGGAGACAAGCCACTGCTAGTCCCTCTGTCAACCAAGGGATTGACAAGACATAGACAGGGGAGGAGAGAAAAGGTGAGCTGTGACAGTTGCTCCAAATCCAAAAGAAAAAAAAAACATTTGCAAACTAGCCTTTCTGCAGTGCTCTGAGGCATGGGAAGGGTATCTTACTCACTGCTTGTTTTTTTTAAAAAAAAACAAAAATCCCCCCCAAAACCCTCAACCTTTAGAAGGGCTGTACTGAAGCAGAACTTTTTTTTGTATAGTTAAATTTGTCATATTTTTACATAATTCTTGTATATATATCTCATATATATACATACTTCATCTATATATTATACTTATATACATGCATACACACACAAATAAATATATAGATGCCCTCACACAGGCATCGAGAAGCTCATTTCTGCCAAGGTCTACTTTTAAAGTGTTTAAGAACACAGCTGCACACACAGTGGGGTCAGGTATTCCTGCACTTACACTATCCAGTTTCATATTCCCTCTGCTGTAGCATTATACTAATGAGGATATATGGCCCTGGGTTTGCTCTGCCCAAACAACTTTGAGCACAGCCAGAGTCCATCTATACTCAGCCATACAGACCTGTCTGAAGTCATTCAGATCCCTACTGTCCTTGAAAGGTTCATGCAAAGCAATTGCCCAAGACAGTGCAGTGTGTTCGTGACGGGGCAGTAACGCACCATAGGTTAATGCAATAACACTATCATTTAATATCTCACAGGACAGCAGCTGAGTGTATTTCAGACCTATATGGAATACAGGTATTACCAGTGGTTTGTAATTCATCTATGCCTTTGCCTGCAGCTGCTCCTTTCTATTATTCTAGCAAATATTGCAGAAATGCATAAAAGCTACAGAAGAGTGTTTGCCTTACGAAGAACACTCCTGCCACCATTTCCTTGTCCTTGTTATTAATCTACGTTGCCTTTTCATCATTCTGTATCAAGCTGTCTCTTACTAAAAAAAAAATATAAAAATAAAAAAGAAGTTTCCTTTTCCACTTTGCATTGATATGAGCCTTTAGTTCAACACTATCTGCTGGCTTTGATAGAGCCATGCTAATTAGTAATCAGATTGAGGCTATGACACTGGTCAAGTGCACGCAAAATAAGAAAGATATAGGGGAGAGAAAGGCGGGAGTGTATGAGCAAAGTCGTGGTTTCTGATGTCACATTCAACTTGATGCACTAGTGCACAAAGGGACAAAAAGGGGCATGGGGAAAGATACTTGCTTGGGGAGACACCACTTCCAGACACAAAATTGATCCGTTGTACCTCACTCGGTGTATTAGAGCAACAGGACAGGTAGAGAGGAGAAAGAGACAACAAGACTGGCCAGGCAATGAAGGAAACCTAGAAGGGACCGAGTGCACAGCTGAGGATAGAGAGACGATGGAGGTGCAATGGATGAATCAAGGAAGGGAAGTAAAACAATACTATGGAGGGAAAAAAGCACAAAAAAATCAAG
>VWZK01011222.1:3952-128169 GCA_013396935.1 Baryphthengus martii
AAGAAGTATTTCTGTCGTTTAAGGTCTGCAGATTGTGTCTGTTCAATGAAGGTCAAAAGAACCTGTGAGCAGAATGGTGACTGTTGGACTGTTGGCAGATATGTTGTTATCTTCATATCCTATACCGGCCCTCCTCCACCCTACTGTCAAAGTCTGAAATCACCACTATGAGACAGATAGATAGTGATATAACTCTATACTCACATTTTAAAAGCATGCTTGAATGCAACTGGCCTTACTATTGCAAATACATTTTTGGAATCTTAATTTCATCCAAGCTTTATTATTCACTGTCTCAGTCTTACAAAGGGATGGTTTGGGACAGCAAACTTACTGTGTTCAGTGTATAGTGAAAGCTTGCCAGAACTGGAGACATTCAAATTGAGGACATAAAATTAATTCTTCACCTTAGCACTGAATTCCACACTCTCATGCTTTTGGGCAAAGAATCTGCATTAATTTTGGAATTTTGACCACGCTACTCATTTACATTGGAAAATGAAACAGCAGTACTTCTTTCTACTTGTATCTTCAATTATTTTCTACTTTGCAATAGCTAATGAGAAGTCTAATGAATATCTAAGTATTCCTTCACTTAATTACTGTCTTTAAATGGAGAAAATATTTATTTGTGCCAGAATGATAATTTGAAGTGAAACTACACATCTCCAACTATCACTGTGACAAGGAAATGTAGAGTAGTAGTGGGACTATGAACTAGGAACTATAAACTGTCTGCACAGTTTGCCTGGAAAATGAGCATCAAAACATGACACCCACTTCAACAAGATAATCTCTCTTATTTTAAAACCTGGATAGCAATTATTCTATCCACAAATACTAGTTTTTGAGATCTTTGTTTTCATTTAAAAAAAATCCAGTGTAAACCAAACCTAAGCACAAAATAAATTACATTAAAACTTTGATTGTGCTTTGATTGATTTATTTCAGTGAGATACACATACTATACATTCCTGTATTGTTTCTACAGTGCTGTATTTTGTCTGTCAGATAAAAAAATAACAAATTTTGTGCTAAAAATGACACAAGCATGTAATAACCCATTACACGTTCAGGACCCTCAAGTCTTTTGGTAAGCCATTGCAGAAAATAACAAAGGCTTATTTTAAACTTATTTATGGAAGAGACAGTTTTGCAGTTAAAGCACAGGGCTTTAATTAAAAGCTCTGGTTTCTGTTCTGACCTTTCTACAGATTTCTTCTTTGACCTTAAAGAATCCCTCAGTTTCTTTGCCTGCTATGAGATAACTAGAAAGAGAGAAAACCAGTCAACCAACCAACCACACAAAACGAAAAAGCCCGCAGCAGGCACACAGGACAAAGAACTCTAACTAGCTTAATAGCTACTGCTAATGATGCCTTTTCACAGGCTCCTCCTATATATTTGTAAATATTTAACAATTTGACAGAATTGGTCCAAACGAAACTTTTTTTTTTAAATAATTATTTTTTCATCAAACAAAAGAAAGGGATGTCTAGATAGGCTTATTTTTGTTAGAGACTAACTTAGATTTCAGGGTGCAAACTCACACAGAGATTTAGTGTGTTGAGACTGTTTAATTTTGCAGAAGAGGTGGTATAACCTTTGAGTTTCTGCCCACGTGGTTAGGACAGTCAGATTGGAGACAGGGTGACTGTGCTCTAATAACATATAAGAAAAGGCAAGTATATAGGTAAGTGGAATAGTATCAGCACAGCATTAAAATAACTGAATTTCAAATACACTTGTTGCGTTTAGATTCAGTCAATGTGCTCAGGTATGAGAATGGTAGTGTCAAATACAGTATGACAGAAACACCAGTGACAGAAACAGATTTGGGGTGGAAAATCAGTGGCATACCCATTGATCCTATTAGTGGTATTGGCTCATTTTGTCCAAAAGCTCTTCTGAACCCAGAAATGATTTTGGTTGGATTTTTTTGACTTAAGTATCTGCTGACTTGAACCCAAATTCATATTAAAAACCTGAAGTTTGGGAATACCTAGTAAAGAGACAAGTTTAAAAAACCCCATACATCCTCAAAACGAACTAAAAAAACTTATCTAACCAATCTGACCACTCTAATAGTCCTTTCCTCACACTCAACAATGCTCCGTGTGACACAGAACACACAGCAGAACTATTTAATACATTTAATATTAAATAGATGGTTAACTACTTTGCTAGTTTAGGAACAGATTACCTAAAATCTTACAGAGTTTCCTCTTACCTTACTTAAGACCTGAAGGCCTAATATTGTCCTCATGCTAACGTGTATAATAAAAATAAAGACTCTACATCTAAAAATATACTGCTACATTCCTCTTTGGATCAATAGTTTGGTCTAAAATGGATGTTTTATTTATAAACCATTACCTCTACTGTTAACATAGTGTCTCTTTAATCCATTCAGCAATAATTACATATAATGCAAAACAGAGCTACTGTTTTAAAAAATGCTTGCTGTCTCTGCCTTTCAAAGGCATATATACATAAAACTATTCTTTGTTAGAAATCTTGGGGAAGGTGTTTATCCTTCAGGCTTTACATGAAACATCACTCACCTTCAGGTTCTTCCATATGGTAAGCATGCAAAAATCAAACAAGAAGTGAAATTATTTATCTACCTGAATTGTATTCAGAGCAACTAGATTTTTTTCTTTTTCCTCCATCCCCTACACTGCAAATTCACACCAAAATCAAAAATTTCTATACTATTTTTAAGTATCAGCACCTCAAGTATATTTTGAGAGCTATTTCTAGTCAATTTAGAAATAGTCACAAAACACAATTATCTATTTTACTTCTGATACTATTTTCTTAATATTTTTGCAGTTTTTGCAGGTAGTGGCTGAGATAAGGAACAGACAAGTACTGTACACATTATATCCATGTAGCCTGTATTATATTAAATAGAACAACAGAGTGGAGAGAAACCACATATAAAATGCATACATTTTAAAATTATTGATATTATCCTCTTGATAGAAATAGTCTTCCAAATTGGTAAAATCAGTAAAAATCTACATTTAAACATACTATTGTAGTTTATGTTCTTCTAGTTTTTAGAGCAACATACACCAGCCTCTGCCAGGCTAAAACATTTAAGAAAAGCAATAAAATATTCACCCTTTTGTTTTTCTAGTGCAGAGTATATTCATAAATACTCTGATCTCACATCCATTAACCAAGTCTCTAAGTTGAGAAACAATCTCTCCTCTCTGACTACACAGCAACGAATTCCACTATGATATATGACAGTACTTTCATTTGATACTGTATAAAATAGTAGATTATTAGTCAAAAACTGAACTAGCCCAGCAGCCCAGTACTGCAGTGTCCCACACTCTCAATTGCATCAGTGAGATCGAGACAGAAATGTTTCCTTAACCTCTAGTAGAGCTGCTTTGGTAAGAGTCACAGCATAAACAGAATAATATAGCAGTATTCCATTTTTGCTGGCATCACTTCTTCTGCTTGTGAATGCTGAAATAAGTGATACCAGTAAAAGCGAAGTGTTTCCATGATAAATAGTGTCTATGCAAGGAACACTTTGCTCATGTTCCAGAGGAAGTGGTAGACAAGTCCCAAAGAGAAGCAAATCTGAAATTAACTCCACCCAAAGCCTACAAGCAATACAAAGAGATCTGTTGAAATAATGACTTAATTCTTCAAATCTGAGAAATGAAAAAAAACGAGTGGTAGGAAATGGAAAATTTGAGAATACTCAGTGGCTCTCCATGGAGGTCATGAGGATGAATGCAGCCTGAAAGTGTTGAGAGCCACTGAATACTAACTAATGTGAAGCTCAGCCTCCAAGAACCTGTGGTATTTGCCCATCAACACTGCTAACAGAAAACAGGTTTGAAAATCTCTTCTAAATTCTTCTGTCAGCTAGTAGGGTATTTGTTTTGGTTTGGTATATTTCTCAGCTGTAACAAACCTTTAAATGAATATGCAGAAGATTCCAGAAATTTGGCTGGTAACCTCACACATTCTGGGATAAACTGACTTTACAAACAAGATCCCAATTTATTTTTTCAGATACACTTCTCCTACCTCTCTGTCAGCAAGGGACTGCTGAAGACACAAAGGAATACCTTACACCATTCTAATAACTCAGTATACCACCAGTGGGCTTCTGAAGTATTCCATATTTTTAAGAAGAGAAAAGTACCCATATTTCATGGTTCTGAAGGTATGTAAACTGGAAAAGAACAAAGGTCACTCCTGGTAAAATCCATTATCAGCAGATACCATGGGCACATCTTGGTTGTTGACAAAATGCATGCATTTTTATTGAATATTCTTTATTAGATTCATACTAGATATTCCTGATGCTAAACCAAGATCTTCAAAATCAGGTATTTGTTAGAAGTTAATTTCTTAAGTTTATATCTTGGATTCTAAAAGACAGAAGCTCCTCCCCATGCCATACATGTATTTTGCCTGTGTTCAAAAACTATACCTTCTTTTGTAATTTTAAGTCTTTGTTCTTCATCTAGAGGTTTGGGTGGGGGCCACACAGATGGAATTCTCCTTGGAAAGCTTCCTTCAGTGTAATCTGATGAGTGTGTGGGTTGGCTAACTGCAGCCCAAGTATAAAGCTGGTCTTTCTGTGGATATTTAGGAAAAAAAAAAAAAAAAAAAAAGTTGAGAAATACATAGCTTTTGTTTCCAATACAAACAGCTCAATATCCACTCTGTATCAAGTCAAATTTATTTTCATGCTCTTCATCTCCTGGCAAAGACTTAACACAATGCTATATTAAAAAACTTCAATGTTTCAGGTTTGGAATTAACTTAAAGACTAGATTTTCCATTGCTAGTAAAGATATCTACAACACAATACGATGCTAAAATATAGCTCAGCAGGTTTTTTTGAGCATGAGGAAGTCTTTGGCACTTCTCTCCTTAGAGGTAACAGGTTCTGTCCATTGTGACTGTACTTCCTTACATATGGCTTTCTTACAGGCTAAAGAAAATATTTCAGTTCACACCGTGTGTAATGCTTTTACACCAAATGCACAAGGATAATTCTGAAATAATTACTCTTATTAAACAGATATTTATTCTTTGCAACTATGTTTTGTCATTTACATTTCCATATTCATAGAAAGGTAGCTAAAAGGTGTGTTTGCCTTTAGATTAATAGTTAAAAAAAACAAACACAACAGAAAAACAAATAACAAAAAACAAACACAAAACCAAAAAAAACCCAGCTAAAGTATTCTCAATCCTCTGGGCTCAAATGAGATTATATCCTCATTACTCAGTATCTTTGAGTTTGATTCCCTTATTAAAAGCAGGAGACATCCAGACTGTGTTATAAGAACTAGGGCAAACATGTTTTAAGCCAACAGAAAGGTTTTAAATGCTGACAATTCAAGTAGTTATTCTTGTGACTCCCAGTATGCATCAACATGCAAACCTTATGATTAAATATTTACAATGCTGTAAAGCAACTGCATGATTACCCTAGCAGGTGATCTGGAAATACAGAAATATTGTTGTACAAAACTGGGGTGGGGGGGGAAATTAAAAATCAAGTCACAGGATGCAAATACAGCCATATCACACTAATATTTTTTACAAAACTTGCATTCATTACATTTGATTCATGCTATTGCCTGAGTAAAACATTGGAAATAGATATCTGCCCTGCTGCATGTCTGATTTTTAGATTAAAAACTTTTTTTTTCCCTTTTAATTCTGCACAAATGCTAAACATTGAAGAGACATGCAGGAGAAAGAACAAAATAAATATTTGGGGAGGGAATAATTGCTATTCTATGTGACTAAGTTTCTACTTCCCTAAAATTAAGTTGTGAAAAGAGTGTTAACATTCTATTGAGAACAAACTACTTAGAACAGACAAACGCTGATTATAAAGTAAAAAGTTTTGGTTTACAGAAGTTGCCTCAATTAGGGTCAAAGAGAGCTCATTAAAACTTTCCAGCATGAATAACATGGTAAAAATCCAGCCACATACACAGACCTTAGATAAAGGAAAAAATAAATGTATAAAAATCTTAATACAAAGTCAGATCAGGTTCCTTACACAGCCCTGAATTTTATGTTCCTTGAAAAGCCTATCCTTTTCCCATTACAATGCTACTGCATTTGAACATCCAAACAGGCTTGATTAATGCAGTTCTTTCAGTAATTTAGTACTGTCACCTTTGTCTAAATCTGGCCTTTTAGAGAATTTGTATTTCTGGGTTTCTGCCTAATTTCCACTATAGTGGGAGTGAAAGGGATAGGGAGACTCATACCTGTATGTACTGTGTAAAGAAAAAGAAAAGCTGCTGGATTTTATCATTTGTCATCTTTCTGCACCATCCAAATATCAAACACAGAGAGGAAAATACGCATCAAAAAAGTTAGAGGCAAACCTGAACAAAATGGTTTTGCCCGCTCTACCACCTTACACAGTTCAGGGAACACAGGGAAGAACAAGTTCTACAGAGGGTTAGCTGGTTAAGCACCACCAACTTTCAATGGGATTACATACTCAGTTATAGGGCAATAAAACAGAAGACAATGGACTGCAGATAATATTGACATAACACGAAAGAGGAAGACAAACATTCAAACTGCTCCTGGACATATTTCACCATGCCAGTTATTGAAATATATAGTATGATCATTTAACAACATACATTTGGAGAATGATTAGTCTCCATGAATTAAAATGCATTAAAAAAATAATGGTACGTCTCAGAATTATTGTACAGTTGGGATACATTATGCAGGTATTAAAGTATGAAGTACCTATGTTCTTGGTGATAGAATTTGCAGCATATAAATGATGAACAGATCAAAACCTAAGACAATTCCATAATACACTCGTAACCCAGCATGGGAGCCTTGTTCATGAGTATGTAAGAGAGTATTTTTTGATTTGTGGGGTTATTTGTTTTGTTGTTGTTTTTTTTTTTTTTGTTTTAGGATTCTCTTCAGTCACTATTCAATGTAAAGAAGGATGCTGAAATAGACTCATCACATAACAGAAATTTACAGAGGTAGATGTAAATGTGCAAAATTGCCTTGAAGGGACTTAAACAAAATGTAGTCACCTTCAACATATTAAGTATTTAACAACAGCTACATTTAGATTACTTGCAAGCTTAAAGAAAATCATTTAAAATACATTAAAAAAAATGACAGAAAGGTAGTTTGAAGGTCTGAACTTCAAGTTGATAGCCCATAAACTGCACTTAAGAAGGAAAAAGATTAACCCTGTCTCCACTTTTGTGCCCTTCACAAGAAATTACTCATTTCAATGTCCTAATTCTTACTCACTCAAGCTACTGTCAAAAATCTTATCTTCTTTTGTCTTTAGCTCACTGTCAGTTAATACACTAACCCGTCTCTTCTTTTTCAAATCTGATAATGCCATAAACACACATGACTATTAAAACATTTTGAAGAGATATATGCAGCCAATTCTATTCAAACAAGAGAAATAAAAGAATCCAAACAACAACAAAAAAAATAATCTCGATTTGCTTTTATCATTAATAATCGTAATACAAACATCCACAAACCCGGATTTCCACATGCAACTTTTTCTCCTTTAATAATTTCATTTCAGAGGTGATTTTTACTAGATATCATTGTAGTACAACCAGTGAATAGTCTTACCGTGATCAAGCTTTGAATACATCTCGAATTTTGACTTCATCTTGCTCAGACTCCACTATTTAGTGTTTAAAGCACTTATTTTTTGGGAAAAAAAAAAAAACATATATATCTCCTTGTAATGAATGATTCCAGTTTTATTTATTCGGACTCATTTCTGGACAGACAGTGAAAGCTTAAAGCTGTCCGAGTTCAGTGCAGTAGACATGATGTCAAGAAGGGTTCTCATTTCCACGCATCCTTACACAGCACTTTCCACTGGTTTTTAAAACTGCAGAGCATTCGCACATGGGCGAGGCAAGCTGCCTGCAGGATCTGATGGTAACTAATCAATAGACATTTTACCACTTAGAGATGCTAGCATTTACAACAGAGTCACAGAGTCAGGTCTGTAGTTTAACTCACTCTCTCCCCAGTCAGCTCTCAGTTCTCACAAATAATGCCTTTTTTAAAAAAGAAATATTCATTCTTGGGTACCACAGTGTTAAATTTCAGGTACACAATATATTAAATATTCATTATGTTCCTTCACTGGTTCAGCCAAAGATATGCTTTCCTGCTAATCTTTAAGTTGGAAGCTAATGCTGCAAGTTACTCGAAATATGAGCCTCTAACAAATCACACGTAGAAAGAGGCTCACGAATCCAGAACTCGCGTCATGAACTAGACCTGCAGCAAACATCGGATGGCATACTGGTGGACCTTGAGTTTTCAGAAAAGGGGATCATCATGTTTTTTCAAAGAGCAACCAGGTTTGTTCCCAGGCCACAGACTGAATTAGAGAATATAGGAATATAATGTGCACATTTGAATTTTTGCTTTTGGCAGTTGTGTTGCTCCTGGAGATGAGTAGGTAATACAACCTTCTGTTCAACACCACTTTCGTTTTTAACCAACTTTATCTGCTTCCAGTTGAAAGGGCAAAGACATTCATTGTGAGAAATGTTTAAAAGAGGCACAAGGGCTAGAGCTGAAACAGTAATAAGCATGTACACAACTGTCCAAACTGGTTATAGAAGCATGAATTCACAATGGCAGAATAAAGGAGGGGGAAAAACAATTCTCTTACCAGAAGTATTTTGACAGTTCTCAAAAAAAACCAACACATCCCACCAAAAAAAAAAAAAACCAAACCAACACAACAAAAAAAAAACCCAAAAATCACAAAAAAAGGCACAGTCAGATCAAGCGTAGTGAGATGGGAAATGTGGGGCATTACAGGAGCACGCTGCTATCAGGTGTAGCGTCAGTTCTTGAGCTCAGAAAAGCAGTGAATTGGTACTAACTCCCCTGTTAGCTCCTGCATTAAATCGTGATGGAATCAGGCCGTATCTTGCAGGGCATTAATTTTCAAATAGAAACCTTGAACTGTTTTTCACTAGAACCCTAAACATTCAAAGTTTCTAAAGAGGGGATGACAGAAGTGTTGGAATGTCCACAGACAGGTATATGTACAGACCAGGAGTAAACACAGACTGGTGGTTACATGAAGGTTCCTACTCAGTCTGGTTGTGGACAGCCTTCAAATGGGAAGATCTAGAGTAGGGAGAGGAAAAAGTATAACTACATTTAACTAAATTACATATAATTACATTAAACTAGATAAGCTCACAGAGGAATTACATTTTATGGTACTGGGAATAAGTAGGGGCCCAAGTCCATGACTCAGAGGTGTTTTCCAGGCTAAGAGCTCAAAAGAGCTTCTTCCGTATTTGTATATAACTGTTTGTCATTTAGATTATTTCAAGTCCATGGAAGGAATTCCTACACTCCCACCTCATTCAGGAAGTTTAATAATTTTAATATACAACTTCTAAGACTAAAGAAAGCCAATTGCATATCCCCACTGCATATAAATAGTTAATTGGACAAGCAAGGTTTTAGTTTAGGAAACTAGAGCTGGACTACTTCAAAATGCTCTTACGAGCAGGAGACTGCTTTATTTTAAGTAGCTTTTAAAATAAAGAAATCAATACTATCACGAATGGGGAAAGTGACTTAGTTTTTGAGGAGAGGTTCAGTAACAAAGCTCTGTGACAACTGACAGAACCAGAGCAGTGATTAAACATGGCTCCTGGCTTGTGCCTTTGGCTGTACTAGTGAGCACAGATATCAATCATAATACTGTAATATATGGCTGAAGTAACACTTTATCCTCATGAACTAAATTTTGCGCTTGAGCATTTTACCTGAGTGACTTTTTTATTATTATTTTCAGAAAACTGATGTGGCTCAACAACTTATTTAGGAACAGTTCGGGTATTAAAACACTATGGAATATTTCTTTCCCATGAAACAACTTCAATCTCCCCAACAAAATTTGGTGATCCCACCAAACTTTGCTTAGGATTCACATCATATCCAGCGATACAAGAGGCCAACAGAGTCAATACTCTGTAGTTATGGCCCTCATGGGGCAAGAAAATCAGAAAACTGAATTTCAGATTTCCACATCTATTCTCATTCTGTTCGAGTTATTGTATTGGTCTTCCTATTCTCCAATAATTTCTACATTTAGCATTATTGAATAGGTTGAACTGGTGAGCTTACAGCAAATTTTCCCTAGAAGAGGGAACAGCAGCTAGCCTTCCATGAAAGACAAGGACCTCAAGATCTAGCCTCTTTGCACATCTGATGAACTCCCACTTGGAAGACCACATCCTAAGAACATTAGGTTAGCAGTTGTTACTTAGACCACTTGATATTGTGTCCTTCTTCATCCACTCTCCAGAAATTCTAAGCTGAGCTCCATCAGTTGTTTTCACTTACACTGACACAGTTCTGCAATCAGTTCTGATTCTGACACATCTGAATTTTTGAAATAAATTTGTTTCCTTAGAAAATTCCTTTAATCTCTATTCCATTTGAAATTGTGATTACTAGTACTGTTAAAACTTTCTCTTGAAAATATAGACATGCAGTATACACAAATTCAACTCTCACTATATTCTCAGATCCAAGCTAGAAAAGATACTGTGTTATGACTGTCATTCTTAAAGTAAATTAATGTATAGAAAGTCATAAAATGTAAAGATTCTTAGGATGACCACCATCTTCACCCTATGCACAATGATTGTGAAGGTTTTAAGCACATAGCGTAAACTTAACTTCCAGTATCTGTCTCTTGAAGCAGTTATTCAGAATAACAAGCAGGAAAGCTATGTTCTCTGCAGAAAAGAAGCATCAAAATCTAGCAACATCCTACATATAAAATACCTCAGTTTAAAGTGTATACAGCTGTATCACCACAAGTATGCGGAAAGGAGAAAGAAAAAGAAAAAAAAAAGAAAAGGAGAAGGCTAGAAGACTGAAGGGCCAGTTGTAACAGCTATAAAATAAATATGCAATTAAAGGTGAAAAAAAACCCAAACAAAAAAACCCACAAAACCAAACAATAAACAAAGCAAGGAAACAGTAGAACAGGAATACTTCAGCCCACTGATCATCCAACTGTTTCCATTTTACTACTTTCAGGAATATTCAGAGCTGCTCACCACGAAAGACAAAAATGTCACAAAGTGCAATAGAAAAAAAAAATGAAGAGAATACATGGAGCTAATCTCATGACAGGCAAAGATTAAGACAGTAGATTAACAGCCTGTTTTCTCTGCTCTATTCCACATTTTTTACATGTTAATTTTTGAGGTCTTATTTGCTATTGACCATCAATATACTGCCATGATATATTTCATAAGTCTTACACATTTTATTCCCAAGCACTGAAAGTACGCTTGAAGAAGCAGTGCATTGTATAGAAGACAAGTTCTTCTACCCAAAGTCAGATCTTGGGAAAGTTGATCACTGATATTTTGCCTCTCTAACTTCTGAGAAAGGATTCTGTCTACAATTTGTTTAACTACTAATTTTCAAACTGGCATAAACAGCGCAAATAATTTAAAATTAAACAGAGTCTCCATGTCACTAACACGTCTTCCATCTGATCTGCAAAGTCCCACCATCTGCTACTACTCAACAGTAAGAAAGCAGTATATTTCCTTAAAAAGAATTTGCATCCCCACAGGCAGCCAGGAGATAATAGTAAAACAACCATTTTAATAGCATTTCCCATTTATTCTCTCTGTCTCTCTGTTTCCTTGTGGAGGTGTTATTTCAGAAACAGAAGTCAGCCTAGACAGGCATCATACCTACAAATGGCACAAGGGGCAGTCCCCATCCCGAACTGCCAAACATGCTTATGTATAAAACCACATCATAACATAGTGAAGACAGACAGCCTCCAGAAGATGACAATTTCTTTCTTCCTTTATAAAATATACTGAAATAATTTACAAGTCAAGAAGGCACTGACAGCAGTATCCAACACGGTAACAGTATTCAATAGAAACATTGAAAAAGATGTAAAGAGAGCTAGCCCAATTAGACTTACCACAGAAATAGAGATGAAAATTTAATGTGCATTTCTGATACATGGAAGGACATATTGCTGGTTAGCGGACTCTTCACTGTGCAATACAGACTAAGTTCCCCAAACAAGGAACATAGCATGGATACAAAGGTATGCTTGGTTTTCTTCTCAAAAGCACTTACAAAGTAAAAATAAAAGGCCTCTATCACAAAATCAGTTAAGTGTCCAGTGAGATTTTAGGGTTTTTAAACATAATGTTTAGAAACAACTTGGAAAACTTGTCAGAAAAAAAAAAAAAAAAAAAGCAGACATCTGCCACGTAAGGAAAAAACTGCCCATAGCTTAAAAATGCATAGTATGAACTGGAAAATCAGGATTGAGAAATCGTAGTTAGGGACTAGACATCCTCAGCATGTAGTAATTGCAATCACTGGATAAAATACAAACACTAAGTGCAGTAAATATTTGTTAATAGCACAGCAAAGCTAAATAAAGTCATCTTGCATTGACAGAAAGATGACAGCTTCTTTTATTCATGTATGAACAGTTTAAGTTCTAGTGCAAGAGTGTATGATTTATTACTGACAGGTCTGCAAAAATAACCATCTTTTAAGTTCTGCAATACATTCTTAACAGAGGGGTTAAGCAGGAACTGAGTTTTCTACTTGTTGAAAATTGTGATCCTCCAACATGTGGCTGCAAAATTGCTTGTGGTTACATTCTTGCCAAAGATGCACTGTTTAGCCAAGTTTGCTTTGTGTTTATTTTACTCTGATAGGATAATATGATGAGGTAACATGCTCAAAAGTTTAGAACTACACCTGCACTACTGACATATAATTAATTAATAACAGTAATTTGGAAGGGACAGTTTTTCACAGAATATTAATTTCCTACATATCATTCAGTTAAAGAATATTCTGTTTTAATTTGAAACTTTAGAACTATTCTTGAACAAGTCACAACTGTTAGAAAGGGAAAAATTTAAAAGGCAAGCAAGCAATGGTTATTCAAAAAGTAAGCAATTTTTTTAGAGAACATTCTTTGAATATTTTTTTGCTAATCTGTCTTTCTATGTCACACACTTGTTTAGCCTTTTATTTATATTTTACTGTAGTTTTTAAAACTTTTATTTTAGAAAATACTAGCAGAAGAATTAAAGGCTATAAATACAGCCTCACAAGTAAAAAGCCACAACAACCATGAGGCAATGATCTGCATCATCTCCAGGAGACAATAAACTAGCAAAAAGAGCATTTCTAGACAGCAAATTTGCCACTGTGTATTTACTTACTCTTTAAGATACTCTTTACGTTATAAGAGTAGGTAGGAGGAGCTATAATGAAAGCTTCTACTACTTCTGAACAGCAAAAATCTTGAAAATCTCAACCCTGTCTACTTCTGTTACTTTTAAAACTTTGGTCAATTTTTATTTTACAGACCAATCTTTTATTCTGGACATCTGCCCCAATCTGTTTCAAAAGAAATAATTGATAAAATGAGCCAGGATAGAACATGAAAGTTCTCATAAATTCTTAAAATAGTTTTAAAGTTTGTATCCTTTATAGCATGACTTGACATTTGACAAAAACCCAGAGATACTTCAGGAAACATGCCATGTCCAGTCATCATTAAAATCTATACAATATCTAACCAAGTTATAAGCCTGTCAAAACTGGGCACCATCCTTAGCATAAACATGATGACAGCTGTTAATTCTCTGAAGACTTATGCCTTCATTTGATCTTTGTTGGTCCCTCATATTCACCATGAAGAATGGAGTAAACACCATATCCACAAAGCCTAACCTACACTAGATATACAAGTGCTAAGGATTTAGTTTAAACTGGTTTCCAGGAGTCGTTATAATGCTAGCGAAAGAAACGAAGAGCTGTGAAGGTTGTCTTTGCTCTTAAAGTACTGCCTAATCACAGTCAGGCTGTGGAAGAGAAAAAAAATAGGATACAATCAGAAAAGTAAAACTGGATGCGTACAATTATTTAGTGGGGTGAGGCAGAGGCCCACATTTGAAGCCTGGAATATCTCGGGAGAAAGGAAAAACACAGATCTCTTGTGTTACTGCCAAGCAGACACAAGATTTAGATACACAGTTGTAAGGCAAGAGAACTAGAGGTGACCACCAGGCATGAGCATTAAAGAAGATGAGAATATAATCAGTGTGCAATTGCAAACATTTGAAAACAGCAGAGAGTTCAGCATTAGCCACGTTAAATTAAATTCACTGGAGGACATCCAGAAAAGGAGATCAGAGAGAGAGAGTAGGGCTCTTAAATAATCTGTTTATATTCAGCTCAAGCCCTGAGCAATAGATCATAAGGTGAACAAAACTTACTTCATTATTTTCATAAACTGTAACCTAACATCTTCAAAAAACATAGTCTGTGGGACCATGCTAAAGCAAAAGGGGAATAATGGATTTTATTCAACTTAAAAAGTAATAAGTCAAAGCTCAGAAATACATGTCATCAGTCACAAAAGGAGAAAAGGAGGGATTCAAGGAAAGATTTCAGTGGAAAAATTGTTATTAATTCTGGAAAACAACAACAATGTTAAAGGAGTGACCAGGGAGACATTAAAAGAACGAGACTAAGTCAAAAAAACCAGCCAAATAAGTAACCTCAAGGAACAAGCAAGCATCAGAGCTGGATGCAGCAGGGAGGAAGGACAATGAGGTGGCAGACAGACGTGTCTGGGACCAGGTCTGGGTTACAAGAGATTTGTTCATGGCAGTTTCAGCTGAGTGCAAAGGACACTAGCCAAACTGGAGGCAATCCAGGATTGAACTGGATGCAGATCTGATGAATTCAGAGCTGAAGTAAGAATATGGGACTGGCTGTGCTCCCAATTTTGGAGTGAGGTCAAAGATGATGCATCTCAAATTTCACCCATCTAGAATTAGAAGTATTGCTTAAGGCTAGACTAATTCCTCTTTCTTTGAAATCAATGGTTAGATCAACATTAAAACCCTGTTCTGCTTTATTATTTTTTTTTTAAAAAAGAAATCCTAAGTAAGAAAAAAAGCAAAGTACAGATATGGAGAGAGATGTCACTTCTGATATGGTTTTGCAGGAGCATGATCTATTTAGGGGATTCACACAGAAAACAGTAAAGAGCATTTATGGCTTATTAATAGTACAATTCAAATTAAAATCTTGCTAAGCTAGCAACATCTTAAATTGCTGACTGACACTGTTAACATGGCTTTATTCTAGGCTACTGTTTCTTTTCAGAAAGCCTATGCTGTTGGTTATGCTCAAAATAAAATAACTCAAAGCATGCTATACCAGTTAATGAAAGAGCCTCTTCTGCTTCTTTACAAACTTAATTTGATAAAAATATTTATAAGTGAGGAGAGATTTTTCTTAGAGTATTGTATTTGGTACTCTAAAGAAATTAGCTGAAAATATGGTAAGACTGTTCAGTTTAGAAGAACTGAAAGCGTTTCCAGACTGCTTTAAACAATCTGAAAAATAAGATGTGTGTTTTCCAGTATCTTTATCAAATATATAACCATAAATACTTTCAGTTGGTGTGTGATTTTAATTTGCCTGAATAACCTCAGTTCTATAGTCACATTTGATTTTTCAATTAATTTTAAAAAAAATTTTTGAATATATTTTCAATGCTTAAAATAACTCAAAACAAAAACAAACGACAAAGTTCGAATATTGTTAGAGGGATCGTGGAATGATTTTGTAAACTAAATTATCTAGGAAAGTTTGATTGTTTTAAGAATTCGTCAGACAAATTTATTCTACCCATTTTCCCTTCATCAGTTGTGTCAAACCATTCGTTAGGAAAGATAAGAAAGATTTGAAGTTGTAAAAAGACTCATATTCTCTCATATCTGTGCCTATAATTTTTTCAGTATTTCTAACCCATCTTCAACTTAATGCATAGAACAGGAATGATCCTAACTATACGAGCAAGGTATTAAGTAGATTATTTAATATTTTTACATTGTTTTGAAGTTAATTGGTGAAGAGAAAAACCCTGATTATCTTCAGTCACATAAACAAATACAAAGAAGGGTGAAAGATAAAATTCAATGGTAAGAATCATGGAAAAATCATGTCCCTCCTGGAAAAACAGACAAAAGATCACTTTTTCAGTACTTACATCAAAAGTCGGTGTGCTTTGCTGGACACTCTGATTACATGGTTTTTTGAAGCAGTCAGTGAATGGAAGCAGAAGACCCAGTGCAATAATGCGAGAACAAAGTTTTTCTGCTGCTTCTTCTGGTGCATTTTCCTGCTGGCTGAAGAGCTTTTCCAGCAGAGTTCGTCCTGCCAAGATGATGATAGAGATTAATAAGAATTTGTAGCTATCTACGGGACACAAAGATTAAGGCATTACAATGTGTATGATAAATCTCAACCATTAGAACGAAAAATATGAAAGAAAAAAGGAATTCTTGAAGGAAGTATCGGATAATAAGTCTTCAATACAAAATATTTCTATATAATAATTTGAACTGATATGTAGTCTGATTAATATATTTTGTGCTGGTTGCACTGCAGAGTAGGAATGAAAACCATGACATGCTATTGTAACATCAATTTCCTTTGTATTTACATTAAGCTGTTGTCCTGATGCGATAACTGGGATATTACTAAGAAATGAAGTAACTTTTTCCAAGTTTGTCACACAAAGTTACTACAGAATCATCTCCCAAATCTTGGAATGAGCCTTCATTTTTTGAATCATAAAATAATCGTAATCTTTAAGAAATTCTGCTCTATTTTTTTTTGCAGAAGAACTCAAAAAAAAAAAAAAACAACAAACCCTACCCAATCGTTTCAAAAAAGAATAACAAAAAACTCCTGATAACTATTTTGTTCAAATTTGTACTTAATACAACTCCTGAGCAGTAGAGTGCTCCGAACTACAGTTCATTGCCACAAGCAGCAAATTCAGAGTACAGCTTTTGAAGAGTGAAAAGAGACTTATTCCTATTATAAGGCTAGAATTTATTATCAAAGTGTTTTTTTCATTATCTCACCAGAGCATGAGAGAAGGACGTATATTAATGAAGTATATTACTGGAGACAATGCTAGAGGTTTGAAAGGCCATCGTGCTGTGTGCAGTTAGCCAAAAAGACAATACAAAAATTAGTTATATATATATAGGCTGCAGTAAAACCTACATCATAAGAATATTAAATTGCTTAATCAAGCTCTAAAATGCCCAAAGATGCCAAAGTTCAGATTTACAGGATATAAAGAGATTAAGGAGATCTACTGGAAAAGAAAGAGCAGACGGTGTAATAAAGTTAATTTCATGCTTTAATATGAGCTAGTTGTGAATAAAATTTGTACCTATTTGTACCTTCTATAGTTTGTTTTGGCCACCCACTCACTGGAAAACAAAGGTATTTTCCAGAAAAAATATACTGCGTTAAGAAAGCCTTTTTGTGTCATATCATGTAATAACAACAACAACAACACTACTACTACTGGTTTTTACATACAAATGCAAGATTTATGTTTGAATGTTGATTTTATTCAAAACATAAAGATTCCCAGACTTTCTGAGAGTATTAAAAAGCTTTTTCTTCCAAACATCTGGATACGATTTTAAAAGGGTGTTGTGACGCTTAGCCTGAATTTTCTGTATTTTAACTTCTTTTGTCACTATAGTGTAAAACAGACAATATATTAACATGCTAGAAGTTATTTCTAAGATTTTCCTCTTCTACATTGAAGGATCTGATAATTCTGAATTACTAGCCCCAGTTTCCTAACCTTCTATATAGACACAACACATAATATTCAAGGGGATATACTTACAAAATACACAATTTTCTTACATTCGTTGAATCGTTTGCCTCTATTCTTTGGTTTCTCCATCTATAAAGTGATGCTAACTAACATAATTGCTTATTCAACATAGCCCTCTACTTAGCTAAAGACACAGTTCAGTTGTTAAATCTTCAAAGTCATTAATTAATTGAAAACAGGTTTTCTTAGAGACAGTTGCAGCCATGTGGAGCAATCCTCTGCATGAAGAAAGACAACAGTATGAAACTACAGAAGTGAAGTATAAATAGGGAGCTATCTGTTGACAGGTGTTTTTATGATTTGTTTCCATTTTTCTTTGGGATTGTAGTTGGCGATACTTAGTTGTGCTGTAAAAGACCACTGAAAAAACCCACAGCTACTGCCCTCTTACTGCAATAGATGGATTCTCCTAGGTATAAAAATTGAGGTTAAACTACATAAGCAAGTTTTAGAAAAAAATAAGAATACAAGACCAGCCTCACAATGGCACCAGATCACCAACAGGCAGCATTCCTGCTGGCATTTCTGGGGCAAAGTACATGATATTACCATAGTATCCCCTTATATCACTGACTAAAGCTCAACACAGAAAGTTGTCTAGTTAAACAAAAGACTGTAAGTAATAAAGATGAATAGGAAGGTCAATGCTTTACACTTACCTACAATTCACAGAAGAAAAAAATAATTAAAAAAATACACCAGAGGAAGAGCACTTTGCAAACACATAAAAAATAGGACTATGCAAGAAAACTACACATTTCTTGATGCTACATTACATATTCAAATGTTATCCATGACTTTTGAATGTCATACTTGATATATCTCTTTTTTTATTTTCTGGATGTTTCAGTGTTCGTATAATCTTACCATGTCTAGAGTCTTCTCCTGCGCATTCAGCCCCCTGCCTCTCCCCTCCCCTGCTTCTGCTTTAACCTAATTAACAGGTACAATATAAGTAAATGACAAAACAGGAAATGAGGCCTTTCTTTTTCCTCCTTAATCCATCCATTCATTTGCTAATTTTTGTGCCATTTCTTAACAGTCTTTCTCAAGATCAAATACTTCATTCAGAATCTTAGTTGTCATTCAGTTGCAGTATAATTTGTACAGTGGCTATTAACTATCGCTGCTTAGTGATTATTAACTGTTATCAAAACATACTTTAGCCTTTAGATGATATAAAATATATATATAATTAATGAACTTAATTTCTCTACTGTACTCTGCATTACTGATGTCATTTTGTCCATCTGAACTTGAAGGGTTCTCTCCAGTATGTTGGTAGTCTTGGAATAAATAGAGTAGTAAAAATTATTTGATGATATTAGCTAGTATTTTTTAACCTAAAAGAATCAATTGTTTAACTCAAATTGACTTTACCATTATTAAGCTGTCCTTTTCACCAAATATATGTTGAGTCAAAAAAAAAAAAAAAAAAAAAGATTCTCAACACAAAGGTAATAATGTTCAGATAAAGCTGTGCTCTAACATAGATTGTGTGTAGCTTACATTTGCTATGGAGACCTGAGGACAGATAAACAAATTTGAATTACAGAAATACATTTTGCCAGTTTAGTTAATACGTTTTATCAAATGCAAGCTGAAAAAAGTTCAAATTTCAATGCATTGAGAAATAGCTTCACTGCAAATGGAAGTGAAAAATATCCCTTTATCAACAACAAGTGGGTTGTATGTTTTAAAACACTTACTAGTCAATATGTTAGAACAGTATATTTAGACTGCTAAGCCATTGAAGTTTTCTACCTAACCAGCTAGGGATTATTACCAATTTGAATGGTCACTACACATCAGAACCACCCATTCTCCATCAGACATAAAAAGAACAGACAATGTTATAAAAAGGAAAATACCTATTTTCCTTAAAGGGGAGTGAGGATGTAAGCTCTGCCAAGAGAAATTGTCTCAATACCTGCGAAGGTCACTTATTTCCGAGACAACACCACGCTATGCTGCGCTGCCCGACAGATGGAGTCGCTGTAGCACTGTAGTTCCAGATAGGGCTCAAGCTGTTCTACATGGAAGAACAACATTTGGAAGCCACCACTTCACGTGAAGGGGTTCCTCTTTTCTTAAGGGCGTCTGATATTTCTCTTTCACTCACTTTCAGGTAAAAGCCAATTGTCACTACAGTGGAAACATTTCAGCTCCAAAGTGCTATGCAGCCCAGGGACAGTGGTGCCAAATCTATCCCTGCCTTGCTGTCCTCTGTCCCTACCTGTGCCCACATTGATGTCAAAGCAAGAGATGTTGGGAAAGCAGCAGAAGCCACACTTATGATTTTTATTTAGGGCAAGATGAAGGTAATACCTTTGTTTAAGTATGGCAAAATATGTTTTTAGCATTGGACTTCACAGGCTTTTAAATACTTTCGCCAGCACCCTATATCTCTGCAGTACACATACTTGAAAATAATTCAAATTAAAATGACATCGTGTCTATATATGTGAAATTGACTGTACAGTGTTAAACCCTGAACCTATTTGTTAAACTGCAAAACTAAAACGCCAGTCATACTTAATGCATAGGCTAACTTCCAGTCAACTGCAAGATTTTGAGCTACAATTTTTCATGTTTTGTTTATAAATAAAATGTGGCAGCAATAACTTTTTTCCTCAGGCACCATTAATCATCTCACATTTGTAACTTACACAAGATAACAGCTTCAGTAGGTGAAGATGGCTGCAAACAATCTGGAATAATTAAATGATTAATTATTTCATAATTATTAGATTATCAGCTGATTTCTGTTACAGGGATTTAAATACAATGGTAAAGCAACTTCTTTTAGTTGCCTTCACATGCCATGAAAACAGTAAAGAATATAGATCCTAAAATGTTAAGTTCCCATTTTGTATATTTTTAACAACTTTTTTTCCATAAAAAACCCATTTCATGAAGTTCCTGAAGCCTGTTCTTACCTTTTCCCTAAATATTAGTTCAGGGAGTGATGGTAGGCAAACTAAGTTTTGAGTTAGAGAAGAACTGGAGCTAGGTTTCAGCCTCAGGATAAAACCAGCGTTCTGAGCATCTGGCCAAAACGCTGTATCAAATAAGATGACTAGAAATCTATAAGTTGTTTTTTCAGGAGCTTAGAATGACTTATTAAACCCAAGTAAGGGATAAAAGGACTTTATTCTTTTTTTACAAAGGATTACACAACTAACCAACTGAAAGAATGGGAACATGAAATTAAATTTGGAAGTATCAGGTACTCTGGCCTTCTGTGAATATTTTGTGACACTCTTGCTGCTGTAGCTCAGCCTGGCTCTTCTGGCTCAGCCTCCAAATTATGTGTTCTCCACTTTCACATTATCTGCCACTTTCTCCCATTGCTGTAAAGATGAAGCACTATGATCCTGTCACCTCCTGTATGACGTTAGAGGTCTTCATCCCATCCCTAAGACCAGGGCTTGAGTAACACTGTTCATCAAAACTGCCCCTGTTGAACATGTAGGCTATTCACAGCTAGGAACTAACTATTCACTGCAGAATGAAAATTCACAAATTCCAGTATGGTTTCCATTCACATTGTCTTCCTTTTTGAAAAATGCAGGTAATTGTATTCTTGAATGATCATTTTCAACTTTAGATTTACCGCAATCATATTTACTCAAACACAAAGAGGAGGAAGAAAGGAACCTAACCCCACCAGACATCATTCTACAAACATTATTTAATATAATAATGAAACACTGTAAAATATTAACTATTCATATATTATGTAATATGCATATAATAATTTCATTTAATGATACCACTCAGTACTGACCTGACACGGCCACAGATTCTCTTGGCGTAGAGAAGTGTCTGTATGTATTACGCCTCCTTCCATATGGCAACAGCTGGTACAGACCTTGGCCATCAGTACTGGTAATGTGAAACATCTTATCTGCTGTGACCTGGACTATGAGTCACTTGGGATAGGAGAGGTTGCCTATTTTAGAAGGAAGCACATTTGGTCTATTACCACTACCTCATATTTCAAGGCAACCTTTTTTCCTCCTCAAGCAGACACTAAAAATAAGTATCTACGCTCTTCTGAAATGCAGGTCTGCTTTACACTTGATTGCCTATGGAATTACTGAATGTTGAACACATGTTCACTACTGTCAAAGAATTCACCTTATAGCTCTATTCCTGACCAATCTGCTTAGAAAAGAAACCTTTCAAAGAACTACAAGGTAAGCAATAAAAACCTTAAGAACTAGCAATATCAGGAGCATGCTGTTATTGGCTTTGGATTTGCTTAATTATTGAGAGGTGGCAGAGGCACAAACAGAAGTAAGAAACGAGAGACAACGACAGTAGTCACAGTCCTACCGGAACACACACACACATGCATGCACTGAGGTGCTGTACTACAGCAGACCTTGCAATAATGTTTGCCTAAGGACTGTGCTGTTGTAACCTCGCATTTATCTTTAGCGATCTGCCTACTATCCTCCTTATGCTGCATTTGCAAAAGCCCGGGATCACAGCTGTCAGTGAGCAGAAGTTGAGACTAATGACCAAAATGAGTTATATTCCAAAAACTCCCCCTTCTGCTAGTCTCTTGCAATTCTATCTTCTAATAACCAGAGCACTACACTACGCTTTCAGCATCAGCACAGTAGCTGCATCAGCACATCTTAACCTATACAGATTGGAGACAGACTTTCCATTTTATTTTTTCCTAATGTAGACTCAGCAGCTTCCATGTAACACCAGTGCTGAACACCATAGTCAGAGTCACATCAAGGGTTAACTTGACTCATGCACATAATGCTTTCATCTTCAAAAGCTGAAATCGGCTTGTCTTCTTTTCCCCAAGTTTAGTCTTTTCTTTTTTTCACATTAGTGAGATCAGAAATGCTCACACAGTAAAGACATTTCATAAGCTTTGAAGCCAAAAGTACCATAGGCCTTGCTCTATTTTTGGGAAATAGTACAGGGAGAAAAAGGAAAAAAAAAAAAGGAAAAAGAAGAGATAGTCAAAATGGCAAATTTCTGTTTAGAGTATGTTTTCTACTAGGCTTACAAAATATAAAAAGACAATTGCAGTCTTCTCACAGTTTTTAATTTACAAAGGATTCCAATTATGAACATAGTCCTATAAATTAAAAAAAAAAAAACAAAAAACACCAAAAAAAACGACCAGAAAATAGGAAAAAAAGAAAAGCTGATTTCCACAGCATTCAAAAGTTAGAAGACACTGTATTTAAGATACCTGCTGTCCCATATATACCTAAACCATTCCTTCTTTACAATTTTTTTTTCCTCTCTCCTTTTCTACACATACTACCATCAAGATCACAGCTGAAACCATCCAGCAAAGCACCTAAACTGTGCAGCACCAAATATTTCCCAGAATGGAAGAGGACAAACATGTTCGAGAAATGGAAATACTGTAAAGATTTCCATATTTGTAGATGAGCTGGTAACTGCAAGTAGATGTCATTTCTTAAATACTTTGCAGTACAAGTTTTACTCATTCCTCATATTCCCTCAAACTACACAGAAAAGGTTTGCTGAATCATTTCCTAGACGCAAATCAACTGCACTTCATTTTCACATTTTTACTGCTTAATATACTTTCCTGGGCCTCAAATATACAAAACACTGAGTGACTAATATTTCACATATAAAATTAATACTTCAGGGATCAAAAGTATTATATTTCTTCAATATTTTCCTCTCATTTCATACTCCTTTCGAATTTCAAAGGTTTTCAGCTAACCTCTACCAATCAGACTAGATGTAATGTGCAACATGTCTGCTGAGAAATAAGAGGTTTTCAAGCAGCACATGGAACCTAGGGAATGAAATAGAGCTGGAAATTGGTATTCTAGCTATCTCCTCTTCAAATAACAAGTCAAAGTCCTGCATAAATGTGTATTAAATATACATATGCAATAAAATAACAAATTAATTTAGTCTCTCGCTTGCCTGAAGACTGACCTGAGAGATTACGCTTAATATTCCAAGATTAGAGACTTCATTTATTGTTCTTTTTCACTGCAGAATTTCTAATCCTCTGCTGATTTCGATTGGGAAACTGTTCCAGAGCTCTTACCCTGTGAGGCGGGTTTGGGTTTTTTTTGCTTGTTTGGGGTTTTTTGTTTTGTTGTTGTTTTTTGTTTGTTTGTCATTTGTTTTTTTCAAAAGGGATTGAAATTTCATTGACAGATACATTCCTAAAACCATGTGACAATTTTCTCACAGCCTGGTTACATAAAACAAGGAAAACCAATCGAGCAACAGGCCTGCACACACAACATGATTTCATAACAAAAAGAAAAAAAACCCAAACAAACCACAAACAACTAACCTTTCCACTATGAATAAACTCAAAATAAAGTATGTCATAAGTCTATTCTCCAAGCTATATAAACCTTTACAATAACAAAACTCATTAAGGTCTAGGGTTATGGTATAAATTAGTATAATTTTGTCATATTTCCTTCTATTTTTACTCTCGGTATAATAGCTAATATCTGCTTTCACTGCTTGTACACAAACATAGCTTTCTAATGGAAAAAAACCCCAGAGGTTATATATTAATTTCTTTATATATTTATGTTGTATATTATCATATTATAGATAACATACTAATTTATTCCAGTAAGTAATATATCATACATTCTATTCACTTATTCCCTACCCCTACATACTTAGATCTTACATTTCAATATTTAGGACATTAATAGAGTTATGGACATATGGAAATGCCTGAGACATGTTCTGTCTCCAAATATCCTAGCTCTGTTCACATGGATAGCATGAATTGAACTCACGTATCATCTTAAATTCAGAAGTCAAAAGCAGAAAGTCTGTCTAAACAAGAGAATTAAAAAAGACATAGGTCAGCAGTATGTCCCCGTCCCCCAGTTTTCTATGCCTTTCTACACACAGTTCAATGTAAGTTCAAAGTCAGAAATATGTATTTATTAAATTTCAGTGAAGAACATACTGATTGATGGATTGATTACATTCATAGACTCTTCAAACAACAGAATAAAGCTATTAATAATTAAATTTCACACCTGTCAGTCTTGCACCTGATTATCACAGTCAACAGCATGCCTTACTTTTGCCAGGCTGTCTGAATCTCTTGGCATCTCAATTTCCCTCCTGTCCACTGTCTTGTTTCTCTGTGCCCTACTTGACAGTTAAAAATTTTCCATGAAAACTCTTGAGTAGCTCTGGGATAGAACCACAAAGTATCAACCTCTCCACAACTCAAGTAATTTTTTTTCACCTTACTTTAACATCATAATTATCACTAATCATTTGAACAGATTCCCGATTGTGCAAGACAGCTTGAACAACCGTATCGTTGAGATTTCTATTCACTCAGCTAGAAGAAGCAACCCATTAAGCAGTTACAGCACCACATAATGCTAACAGCTTCAAGTGTTTGAGACATCCCAAAAAAAGCCAGGAAACACAGGTGTGCCTTCTCCTTTTCTGAAGCAAGGGCACAAGCCGCCACTGGCTAGAGAATTCCGCTGCTGCTCCTGGGGCCACCTCAGTGCTTGCAGGGCAAAAGTGGCACCTTATACAAATGACTCTGGAATTTTTCCAGGAATGCCTTGATGGAAAAAGTGGAGGTCTGGCAAAATTTAAAAATAGGTTTCTCCAAAAATAAAGATGACAAGGAAAAGTCCCAGACTTAATGAAGTAAAAAACCACCTCAGAAAAGATATTAAAAACAGTATTCTAAACCCCCATCTTACACTTTATCCACCGTGTCCCTCGATTGAACCAAGCCAGCTGTATTTTAAAACAGCTTGCTCCACTTGTGCTGGCTATGTGACACAGCAACAACACCAATTTCTGCATATCCTCCAATAGTCTGTTGTAAGATTATTTAACCATATGCCAGATTTGCACAAATCATACCGGAAAGATTTGAAGCAGTCAAGTCAATCTAATTAATACAGACTTTCCTCCTGATGAATGAACTCCCAATACCAGTCCAGTTCCTAATTTTGGAGTCAGTGTTATAATACAGAAAGATGGAAGTTTACCAAAAATTTTACTTGGTAATTAAAATGTCAAGTTCTGCAAACGCTGTGGTCGAGACACAGGTCAGGACACAGCTCTACTCTTGTGTTAATTATGCAGTAAACTTCCACAGCCCGATCAAGCCTATCTATCACCACACTAGGTAGCAGTAGGTCAAAATGCAGCTGTTCCTCTCTAGTGGCAGTGAGTTAGCATGACAGAGTCTCTTGTCAATGCCACCAGTAATTTTCTTCTTCAAGTAAGTGATTTGCAGTGTTGTCATTTTGTATGGAAACCCAGGTGAATCCCTTCGTGCCACTCTTGCATTGTCTAGAAAGCAGCTGTACCTAAAAAGTCATCAGCGCAGTCTTACTGATCTTTGCTAAAAGCACACTGCGTTTTCTTCTATTTTTCTTTACCCTTTTATCATATACTCAATAGCTATTTATAGCTTATTTCCTCCTTCAAGATTCATTTCAAAGCCTTACTTGATGCTGCTGTCAAAGTTAAGATGATTAAAACTGCCTCAATCATGTGCAATAACAACAACACAGCAAGTTTTCAAAAAAGCGGGTATTATAACTTTGCTATCGCCAGAGCTTCAAAATAGATTAAACCATTTGTGATGGTCTGTGACAGTGTGTTCAGAATTCTCCCAGATTAGCAAGTCTCTGAAGCACTCTGTCTTCTGACTTGAACATTAAACTTCTTGAAATTTGCTTTCACAGTGACTAAGATTTTACACCTTTCCCCCCCCACGCTGAATTTTTTTGAGATATGACATATGTGTAACAGGGTAAGTTGAGACAAAGTATTAAATCATGTTTTTATCCCTATCTTCTCCTACCTCATATATCTCTCAAAGTGAAAGGTAAGAATGAGTTGATCTTGAAGGTCTCTTCCAACCAGAACAATTCTATGATACTGTGATTCTGTTCTAATATCTCTTATATGTCATTAGATTTAATTCAGAAGCTGAAGTTTTTAAATACTAAAGAATTCCCCAAACATGATACACAGTACACAGTACAAAATACCTTTCTAAAAATATAAAGAAGATGCATTCTTCCACTACATTATAAGCATGTCTCCTTTCCTTTCGTTTTCTCTTCAGATTCTAATGCAGTATTATCGCAGATCACAGAGATATATTGCTAAAATTTCACTAATTATAGCAGTTTATGATATAAGAGGATCCATATATGTCTGTCTACTGAATCTTTTCAGCACCATATGTATCTTTGGCAACTTTCATATCGTGTTTTCCAGGTGCTTAGGTTCCTCTCAGCAAGTATTTAATTCTGCCCATCTTTACCCTTTTAGTTTCTGTGGTGATTTGCGATGTGAAAGGAGTATTTTGTGCCAGGTTCTCACAGACTGCTGGGAAGCCACAATTCTTTCTGTCTAGTTCTTTAAAGCAAGAAGCTTTTTGGGCAGTTATCACCAACAGTGTTACTTGTCAGTCCAAACTAATACATGCTATTCTTTACAACCTAATTTTGTAAAATGTCTTCACTCTCAATGGAATGTCATTTGATATTTAATGCGGCCTGGCCTATCTCTAGCTTAAAAGCTAATCTGAGTATTTGCTCAAGTAGCCACAGGTCACAAAACACAACCAAAGTGTACTAGAAAGACTCTGAAATAGGACACAAATTACGAATTTCTTTCAATCTACTCATTAATGTCCTCGTGTGCCTTAGCTTTCTTTCCTCTCTAGGACCTGTCCACTCAACATCTGACAATCTTGCCCAACTTTAACAACTGTTGACTTTTTAATATTTATCACAATGTGCAAAAGCCTTTCTTCTTCTCATTCATAAACAAAAACTGGTACAAAAAAAAAGAAAGAGGAAAGGCAGAAAATTAGAAACATTCCATGACAAACATATACATGCAGGCCTATATACTTTTGCAGATATGCTCTTGAAGATTTCACCTGAATAAAATCTACGCATGTTTCCCTTGCTGTAACTAGACCTTCATGTTCTTTCATTGACATAGTCAAATATTTCCCTCAACTGCTTCTCAACACATGCTATTATCTTGACTCTTTGCATGACAAAATAGTTTAGATACACACCCTCTATTATGAAGGCAATATTTTGGTTTTGTTTGGAGTTTTTGGTTGGTTTTTTTTTAATGAAAACCGTCTTTTCTCACATGAATTTTAGCAGATGTTAGTTATAGAGTTACTGCACCATTGTCTTCTTTTGTACAGTGATTTTTTTCCTTATCAGTGCAAGGAAGAGAAACCGATAGGAGTTTTTTTCCTCCTGGCACATACTACATATCATGGGTCTTCAAGGGACATCTGAACTTGATCTCGGTGTCAAACTCTAGAATGATAGCTGCTTCCTGTAATTAGTTCCACAATAAAGTTATCTATGCTTCCTCCTTATTCAAATTCCTACCAGGTTCAGAGCTCTGGTACTGCTGATAAATTTCATATAAATTCTAAGATCAAACAATTGATACATTTACTAACAAATAAAAATGTCTCAAAGATAAATCTCATTTGTGACCAGGCATTCCTGACGCTGTTTAGCTACATATGTCAAGACACCAAAAAGATTACATTCTCAAGCGTTCTTGTAGTTCTGTACTTATATATTTCCGTTGAATTTTGTGTATATTGAGATTTACAACTGTGGTGCTATTTACACATAGTCTCATAACCACTCTTTCTTACTGCTGCAAAACCACTAACCAGCTTAATTGTTCTATCATCTATTCATCTACAGAAGAGAGGTTTTGCATCTGAAAACTTAACTCACTTCCTACTCATAGTTAGAAAGCCTAGCCACCTCCATCAATGTGAAGGAAACTTAGTCTGGACAGCAGCAATACGGAACTACATTGAGAAACAGTCACTTTGTACACAAAGTAGTACAGACCACCTCATTGTTCCTAATTTCCTTTACATGAACTGCATGTAGGGATGCAGAAAGTTGCTGCTGCTCAGAGGAAATAATAGTGACAGGGCTCCTAAGACCCCTTCACAGCCTTTTCTAAAGCATTTAATGAAATGCAACTAGCCTTCCATTATCATATGAAGAGGAAGGAATGAGGTGACCAAATGTAAAGTCTTCACATCCTTCCATTGCCTTCCTCTCATAGTTTTTCACTGCTTCTGTTCTGTTCCCCTTGTATCCACTCACCTCATCCCCTAAAAAGATAAATTTTATCTATAGAAGTAGGTTTCCAGAAACTGTTGTTTTCCACTTAGCCACTACAGAATGATGCTTCTAAATGTACCTAAAAATAATCAAATCCACAGTCACAGAAACACCTACACATACATGTTTCATCACCACTCTTCCTTATATAAGTTCAAATTTTGTCAGGAGTAGTTTATAAGGAATACACTTGGCCATATCCTGAGCTTGGTTAAATTACAGCATAAACAAAATATGTTGGTTAATTAGTATTTTTGCATTTTCTATCGCCGTGATCCACATTAGAACTTAATCCGTCAAATACAGGATAAAATATTCTTAGAGATGTTTTTCAATTTAAAAGTTATTTTTCTTTAGACACCACATCATGGAGGAAAAAACTGGGGCTTGCTTCAAGAAAATGATATTTTACTACAAAGAATAGGCTTACACACAGTTAGTTTGTTTGATTTTTTAAAAAAAAAAACAAAAAACGAAACAAAACAGGACAAACTAACCCCCAAGATATTAAATAATGTATAAATATATTTTTTTTAAAAGCACAATTAGATCCAGGAAATGTATTCAAACTTATTTTTCACGTAACTATTCCCAGTGGAATAATCCATTGCTCTTTTCACAGGAATGAAATCACTGAAGCACACAATGTTCTTGAACGACCAGTTCTAGGCAGATCCCATGTGTGATGGATATTATACTGGTACTGTGTCTCAGATCCAAGCAGAGGTTCACGGACCTCCAGCTATAAATTGTCCCTTTTCCTTTCCCTCTTTTTTACCCCAAAAGAGATCAGCAGGCAATGAAAATGTTTCTATACCAGAGGCAAGTCAGGCCATCAGTCAGACCTCGGAACAGGGCTGCTGCTCAGAAGGAGGTTGGCCCGAGAGATGCAGCCACTCCACCCCACGATCAAAACTTTCTACTCCCAAAAAAGTTCCAGACAAAAATCAAAGCATTAATCAAGAGACCCCATCAAAACATGCCATAGGATGCACTGCATTCCAGTAATATTACTCATGTTGCTCTGCTTCTCATATTGCAGTGTTGGTACAGCAACATTAAAGAAACTTATCAGCACTCAGTAGTCTTTCAATAACATATTCCAGCCCATTTTCAAAAACATTTACTGCAGAGTGCAGTATTGCAGTCCTTGCCACCTATCCCACCCACGTAGGTTTGGGTATGCTAGGCAAAAAGGAGGATCTTTCCTTTCAGATGCTTACTAGCAACACTCAGTATAGTGTGTGAACCCGTATCACATGAAAGATTGCTGTTGGGCAGCTCCCTCAGTTGAAGGTGGCTGCGTTGCCCCACCATTTGATCAAAGAAATATTTGTATCACTGCTAACAAATATCACCAATGAAAGAGCAAATCATAAGTAGTTTTAAATAACAGCTGCATGATAAACATTCTCATCAGAACGCCAATAGATACAAATCCATATTGTGTGCATCATCACATGAATCAGAACGGAAAAAAAACAACAAAATAACCTTGAAAAAGTATCTTAAACGATTACTTTAACTCTCAGAAACAACCTTTCATCCTGTTTTTTTCCAAGTCTTCACATACTCATCTATACTAAGACCTCTGTATATGCCTGCAGGCACTGCACTGGAGCTGCAAGTGGGTGCAGATGACAACACAATGAGATAGAGTGGTCTTTGTGAGAAGCAGGCTAGCACTTTGTGGAAATCAGAAAGCGGCTGTGAGTACACAAGCATGGGACTGACTTCAAGTTTTGCTTCATGGTAACCAGGACATTTTGTTTGTCTTCTGTTTACAGCTGGAGCAGGACAAATATAAATGTCTGAAGAGAAATTTAAAGATAAATGGTCTGCAAGAGTTTCACGCAGCAAGTGTGTTACAGTCAGCCAAGAGAGATTAGTAACGGCATGGGTTTGTCTGGGTTGAGTTTAATTATCATCTGGGGCAACTAATCGGACTCTTACATTCAACTTATGTAACACACATCTTTACTAGCTCCTCTGCAATCACTGTGTCTCAAACTAATGCAAGGATAACTCTTTCTCATTAAACCAATCTATTAGTTCTTCTGTTTCTGTTACTTTGTGTTTGGAAACATCAGTTCAGTTTTCCCACCAAGATACTCTCTCAATGCTAGTGCAAGTCATTCATTTCCACATACTAAAGTGAGAGAGCCAACCCTATTCCTTCAGGTTCAGCTCTTGCCCTCCTGGGATTGCAATATAAAAGCCACGGCTCCACCGTGCATCAGGTAATCTAGAACTCGTAATTACTGTCACTGCAATTTCAAATACAGCTGTCTTAATCATAAAAGAAACAGATGCGACACTTGAATTATAAAACGCCCATCAATTCGTCCACGTCACATTCTTAGCCAATGCATCAAATTTGACATGCTGTACTTTACCTATTACATATATAAAGCAAAACTGAAATATGCAAAGTCTCTACCATTCCAGTTGTTGGCTTCCATCTGCATTTTACATTAAAACAGCCTTGGAAGAGTTCTTATGGATCTTTGTGAAAATTAAATGGTGCCCAGCCAATGCACAACATAGTGCAAAAGTAGGCCAGTCATTTGCATAGAACCTACTGTCATTAAAATCGATGGCTAAAGAGTTGTGGAATATTTTACTTGATTCCAGTTTGAAATGCAGAACAATGCTGCAGTCACAGCACAGCAAGATGGGATTTAATGCTCTAGGCAAGAAGTTGATTTTTTTTTTTTTTTATATTAGATATAAATAAATCACTGTAGAGAATGTTATTTCAAAAAGCTTGATAGTAATCCCTGAATTGATGAATCTTATGTATGCAATTAAAATATGACATTTTTCAAAAGCAGTATTCAAATTACAAGGAAATTATTTCTGTAATTGTTGCTGTGCAGACTGGTTGAGATAAAGAGGCTTTTCTTACAGCAATGACAGTCAGTCTGTAGGAATACTAATGTTAAGTTTAAATGTTCTTTTTTTTACATACACTAGTTGCTATTTTTGTGTTCTGGATAGTTTTCAGCTTGTAAATATTTTTTAAAGTAAGAAGAATGACCAAAAAGAAATGAGGTGCCATCATGTAATTTCCAGATCCTACATTTGAAGCTTTTCGACAGGAACTGAAAGCTATAATTGTCCTCTGCTTGTAAAGACAGCTGCTATGTACATGCAAATGAGGGTCACTGTAATTTCCATAAGAGATAGAACTACTGTTGCATTTGACATGGTCCCTTCACAATAACAGTCTAAAGTGTTGGTGACAAAACACTATATACCAAAAATTATTAAGTAGTAAATCAAAACCCTGTGAGGAAACGTGAAAAAGTCTGTTTCCTGGAAAACTGGTCTCTAAAAAGTAATGCCATGTTCTTGAAGTTTGGTACATAAAATTTATTTCCGTCATAGCACCGTCATTAAGAAGAAAGTCTAATTACTGATGATGCAATTTTAAATCTTAGCTCTCCACATCGTTTATAAGCTGTGAAATGGAGATGAAAAATCTGCCATAAATCTGAAGATACTGATCACCTCAAACTGTATAACTATATAGGGATGTCTGAAATGAAAATCTAAGAAAACAGGTGGAAAGGATTTAAAATATACAAAAAGATTCAGCTCACCTCACAGGGGGCTAGTGCCCCTTAGAGGAAGTTGGCTTTGTTTTGTGTTAAAAACTTAAATTCCAATTTTCAAGACTGAAATTGAGGAATTCTGTTCAAGAGTAGTGAAGAATAAAAGTATTCTTGTGATTTGAATCTGGCAAATAATGTTAACAATTTACTTGGTATTTCAAACTCTTAGAGTTGGCTGCTGTGCAAAAAAGGCACTAATTTCAATTTCTGTTTCCAGTCAGGTTCATTCACAAATATTACTGTAATGTCAATCCAGAGTAGAATGTGCACAAAGAAAGCAACTATAAACTATTACAAGTTCTATATTTTTTTTAATCTACATTATAAAACGAGACAGCTTTTTATGCAAAACGGTTGTTGACAGCTTATCTGTTTTCTTGCGTGTTAGTTTTTAAATCTCACCATTGTTTCCTTCATAAACCATACTATCTAGTTTTCATAAAAGCCAAAAAAAATTCTTGCAGCATTTTTTTGCAAATAGCTTAGGCATGTACGTGGTTACTATGCTCATGAATCTAGAACAGACTTCCATTCAAAACAAACCTGATCATAGATTCAAGTGTTTTAATGTTGCAACAGATGCTCATAGGACAGGTTCTCCGTGTTCTCATAGTTCTACAGTTTTCTTAAATGAAAAATAAACGGAATATGTTTCTGAGTTTCCTTTGTACATAAAACTCCTATGTGACCGAGGCCTTTGCTATCTGTGAATACATTAACTTTATAGAGGAACTTCAGATGGGGGAAAAGGAAAGTAGGAAAACCCCTAAAAGTACAGGAAAATATAACCATCTATTCAAACTATTTCATTTGTAAACTCTACTGTCCTATGCCTTTGTGAGAGGATGCAATCTGCCTTGCAGGCACCATGAAAGAATGCTTTCCTGAATGAGTCACCTTATATAGCCTGAGCAGCAGCTTGCCACAGCTACCAAGTTGTACTGTCCACAGTATTCCTTCTCTTCTCCATTTTATGCTGCCTTCCTAAGTCATTAACATCTTTTTCCTTCTACTCTTTCCCGCTTCTGAAGGGGAAATTGGTTCCTTTTTGTAGTGCTGACCATCTGTGCTTGCATGGCTTTTTCCTTTTTGTGCTAAGCAAATCCTCATCCCTGCCTCAGTCTAACACCAGGTGCAGCTCTCGTAAATATTTACTGTACATCAGAACAGCGCCTAGCACAAGAAAACCCCCAACAGGATCACAGTTACAGAAAGCTTCGCATGTGAAAGACCTATTTAAGCAGAGAGCTGGTCTGTCTACAACAGTGCAGCTCTTGGCACTTTTCAACAAGAATAACTTAAGGCATCGAGTCTTTTCCTACAGGATTTACACAAAAGGAGAAAAGCAGAAAGAAAAACTCCAAAGAGTTATGTACTTCCTTCACTAGCAGTACTGCCAGGCTGACATTGAATAGAAAGGCTATGCTCATTAATGAAATGTGACTGTTTGCAAGATCAGGCCTTCAATTTTAAAACTGTCAGCACAAGTAACGACAACAGCACAAGCAAAGGACCGAAATCAAATATTTTAAATGTATTTTCAAAGACTCTGAGGGGAAAAAAACTAACCCTTAATACATGTCACTCACCTGAAAAGACATTGGGAAACGTCTCTGTAGAAGTCTGCACCCCTGAGGACTTTCTTGAATGAGTCAAAGGCACTCTTTCTGTTTGAAATGTGTCTCTAAACCCCTTGTGCTCCAAGTAGCCTGCAGAGCCCACCTTCCGCGTTATCTCGCATTTGTGATTATATATCTCTTCTGTCCAGTCTGCGGAACGACTAAATAAACCTGCCAAACTAGCAGACCTCTGCTTCTTGATGGAGACTTTTTCTTTTTTGTTGAAGGACTCCTGCCTCCTTGTAAAAAGCGGGCTCTGGGATGAGGAGGAAGAAGGTGAATGGTTGGGAGAACTCAGTTGCCTAGTTGTGGTTTTGATGTAACAAGGATTAATTAGATAGGGCTTAAAGCATCGGGAACCAAGCATCGGGCTGCCTATCCCCTCAGAGGACAAAATGTCGTTTTTCATTTCCGTGGATAAACCATTATGCAGTTCCTCTTGACTGGCTGACAGAGTGTGTTCCCCTTCCTGAGTCTCAGCAGCATGATCACGGCCTGCATCTGAAACACCATCCTCTGGTACTGAGCCCTTCAAATCCACAGCCTGCACTTCAGCAGTTTTAGTCTCAGCATCAGCTACCAAGGCTGGAAAAGGTTGTGTGGAGCTGTGTGTCTCAGACCTGTTTTCTACTGCAGTTCTATTTAAATCACCTTCTAATTCACTAGCTACAGCATCCACTCCAGCAATAAGCTGTTCCTGTTCCTCAGTCAATAGCTTACGTTCCTGTGTTTCAAATAATACGTTACCAGGAGAGTCTGTGCCATTTTCCACTTCTTTCAGTTCACGTTCAGTTGCACAGGAGACGGGAATGTTTTCCGCAATTTCAGATATCGCTGGAAAAGCTCCCCCAGCGTCTGGACTCCTCTCTTTGTCAGTGGTAGTTACTGAAAGAAACCGTTCAAAATCTAAGGGGGTTGCTTCCAAATTAGCTGTGTATCGGCCCATTGTTTTGGTGACTAGGTCCTCAGTTCCGATGTTAATTGCCCCCTGCTGCTGCAGTCTAATAGCTTGCTGGATATCAGAAAGTAAATCCTCTTGTTCTGCAGCTGAATGGAAACTGTATATATCTGTATCAGAGCCAGAGCTGGTCCTTTGTCCATCCTGTGCCTCCGCAGCAGCTGGGACAGTTTCATTTCTGATTTCAAAATGTTCAACATCTGTGTCTGAGAGACCCCCTTCATCCGCAGAGATGCTTATATCTGGAGTTTTGGTAACAACTGAATGAGTACTGTCCAGCTCTCCAGCTTGCAAGGCTTGGCTTTCCAAAACATCCTCCCGTGAACTACTATTCCCATCTTTAGCCTTGGATAGATTTTTCCTGATCCTCAGATTTGAAAACACTGAGGCCCTCGAGTCCGACTTACCCTTCTTCTTACCAGATTCACTTCCTTTTGCATGCTTCCCCAGTCCCTTTCTGCTTCCCAATACCTTCTTTGTGCCTTCTGTATCCTTGGGCCCAGAAGCATCCTCTCCTCCTTCATGCACATCACCTGTATTTTTCTTTAGCTTCCCATCTTGATTCCCCATGATTTTTCGCAGTGCAGCACCTATCGTAATCAAGCCATGCTGCCAGATTTCATTCCTTTGGCCTGCCGGCGAGATCCTCTCTAGCGATCCAGGTTTGTTTTCGAGCGGTGATGATGCAAGTGAAGCAAAGGCTTGCTGTGCCTCTCTCCCATCTGCTAGAGCTGCCTTTTTGCATAATGTGCCGCTTGCACTGGGCTCCGCTGGGACATGCTCAGTACAGCACTGAGAGCTGCAGACAGCTCCTTCCAATGGCTGCTGGCTTACGGAGCCGCCTGCCATTCGTGCTGCTGCGCCTTTGCTTCTTTGGAAAGAATTCGCTAATACCACGGTATTTATTGCCTGCATTGCAAGCTCAGCTCATCAACAAATCGTTTATGACTTCAGGACTTCTTGTTCCTGGAGGGAAGGGATGGGAAAAAAAAAAAAAAAAAGAAGTTAAAACAAGGTACTTTAATTACTCTGCATTTGTTTAAATGAATAAACTAACAACTTTGGAAAGATAAATATTATGATTATTTAATAGTTTATAAAACACTTAAGCGTATGCTGCTTTGACAGCTACACAGTACCTCTGGTGATTTACATGTTTACTTTTTAAAGGCCACCAAAACATGATACATAATTTTAAAAGGGAAGTCACACTGAAAGTAGATAGAAGACCATAAACAAAAAGTTCTTTCCACAGTTTTAAACAGTTTCACTTAAAATTCAGTGCATTATGATAATTACACTATTAAAACCTCCCCCAATTTGTATTTTGAGAAGGTAGATGTACTATTATTCCCAGGAAAATCAACTCATCGATATTAAAACACACCACTATTGTTTTCTCTGAAAAGAACATCTGGCATGAAACAAGATAAAACAAACAAGAAAACCAGCAGTATTCAAATGCTACTGAAGGAAAAGAATACAGTAAAACATTTCTCTATTTCACTCTATATATTTAATAATTGATTTAGACACTGCTACTTGCTAACTATTTTGGAAACTTGTGCAACAGTTTTAATCAGTTACTGCTTCTCCTCTATTTTGGTTTAGATGTATAAGCACCAATACTTCATAAATGTATTTCCTGAACTGCCACTTTTAAAATTTACATTTAAAATAATTGGAATAGAAACAAAAGGATATAAGAATGCCAAATTGCACAGTTCAATATCTTGGTTCAACACAAGCCAAGAAGTAGTTAGACAGATTTCTGTTTATGATTTATCATGGCTAAATGGCTTGATCTATTAGAGTCAGTTTCTGTGAAAGACTTTATGCATTTCTCAAACCTCTGAGCTGCCTTACTAGCAATTTCCCTTTCATCAGGGATCGCTTAAAACAATACATACAATACAGGGAAATGCATCCTATTGGTTTACCCAAGTCTTACTTTTGACATAATTATCTTCCTACCAAAAGTTTCACTTGCTTTTTTTTTCTACCTTAATACATATTAAAGAAGAAAAAAAAGAGTATCATTTACACTTTAAAAACCATGCAAGCAATCCCTCACACGCACATAGTTTTTTTGAAGGAATGCTAAATACATTTACAAATCTGGACTGTGGTCCTTGCTAAATAGTTGCTGTTTGGAAAGAATAGCACTGTCAATAATACATCCGATAAATTATTTTGAACCATCATAACTTTTTCCTTCTGCTTCTTGGTCATTTACTGCTCTGACGTAAGTCCTGTCCTGAGGGGCCTGTGCCTCAATCACCACAAGCCTTCTGTCTACAAAAACTCAAGTGTTTTAAGTGGATCAGATGACTTTGTATGTTCAGTGGTTTGTTTGGGTTTTTTTAGCTTTCACTTATCTAATGGAGTTTTTCTGTTTTTCTTGTTTTTCATTTTTAGCACTCAGCATTTATAAATATAATAGCAAGAGCTAGGATAGCAAAACCTACCAAAGCATATTAAGTGATTTTGCTTTTTGACTCCATTCCCAGTTTTGCTTTCTGTTATTCTACTTAGTTTCTAATTTGTTGCAGTATTTTACCTTTTACAGCATTATTACATACTTGCAAAAGGGTTTTGAAAGCTCAGGTAATTTCAGTTCATCTGAAGATACAGAATAAGAATTACTTAAGGCACAGATTGAGGAAATCATAGTAGAATACTACCTTGATGGGTATTTTGACTGACTTGAACTGACAAGGATTTAACCCTTGATTACAACTAGAGTGCTTGTAGCTTCCAACCCCATTTAAGAGCTCTTTTCACACTAAAATCTCTCAGAAATAACAGTGCAGAATATAAATATACTGTGGCCTGAATATGTAAGGGAAATGTAGAATTAGTGTCATGCTCTGAAACATACCATTTTCTTGCTTCTCTGTAAACTTACATTACAAATTCAACACACTCCCATTATAACTAAAGATAATTCACCAGCAGTAATTACACTGCAAATTATGCTTGAAACCAAGCTATTGACAAAGCTGGGGTTGTAAGACAATCTAGTTAATGACTGATCTTCATTTTTTAATTAGAAACTAGAAACTTACAATGGTTCAACTAACATATCTGCAATATTTCCTAGAAGTTTTCATACAGCACATCCTGATGAGCAAGTTCTTCAAAAAAACCACAGAAACAGATAGCCATAGATACTACCTGAGCCTAAATATATTGCACTAAACATTATTCAGATTTTTTTTCAATCTGCAGCCCTAACCCTAAAAGCAAAAAATCAAACTGTAATGAAAATACAATCCATTCTCTAGATCATCCCTCTGAATGTGGTTTCCTAGCTATCATGGATTCTGACCAGGATTTCTGATCTCTATGGGGAAAGAGCATTACTAAAATGGGCATGCTTGTGTGAACATCAAATAATTTGTTCTGGTTATTCTACATCAGGCACAGAATATATGTTTAGAAAAAAACAACAACAAAAAAGAAACCCATGCAACACTAAGGCAGAACACAAATTACATCAAAGTGTCAGTGACAGATAGCAACTCTCACTCAGCATTTGCAGGAAAGTACAAAAGGTTAACATTAGCCAAACATAAAAACAAATGTTCATATTTTGTTGTTTATTTTCAGCAGTCTTTTAGATTCTGAAGAAAAACATATTAAAAGTCAGCAAGAAACTAGAACATTTTGGCACCAATATAACCTACATTTTAAAAGCTAAGAATGTATTCAATATTCCACAACAACAACAAAAAGAGACTTTCAACAGAAAGTAAATGGGGAAAACAGGGGGGTTTAGGTGTTCAAGAAAGATATTTCATTTTTAAGAGTAACTAGAACTTATTCTTAGCTTGCTATAAATTGTCAACAAGCAACTGAGGCCAGTCTGCCTGCCTGTCTATCTCATTTGACATTTGCCAGGAGTCAGTCAAAAATACTATGGGTGAGAGATCCCCCTCACCTCTCTTTCTCCTCTAAAGCTCAGGAGACATGAATGGCAACATAAAGAAGAGAAATAAAACTTACAACACAAAATGAATCATTCTTTAGCTCCCAGGGACATCCATGTTAACATGTTCCAGTTAGAAAAGTAAGCCCCTACTATGAAACTGTGATTATTTTCACCAAGACAGTTACCTGCTCCTGCAGCCTCTCTGAAAGGTGACCAGACCACCCCAGCACTGCCTACCTGCCAGTCCATATGCCCTGCTGGGAAGGGAGGGGCTGCTGGTAGCACCAATTGCTCACACCTGGGTGCAGGCCCAGCCTCCTGGAGCACAGCCAAGGCAGAGAACTACCCCCGGATGTGCCTGGGATTGGGGTGGGATTCTTCTCCTCAAATTCCTCACAGAAAGGCTGGGTGACCACTTGACATCCCGATATTTTGCACCTGTTGCAAACATGGGCTGCCAGTGAGGGAGAGAGGGATGCCTAGGGGAGCCTGCCAAGAGGAAACACAGCTTCCTGGAAGTGGATGAGTTTTTGCCATGGTTTATTTACTGTGATATTTCATTCCGCTCTCAGTAGTACTTGTGAAGCAAGTCCCTGTAGAGTGAAGATAATAATGCCCCATTACTGCCAGTGAGGGGCACAGGGCATGCCTATCAGGGACCAAGGCTTTCGGCAGGGTTGGGCTTCACAAATACAATCCCCGGCAAGGGTTCAGACTGGAGGAATGCTGGCAACACATGGAGAGCCTGAAACAGCACCCTGCATTAATGCTGTGGCTATCAGTGCAGAAGCACCAACACCACTGTGCAGTAAATGGGGTGTGTGTGAAGAAAATGCACCCTCAGAAAGAGCTGCACTGTGTGCTCTGCACGTACACTCACACAGCCCTTCACAGGGAACTGAGGGGCAGGCTCAAGTATGTACATTCCCAGCCAGCTCTTTCAGGAGCCCAAAGCAGCTGGTTAGGCTACATACATGTGTATATATGGGATCTATGTCCCCCTTCCCTGCTGGGGACACACAGTAGCTGGAGTGAGGGGAGTCTGCTGCAGCCCAAGGCAGTTGTTCTCCTGAGGGTAAGCAACAACATGGTCGCCCAGGGTGGAGAACTGCTGGAGAAGCCTAAACTCATTCTCTAACATGGCAGGCAAGGCCTGAACTGCCACTGGTAGACCCTCTGTCTCACTTCCACACGAAGGAGGGCTGAGGGTGGAACGGCAGCAGTGTGAGAGCCGCAGCACCTTACTGCAGGGCCCAGTTGTCATGGCAGTGCTCTGAGAGTTGGGCTGTGCCCCCCTCAGCACTGTGGTTACCCTGGCCTCCCTTCAACCCACTTCCTGAGGGGACAGGGCTGCTCCTTGGAGAGAGAGAGAGTAGGCACAGACAAAGAGATCCTTGCCTCTACTGTACACACCCTGCAGAAATTTATTTTTTAATTACTGGCTCCATATGCATGCATTTGGCTTGGAGATAAAGGCATATAGCTTAACAGGGCAGCTTTGAAATACTCTGGTGTCACTACTGATTGGGATATGATAATGCAGATGGTGTGAAGAAAAGTTTATTTAAGCACACTAGGATATTCCCAGCTGTCTGTATGTCACTAAAACTTGAATTTTCATAAGCAAGCAAAGGGCAGATACTTAGTCCAGTGCTGAAGCCAGGTCACTGTTCCCACTGTCCTGTGGCAGCAGAAAACCTCCCCCAGCTGCCATTGAGCATGCCAGAAATGTTATCTCCTCGGAAGGTATGAACTATCATTTAATACTTCCTTATGCTGCCAAAGCTCTTCTCTGAGCTCTTGAAAATCGTTTCTTGCCTCCACACTCCCCATGTCTTTCAGTTATAGGGAGAACAGTGTTTCATGACTTGACAAGCTTTAGCAGAATCACTTCCCTTCTTTGACAGGCAAGGGCTAAGTCATGAGATCAGAAAATACGCTATGGTTTAAGAGACCATGGTAGCTAGGGATGAAGTTGGCACTGCTCTTGCCTCATTTAGTTGCTAGTGGATATGAAATTCTACCTTTTCTTTTAATACTTTTCTGAGTAGTATGAAATCATGCCTCATGCATTGTATTTATATTAAGTTGAGGTGAACCAGTTCAAGCAAGCCATGATCTATGATCCTAGGTGAGTGTTTGGCTTGGCTATGAGCTTTTATTTGGTGCATGAGAAAATACTGACTAGGATTTTCAAATGCCTACTACATAGTGCTGAACTTTCTCCCACATAATTTCTAGCTAGTGAGAAATAACATTTAAAATGACTCTGAAGAAGCAGAGTCTCCAGCAATGCAGTGTTTGCCAACTACTATGCTAAAGGGTGCCTACTGGTTAGGAGTCAAAAACCTTTATGAATCGTTTAACCTCTGAGATTCTTCATATAAATGCAATAATACATTTATGCATTGTGAAACAGAGCTTTATTGTTTAAAAATATGATCAGAATCCATACACATTCCAAAAGCGATTTTGTTTTCCCCTAACATTTCCATATTCTTATTGCTGCTTTATTGTAAAATATATTTTTCAGCCTAAAAGCTATACAGAACCTGTCAGAGTTACTTATATAGGATGGGTTAGCTGAACAGCTGCGCACAAAACCCTGCCAGCATTCCGGAGATGTATGCATTGTAGGTCAGGGTCAGGTCACAGAAACAATCTCTGAAAATCCAGGCCTCTGCAAATACTGCAGCAGGGACTCCTGTATTTGGAGTACAAGATGCTACACTAGTATTGTAAACAAATCTAAGCAGTAAGGAAGTGTGAAGGTCTGTTTTGTTTCCTATCACAGACTGAAAAGTGAGGCAGCACAGCTCCCCCTTTTCCTCGCATAAAGCTCATTTCAGATATTTTTTTTTTTTTCCCATATGCAGCTAAGCAGCAGTGTTTGCTAGTATATGCTAAGCAAATTCAATGCAATGCCATGTAGGCTGCATCATGAATAAAAATAGTAATAATATATCTGCTGACCAGGCTATCAAAGAACAGATAAGACAGTGTCTACCATTTAAACCACTGTAAAGTACAATGAAAAATCAGAGTAAGAGTCTAAGTTATAAATTTAATTTTCTAAAGGAATGAAATTTATGCAATAAGGGTGTTTCTTCAGAGCTCATAATAGCTTTTGAACACAGTAGGAAACATGAACCAAACTTTTAAGATGAAGATTATTAAACCTTTCTAATATTCACACACATACAGAATCAACATTTGGGTGGAAGGGGAAAAGATAAGCAGAACTGACTGTGTCCATTGATCAAAAAGGATTCACATAGTTTAGTACTACCCATCACAAGTAAGCATTTCTTTGGGAAAAATGAGAGCAGACAAGAAGAGATTTATTGTACGAGAGGATAAAGGAACAAAGAATACAAATCTGTAGGAAATTGAGCCTCCTGATTTTCATTCCTTAGAGAAGAATATATTCTGTTAAATCTAGCAGAAAATTAGATACTGTCTTTTTGGTTTTCTTGGACAACTCCCAGAGTACTTAATAACATGGTTGAAAAATGTGGACCTTGATCGTATCGGTGGACCCTTTAGCCTGCAGAGAGCTGAAAATATCATGAGACAATGGCAGATTTCTGAGCCTGTTCCTTTCCTGTAGGAGACAAGGGATTAATTTAAGTACCTAGGGCTCTAATTTTATCTTTTCTAGTGCAACAAATATCTACTAATCTGAAGGAAAAGCTGACAAAGATCGATTTTTTTCTTGAGATTTCAGTTTTTAAGAGATCTCAACCAGTGACATGGGTCGTTTTAAAAAAGTGTGGAGAGGGAAAAAAAAAAATCTTCATTTTTTACCGTCTTATTTTAGACATCAGTTTCTGTTCTGTTGCAGACATTCATACATACACACATGGAAGTGCAGAAATTGAGTCAAATAACTATCAATCAGCTTTCAGTTCTTTTTAAAACAGCAAGCATCCTCTTATCAATTGCTTTAAATATGTTCCCCCCAGAGAGAACAACCCTGGGCAAGCTCACTTTGCAAACCACCTGAGGAAGTTTTCAAAATGAGATGGTTTTGAAGATAATGCAATATTTTTGTATAAATTTGCTGCCTTGTCTCAAATACATTTAGTATTTAGAATCCATTTTTTATAGTATTTCCATAATCAGATCTGAAATTAAACTAATCCAACTTGGCAAGATAGGGAGGAATGTCTCTTTCCTAATCTTGGGTTTACTTCAGTATAGAACATTAGCAAAGTGAACACACCAATTTGTACTAGTGAACAAATAATCAATGCCCCTATTTGAGTTCATTGGATGAAAGCCTTTGCAACAAGAGTGAATAATGTGTGCTGAAACTAAAATTATAAATCAGCATCCAAAGCAGAGAAAGATAAGGATTGAGAAGCTAAAAAGGAAAGGAGGCCTGAGAACACCAAAGGAAAGCTGAAGTAATATGTATCACATAATGTTAGGATCTCACAGTTTTACTTCATATTACTGTGATTCTTTGCTGTTTTCACATGATGATCGGCAAGAGTCATCTGTAAAGGGATTCATAATTGCTGTCTTTAGACTTCTGCCTTTATGTCCACAGTACAGCTCAAACTGAAATTCCTATGGCAATTACAACAATTCAAGTTCATGCCTTAAACAGAGATTGGGAGAAATTACTGCAGCAAATAACCTGGACAGATGCTGTCTCTAGAATATATAGTGCTAAGAGCTGCTAATGCATAGAGAATAGTTTTCTCTCTAAGGTTCGTTGGTTGAGTCATGCCCCCTCTTGAGTAAAATCCTTGCCTTGTCTATACATGTGCAGCCTTAGCTGGCCAAATACTTTTGTTTTAAGGCTTTATGTACTTTCATAATAGGGGAAAGAGAGACTGGGAAAGTGAGAGGGATTTATGAAACCTGATTCAAGGCCTTGAGATCTCTTCTTGCTGGGCTTCTTACATAGAGAAAAGGCTAGCTGCAGAACTATTTACCTCACCTAAGTTTAATTTCTTGAACTGAATCTTTTCCACAGAATACTAGTTCTTTCCCCTAAGTTCCCATATAAAGGACATGAGCAGAGAAATTTTAAGAATACCTCTCAAGGTATCCCAGAATTGGATGTTGTTATTGGTGCAATTAATTTGACCTGTATTCAAGTATTTTGTCCTTTGCCTGTTCTGTTATATCTGCAGTGTAGTAAAGCGGCTGGCCTGGAGGATGGCAATAGTTTATCGGCCACAATAGAGCAGGACATTGGGTGGGCTACAAATCCACATAAATACAATACTTTCTAATGTCCAAGCAGTCTTAGCTGCCCGACTAGGTTTAACTCCTTCAGGTAGGACTTATCTACACTAAGACAGGAGTTAAGCGGGCTCAATCTAGAACTTATGTGTTATGTCCTTGGCTAGGCCTTAGCATGAGGGACCCAAAGCCTAATTAGCACAGTGAATTCCTACTATTTTTGTAGTTAAAATTGCTTTCCTTTTTGTTTTTCAGCTGAATAGTTATCATAACAAACCAAGTTCTGGTGCTTATTGTCTTTATAAAGCAAATGTGTTGCAGATGAACAGCTGGCAATCTATTTGACTACAGTAAGACAAAAGAATCATGGTGCAGTTGAATAACCCAGATGCCCAGATAAGGTCAGGAAATTCAATTAGGATGATGATGGTTTTATATCAAAAGTATGCCATGCATAGAGGCCACCATTGAACTACAGCTTTTGTAGGGCTAAATACACAGGGCAACTAGTGTGATCCAGTTAAGGAATGAAAAGTGCCTCCCACGAGCAATGGCAAGTTGAAATTTTGCCAGATCACTGCTTCTGCTCACTATATCTACGCCCAGTTCTCATATTCTTATGCTTTTCTTCCTCAGCTTCAACATCTCCGTTCAACTAAGTATCTAAATCAACCGTCCTACTGAATTTCTTATCCTGAGCAATTCTCCTTTGACTTCATCTCCACCACTGTATCCAAGAACTTTTTGTGCAATGTCTTATCTTGTTTCATTTCATGAAGGTCATCCACAGACCAAGAGAGTTCTCAGTGTGGTGGGTAACCTGCTTCTAGCTACAAATTGGCGTCTTTTTTCCTGTACTTGTTTATCTTCATAAATTTGTCTGAAATTGTTGGTCACTTCAAAGACCTACATTAGTTTGCCAGTTTCTAATGCACCTTCTCTTACAGTGCCATTTCTTCCTTCTAACCATCTCCATTGTCTCCTACATGAGAGTTAACTGTTCTGCCCTTAAAAAGTATATCATCCCATCACTCTTTTTATTTTTTTAATCCAAATTCTTCTTCACTGTACCTGGATTTAAATCTGTGGTTATGATGGAGGGAGACAACCAGTAATGAGTGGAAGCATATAGGACTAAACATCATTTTCTTTCACCTATTGCTGTTGTATAGAGAAATTATGCCACAGGTTTATAGCTTGAGTATTATCATTGCTTATACTTCTCCCTCCCATATCCTGGCTCTCAATTAACGCTGTTAAACATTAATGCTCATGTCTTTCAAATATTGCCAAGACATGACTGACCATATAAAGGACATCCTGTATTCATCATCTACTTAATCTGTAATTCTTATACAATTTCCTTTAGCTGTATTTCACCTTTGTGGGAATCCTGAGTTGAGTTCCAGTCTCTTGTGTCACAATCCAAACAGAGTTGGTCAGAAACAGAAAGAAAAGAATTAAATATTTTTTCCCTATCTTTTTATAGACAATTTCTACTGAGGAAACATGTAGAAAAGATATTAAGAACAATTATATTTAACTACTACAAGCTTCAATTCTGAGAAAGAATGACAAACAGGGTGGAGAGTTACAGCTCACACAATGCTTGCTTCGTGTGTCAAGGTCTTAATTACTCCTAAAACATTTTAGTTTAAAATGTCATAGCCTAGAGCACTTTAGGAAAATAGTTATGGAACCTGAAGTAATACTAAAGCATTGATTTACACAACAGCTGGCAAAAAAAACTTTCAACCAAATGTTTTATTATGCTTTGTCCCCAACCTTGCCAACGTCATCATATTAGGAGCTTACATAAAATTGTTTCAAAATTACAATCCTTCTAACACCCAAGCTGGTCAGCCTCATTCATCAAATGGTGAGATACAGCATTTCTATTTCACTTATGTTCAGGGAATTTATGCAAATAAACAAGAATGAAATGCTCAGCAGCAGTCCTAAATTTAACTTAAAGAGGCTTTGTGCGAACCATCGATACAGCAGCTCATCTTTTTGTATATATCTACATCAAGAAGGACAAATTATGCCCTAAGAGGGGTCATCTTTCTTTTTTTTTTTTTTTTTTATATAATGTGCTAAGCACTGAGGAAAAAACCACACCACCTGGGGCAAAAAGATAAATGGTTAATTAAAAAAAAAAAAAAATTCTGATGACCTTTTCATCCAGCTTAGTTTTAACTGGGGTGTTATTATAGGAAGTGTTTGCTTTACTAAAGTAGTTCTAGGCTACCTTAGTGTAGCCTAAAGAAAGAGAAAAAAAAAGTAATGAGAAGACTCATGACTTTTAAATAAGTTATTCACGTTGTTATCCGGCACTTTATTTGCCTCTGTGCCAAAAATCTTCCCAATATCCACAGATACTGAAATATTTCAGGATATATCATCTTAAAAACTTAAAAACTGGGATTTGGATGGATGGTACACCTGGTTCAACATCATGCCTCTAGCAGTAATTGGTACAGACAATGTTGCAGGCAACACCTTAGAAGTAAGTAATGGAAGATTTTATTCCCCTAGTCTGTATGTCCTTAGACAAGAGCGTTTGTTTTGTTTGTTTTAATTGAGCCTTACAACTCCACAAACAATCTTGTGCTTTAATTCAGGGTGTTCTCACTATCATGTTAGCTGAATTTTGCACTCATTGACACATCAGTAAAAGCTGGGACCAGCTGTACCAAACACTAAGCAAAATGCTACAAACACACTGTTCCTACCCCAGAAAGCTTGCAGTCTAAGTAGACTCACACAGATAACCTCATTAACTCAGTCACGTTTGTTCACTTCCCCTTGCCTTTCACTGATTTTGTTTTTGTATCATCATCTAGTGAAGAGGCTTTTGATGGACAATTGTCAGTAGCCTTCCAGATATCAGGAACTTGAGAAAGATTCTTGATGTGGAAAGGATTGTCATCCTGGCTTAGTAAAATTAAGCGGGCATTTCATGTGTACAGCACCATACAAGAACATGTAAAAGTAGGAAGGGAAAGAGTACTAAACCTGTCAGCGCTTTGAAAGCAAGGGACAATAAGCTACAGAAAGACTCAGGGCAGAGCAGTGCATACTTGTCATTGACATATGACATGAGAAGTTCCATCACAATGTAGCATTATAAGCAAGTGAAGAAAAGTAAGGGAAGAATTGGAGGGGAAAAACTGAAGACAGATGGAGGATCAATCTTTTTTTGTAATACATCATAAGGGAGCATTGTCTTGAACTCTCTGCTTCCTGGGTGGCTCAGCTGTGGGGCTTATGGGCCTAAACCTTAGCCTCATGTTTTCATTTCATCCAAATACACGAGTTCTCAAGCACTGAAAGATGCCTCACAGATACCAAAGTACTGGACACTTCCTGCCCTATTGCAGGAAACATACAATTATTCATGTTGATGTAGTAAGCTTTATTTTCCACTCTTAACGTTACCATTACTGCTTTTGTGGCAAGATAATGTAGCCAAATGTGAGTATTAAAAAGTGAAGGCAACTCTTGTCACAAGACCCATATTGACATTAAACTCTTTTCTAGATCAGAGGTTCACTGTGCGGTAAGCAATCTGTAAACACAGCAGAAGACAAGGTTTGGGATTTGGGGTGGGTGTTGGCTGATGTTTAGGTTCTGCCATTTTTTCTGTGTGAAATCTTGCATTATTGGTTGCCTGACATTTCTCCTTCTAATGTGGAAGTCCAGCAGCGTCCCAGAGAGGAAGTTAGATGGCTTTGTGCTAAAGCACAGTTCTCAAGGTTGTCCATACAAGCAAGAGCAAGTCAACCAGAAATGGCTGTGAGTAAGCATCTGTTTAGTAGTACATAGGATCTAAGATTTTTCTGAAAATATGTCAAACACTTTCCACATACATATATAATTTTAAAAAGAAGACATATCTTTAATTCAACTCTTCTAGTCGTGACTACAGCTACAGTTCTTTAAACTGGCAACAGACGAAATCATTTATTAATAAATGCTTTTGTTGTCAGGTAAAACCCCATCTGCATGGAATATTTCAGAGACACCTTAAGGCAAATCCTCTACGAAAGTCATATATATTTATAAATAAATAAGGATCTTGACACAGCTGCCTTATTCCCTCAATTAGGGTCTGCTAATGGCAACATAATTTAGTGATCATGTTCCTCAAAGATGAGCTACTGTGAGGAAACAACCTGTTCATATGCATTTTGGATACAATAAGCAAGTTAGACTGAATGAGCATGAGCTACACAGCCAGCACTCATGTTCCACAGAAATGGCTGTGGTATGCAATAGGTAGTGTTTCAGTGAGTGTTACTATCCACGTGGTATAGCATCCACACTGGCAGATCGGTCTGATGCCTGAAAATAATTGAGACTAGATGTAATCTTCTCATTTGCTTTGAAAATTCTCCTGAAAGCTGTGTAATTCTTGGGAAAAACTAGATGCATCATAACTGTATTTACATCCCAAAAACTACATATAAATGAGGCAATAAGTAGAACAGTTGTTTCATTTAGCTTGAAAGTATGAGATGTTACCGTTTCTTTAACATATTTTCAATCTAGATTACAGTTAAGGAATTAAGTGTTCCTCTAAAAAAATACATAATTTCAATTTGTGAAATTTCAGTAGTCCAGAGGGAAGAATTTCAGCAGCCTTCAGATACAGTCATAGGAACACCACAGTATTCTTGTTTCATAGGATTTCTTATCCAATCCAAGATTTAAAGGAACAGACCTAAAGGAGATTAGGTAATTCGCTCTTCTCCCCCATGTTGACTGCATCATCATTATTAAGACACTAAACTAGACAGAACAAAGACACAACCATCTGAAATCTCCACAGTTCAAAAGAGGGTGATTTATCCTACCTGGGTGGGCTAGTAAGATTACCATGAGGACATCATTTAAAATTATTTCATCAAGTAACCTCAAGAAGTAATAAATTATGCAAATATACTTGAAGGAAGACAACACCAGCAAGACGAGAAGCTACAGGAGGGCCAAAAAATATCTTTTGTTTTTAAAAAAAAAGCAAACCAAATAAATTGACAAACTGTTAAGATGGCTTTAAAAATTTCATGGGAAAACTTCCTTTTGAATTCATTTTTGTCTGTAGAACAGTCACAGCAGTAACGTAAATAGAGACTGAATATGCTCCCCCTCACCAGCCTCTACAGACTTCCCCCTCCACTTCAGTTATCAACCCGTGTGGGGGATTCCCTGAATTTACAATCCAGGTTTCAGTCCCCCAAGGTGTGTTGAGTCACACATATGGGTGGATTTTGTATCTTTAGCCCTGCATGAGCTAAGTCAGCTGCAGGTGCAAGTCAGAGAAACAGTTTCTGAACCTGTTTTCCTCCAATTATCAAATCATTCTATCCTAATGTTAAAACAAGGTCGATCAAAACATATGCCCTACAAGGAAAGTGCTCATATGGAGGTGCTTTGCTACATGTCTCTGAAGGTTCTAGTCAGTTAAGAGGGGAAGGCAGATTTTAGTTTGTTGTTTCTACCTGTCAGGAAAAACTATACAGTGAAGGTGCCATATTTAGTAACATCTAGGAAACTGCAACAAGGAAGGAAGCCAGAGGACATGAGGGTTTTTTTGTGTTCTTCGTTGATGTTTGGGATTTTTTTTGGTGCAAGCCACAGATACAAACTCAGCTTTGGTGAAATATAAGTAGAAAATAGTATGCATTAAAATCATTGCCCTGACAAAAGCCATGCCTAAAGTAGAAGAGTAAGAGCATTTTTTCCACTGTTCAAAGTAGTATCTAGAATGAGGTGAAATGACAGTAGTTGTCTTTTCCCCACACAAACTGTTGGAGGTAAACTAGTAACTGTTATTTCTTGGAAACTGAGTCACCAAGTACAACAGCTTTTGTGAAAAAGAATCTTACAGAAGTTCTTGATATTAAGAAGTTAGAACTCTGCTTCCTTTATGTAACACAATCTCCTCAGAAGACTTGATTGTTACAGCTAAGTGCCCTCTAATAGCCTTGCTGTTGGGCCCTCCATAAGATGCAAATGAAAACTTACCTTAGATTTTCAAGCAACCCTTAAGTGCCTATCAAGTTGTAAATCTACTCTAATGACCAAAATGTGGGTTTAGGACTGAAAGCCACACAACATGAGACTTAAACCCCGTAACTCGGAGAACATCATTGTTGCAGAAATGCAAAGCAGCAAACAGAATAGTTTTAATATAACAAAATGCATTTAGCAGGTACACTTTTCCTTTGCTTGAAAGTACAGCACAGAACATTCACTACTTTCAAATCCTGAGATATAATATATGATCTGATTTCTTGGTTTTGCTAGATGTGTGATGTGCCAGTGTTTATGATGATCCAGGTACTATAACTTTTGCATATAGAAAAATGAGGCACTATAAATTGAGTTGCCGATCAAGATTAGAAGAGGACTACACCTCAGTGAAGACACTCAAAGGACACACAAAAAAGCTTAGTTGTGGGGCATAGATCTGTGCTTCCATTATTACTACCCGTAAGTGTATCTTACTTTACACATACAGGAAGACAAAAAGAAAATCTCCTGATTTTTTTTTTTTTTTTGTGGGCATTTTGTCAGGTGAATCATCTCTTGGGCTCAGAAACCCACAGGAAATTAAGTGGTGTCTATAAATTTGTCTTTAGTTTTTAGCCTTTATCTTAACTCTGGTCATTATTTCAAACTCCCTTACTGAAATACTGCTGAACACACTTCTTGATCAGAGCTCCTGCAAAGTGCTGTATAAAGTAAGTTAAGGCAGTTATTTTGCATAAGCAGTTTTTTTCAGATGATGTAAAGCATCCTCAGAATGCCAGATGGATATTATTAAAATTTATGGTATCCTGTACAGAGATAACACTCATTTTATAGAGACAAAGAATCCTAAAGCAATTAGAGTATCAACTTGGCCTTTACATTGTATTCTGCATAGGATATTCAGGATAGGTCACTTGTCCTGTCTGCTCCTCTTCACAACTACAGCCTTTTCTTTTCTACACCTCCCAATGTGGTACACAAGATCTAGCAGTGGCCTTGGTCTGCACAGCAATCCTTAGTACTAACTCTAAACATAGAGCGTTATCACTGCTAGAAGCAGCCACTGCCTGCGAAAACACACTGCTAACTTCAGAAAGTGCAGTTAGTTAGAAGAACTTAGTTGCAAAGTAAAATCACTGAACAGAATTAGTTCTGTTCTCACTCAAACCAGGACAAAGTCAGAGACAGAATTCCCAGAAAAGTCCTATATTTTTGGTACAGACAGGACTACTGTTGAAACCAGCACATTATTACCTTAAATAAATAAATGAATAAGTCCCATCAGACAACAGAAATAGCCAGAAATAGTACAGAATAGGACTACAACTATACTACTGGGAAACATGCAATTCCCAGCCCAAACCAGCAACTTCTTTGCTCTGCTAGCTGCTGTTGGTTACAGAAAAAAAGGACCAGGTATGATTACCTGTGGCTTTTCTATGTATGTGGGCTTGAGGAGAATCATAATCCCAGTATATGGGATATACTATATTATCTTAATTATTAGCTGCATGTCTGGGACTATATTCCCAGTTTTAACACTCTGCCTGCTGAGTCTATCACACAGCCTCTAAAAGAGAGGAATCTGCATGATAAAAGATAACAAGAAGATAAAGAAAAGATAAAAGCTAGGCTTATCATTAAGAAAATGAAGTTGTCATCTTTACAGAAAAAAAAAATGCAGTTTTCTAACAATTGTAAGTATTGGGAAAGCTATTCACCATTGAAATTGAAAATTAGCTCTAACATCTGTCATCATTTTCTATGATTCTATAAGGTTTCTTGCAAGGCATCCTTATGATGTAAATAAAAGTTTTAAGAGATAATATTGGCTAAAAATTGTAAAAATGTAGAAATAAACCCACCCAAACATTTAAACAAATCTGATTTGAATGAATATATAAAGCTACTTTTCTTAAGACGATGTTTTAAGACCCAGTAGAAGTCTAAGGAATTCACTAGAATGGCAGAAGGCTTACCTTCAGAAGAATCAGCCAGAAGGCTCTTTTTCCTTTTTTTTCCTTATGCTCGATCAGATGCTTATAGTAAGACTTAATGCTGACTCCTCCCACCTCTGTAGTGGTCGAAAAAAAAAGAACAAAACAAATTCTAAGCACTCCTCTCAGGTTTGACAAACTGAATAGCAGTGACATCTGGCTTTTTGCCTGAAATTCATTGGAGAAATGTATTACAAGCTGTGCTCTTATCATCACTTCCCAAGAAGCATTTGGACAACACTTCTTTACAAGAGGAAACAAAAGAAGATTCCCCCCCCCAGAAGTACGTGTACCAGACAACACTATCAAGCAGATAACAATTACGAACTGATTGGTCAGTATCAGAGAAAAAGAGAAAAAGTTACACTGTTTAGTTTTTCCTTTCAAAAAACACGATTCCAAAAGTAGAGGAAGATTAATTTTTCCCACGAATGTCAGGGTGAAGAATTCAGTTAATAAAGTTTCAGCTGTGAGATGCTTTGCCTAGGTATCTTCTTTGAGCACTAAGTATCAGACCTACTCTTTCCCCTTTTTTTTTAATAGATCATCAGTAGAAATTAACATTTCTGCAGGGCTCTGAAACCACGCTTGTGCCTCTTTACCATCCTTCCTGCCTCTGTCCCAGGTGTCCCAGTGCCAACGTCAGCGCTGCATTACGGCTGTCAGCAAAGATTGCACGTGTATCCTTCTCCGTGGGCTGTGGACTCTACAGAGAGGAACAGGAAAAAGAGAAAGAATTAAAAATACAGAAAAAGGGGAAAATAAAAAGCTCCCCGAAGAGCATTAGTTGAAAGCCTCCATTCTGCTAATGGCTATTAGCATAACAATTTACACTCTGCATAGACATCAGGGTAATCCCGTTTACACCCTTAAGCGAACATACCCCCCTCTTACATTTCAATGGAGGCAGATGAACGTTGTGGCAGAGAACAGAAAAAAAAAAGATAAAGGTCAAAACAACTGAAATGAAATGAGATGAAATTGAAGAAAAAGAAGCAAGAGAGAAAATCCAGTAGGAGACAAAAAGAGATTAGGTAGAAAGAATATGGCATAAATATTTTTTTCCTCCCCTTACTTCTTGCATCACAACACATGGCAGGAAAGACCTAGAGCGGGGGACAGGCACTAAGAGCACAACCATCAGCCCGGCTATCCTGAGACGAGCGTCTCAGCAGATTGTTTTAGGCAACGGAAGGAGAGGTTTCTCCCTAGCCCCGGACCAGCCGTGTGTTTGCTGCGCCTGATGGAAGATGAGAGTTTAGCCTGGCCGTCGTGACTGTGCAGCAGGAGAAGCACCTCAGCACACTGCTGAAATAAGGGTCTGTGGGGAACAACCACACTCTCTCAAGCAGGAGTGAGCTGTTACATTCATTCCATGTGATTGACAGTCCTGCTGGCAGAACAGAAGGGGTTCTTTGCCTCCTCACTGGTAGCAGATCCTCTCTGCTCTGCCTTCGTAATGACACACAAAACTGTGAGGGCTGACGCTGAATTATGGATCTATTTTAGTCAGAGCAGATGTAACGTGGCTTCACAGTCCAGAGCCATACGCTGTAGGCTGGCGAGCCAACTAGCACGGTAGCTATCTGATGCCCAGTCTTCTGGCATTAGCATTGACAAGCAACATCAGTTACCCCCATGCACACAGAGTCTTTTAAACCATCACTGCAGAATTTACCTTAGGCTAGTCTGGCTCTACTGGGCTGATAAAAGTTTGTCTCGTATGCAATAACATGGGTGGGCGTTCTGCAGTGCTAGAACCAGCTATGAACCAGAGGACGTGCTGCCCAGATAGAAAAGACCAATCCCCAGGAAAATCCTTCTATTTAGGAACTGACAAATACTTTTTTTCAATCAAAACAGTGCCACAGGATGTTCAAATATTCCTAAATTCTTTTTGGGGAACATTTTACTGTACCATGAATTTAATAATTTGAGATACTGGGGGTTTTTTTTTGCCCCAGACTGTGGTATAAAAGAGCATACACTCAGCAGGTTTTTCCACCTGCACAAATTTCATCAGTTAAACAAAATCTTTACAAACTATTTAACTCAGTCAGAAGAATAAGGATGATAGCCTCAGTATGAGAATATATATCAATTCCTAGACTTATCTTTTAATCAAATAAGATTTAAACTTTGGTTTAAAGGTAAGCCATATGAATGGTTGGTCTAACAAAAAAAGAAAAAGCTTTAGGCTGGAAACTGCTGGTTATGACTATCATCAGCCATGCTTTCGTAAGGAAGCACTTACAGTTAAGCTGTAAAAAAAATTGGTGAAGTTTTGTGTAGTTTTGATCGTAAAACGCATACCTATTTTGTTTTGTTTGCACATGTATTTGTTAGGCTTTTCCGCATAGTTTGATTAGCAAAATAGCATCTTGGGAAAATAAACAGTCGACGGGCATGGCTTTTCATTTATATTTATTGATAGAGAAAACTAATTAAGTGAAGCTAGGCTTAGACATCAAATGAAAAATCTAAACTGAAATTGGGAATCAATCTCCCTGTTAGTATTGCCAGTGATGTCAGCAGGACAGCACTTATGAAAGGGTATGTGGGCCTGCTTCGGTGTTACATGTAGTTCAATGTTATACTCTTTTCTTCTCCATCTAAACAAATAAGTATGGCTAAGTAAGCAATTTCTTTAGAATACTTACCACTATTCAAATGTACCTTACAGATTTGAAATCAAGTTTTTCTCCCCTAAGCTAGGCAAATATGAAATTTCATATAATTATCCAACTCCAGGAAGTGTGCCATTATGGAAAACACCACAGCATAGCTCCAAACCCACAGAAACCAACAGTGCTGCAGCTTTTAAAAAATAACCTATTTCTCTTCCTGTTCCCAAGTTTTCCCTTCCTAGGCTCCTTCTTTGATCCTTCTTTTTTGCTTACCTTGAAGCTGCTCTTTTTTCCCCCCAAACTCAAGTTATTTGTTCTTCCACTTCTTGGCTCTTGCTCTCACTTCAGAAGAGTTGTCTTTCGTAACTGGAAATGAATGTGAAAACTCCAGGGTATGCTGATGGGACTATTGAGAAGCTTTAGTGCTTTCATCTGTCATTTGGGTTTAACAGGGAAGAAAACTGTGAAAAAATGATGATTCTTTAGTGCCAGGGTGGAAAGAAAGAGATAATACAGGCTAGAGGCTATTAGTTTTTGGGTGAGTGGAATGCAAAGGACAGCAGTCTATTAAGATAAATATTTTTGAAATGAAAGCATTTGTACCATGGGAAGAAAAATGATCTTTTTTTTGATGTCAGTGGCCACATGAAAATGATGCCAAGCCTTAGACACCTCAAGCCCAGCAGTATGTTTCAGGGAACCCGGTTTAGTTACAGAGCCTCTGGTGAGGTGAAGACCCCTGCAAATGGTAACTCATTGTCCTTTAATGTTAAACAACACCTGTCTACATCCAACAAGCAGAAAACCCAGAGCTTACTATCTCAACAGTTTTCATTTTCTGAGATAGGAGTATCCACGCATTTGAGATTGACAGTATTGGGTCCTGCACCCCAAGGACAGCTTTCTAACCAAGGAAGGCATGCCCTTGTCTAAATACAAGAGTTAGCAGTAGTACAGAGCTTTTGCAGAGTAGGAATTGGCTAAAGATGTACGAAATGTGGTGAGGGCCCAACTGCCAGTCACCTCTGGACCCCAGCTAGAGAAAGACAGGAGCCAGGAGAGGTGGGAGGCAGTCCCTGCCTGCTTGCAGAGCCTGGGACATGGACAGTCAGTGCTACGTGGTGCGCAGGCTGAGAAGGAAAGTTGTCACGGGGGACTCCAACTTGTTCAGTGGCACGGCAGCAAAGATGGACCTCTCCTCCCAGCCCTGGCTTCTAGCAGTCTGCATGTGTGTTGGGTTACATCGTCTTTGGAAAGGGAGACAGTCTGTGAAGCAGGTGTTCAAACATCAACCTCCTCAAGTGTGTGCCTTGACTACTGGCCTGCATTGGCAACCTGAGAGTTGGCAGCGTGGTGTAGGAGGATGGAATAAGATGAATGTCTTTGCTTAGAGTGAAAAACAGTGAGATAGTACTGACCCCGCCTGATTAGCTCCTAGATGTTCTGCCTTTGAAGAAAACACCAGAGGAACAATCTTAAGCAGTTCTGTCAAAAGTTTTCTTTTTCCTTGTGACATTGGATTCAATGATCTTGAAGGTCTTTTCCAACCTAGATGATTCTATGATTGTATGTAACATTCAGTTACATGTCAAGATGATCATGGTACAAGAATCAGGAACTGTCCTACTGAAGAGACACTTTCCTGGTTTTTGCTTGTCCAGAAAGTAATATTTAGGAATAAATACCAAATAACATCACATACAATTTTATTTTATTTAGTTATATATAGATGCAGGTAGTTCAATAGCTATATATTTAATGGAAATAAACTATAAGTAAGTTTAACAGGAGAACATACTTAATCCAATTTTAATCATCTACATTTTTTTAAAAAACGAGATCTCAACTATCTTGATATATTTTCATACTTGCATACAATTTCTTTATTTTTTTTTTTTTTATAGACTGCTTCTGCCATCAGCCCGAGGACCGAACAGCACTTGCTCCTCAGGGATTTGTGAGGGTGTCCTGCGGACTAAGCAGAGCTCTGCCCGCCGCATTGCATTCTCTCAAACGGTCACGCAGTGCCACCTACTCGTTGCTGCGGAGATGTGCACAACAGCAGTTACCGCAACTGAAACCGACGGCTTCTCCAATAGGTTATTTAAAAAGTGACTCACGTGGTTTGTTTGAAGGGAAGGGGATTGTGTTCCTCCTTCTCCCCACCCCCCCGTAATATGTTATTCCAACATAATTTGTTTATAGAATATTTCAAAATTTAACTGTTTTATTTCAAATTTAGAAGGCTCTCATTTATTTCATACATACTTTATTACATTACATACTTCATGGCATACAAAATATGATTACCTGAACAACATACAAAGTTACCTAACTTCTGACAGGCAATTAAAAAGTGATGCTCGAGAGGAGCAGTTATTACAAATGTAATTAACTAGAGACAAAGAATTTTCCTCTACAGCAGTAACACAGTGCTAATCATTGGGGATGCTCTCACAATTAATAGACCCTTCAGTTCAGAACTGCATTGCAGAACAACGATAGCAGTACGGGCAGTGTCAATGTAACTACGTGAGTATAATATAACCATAAAAGTAGCCTGCATGATCACTTTTTGATTCTTAAAATTATGGTGTGGCTTCTCGCAGTTGTATTGAAAGTTTGCTGTCTTTCCATAGGTCTGTATTCAGGTACTTAGGTGGCAATTTGGTCTTTCACATAATCAAAGCCAAACCAAACAAAACCAAATATGATTCTAGCACAGCTACAGAACACAGTTTGAAAACACAAAAGTTAAAAGCTTAAGAAAAAAACAGATACTAATTAAATAATTCCTCTTACCTCCTGTCTTTCTTTAAAAATAATTTAAAAAGCAATTAAATAAACAGTCTTCATTCTGGAAGTGCTAATGTAAGACTGTTTCATTTATAGCATGGAAATTAATTTTTTATCCTAGATCAACACAATTTCCCTTCAGAGAATGTGTGTCTGTGTATTTTCTCCCCTGCCTTTGGCAGAGGAGTGCCCTCTATAGCTTATAATAGGTTGAAACAGTGATGTGTGATATCAGCACAAATTCAGGTCCTTTGGCAAACGAATAAGGGTTAATATTTTATAACCAGGATCTTCAATTCTATCTGGTGTTTGGATTTATGTTCAACAGTGGAATTTATGGCAGGTGAGGATAAGACGGTGTCTCACTAATAGAAGTCAGCTTCTCTGCATTTGCAGGAAGCTCTCTGCAGATGCAAGGAACAAATCCATTAAAATCCCCACCACACTATGACATTTTCTTTTTTTTCTGTATTATTTATTGATCTATTCAAAAAGATTCTGTTCTCTTAAGCAAGCAACATAAAAACATCCTTAAAAATGCTTTCAGGATCAACTGTTGTCTTAGAACATCTTGTAGAACATCTGTGTGAAAACATACAAAAAATCAGTGGATGGCACTGTTGGCTTGCTGGTAGAAAATCATCTCCTAAATTATAAAATATACACAGATTTTAGTGTTAGCTGTATATTGATTTATGTTTGCTTGGCAGTTGTCAGAATTTGCTATATTTAAGCAAATCTACCTTTCTTAAACGAAGTGTATTACCATGCTGAAATCATCAAAACTGATGGTTATTTAATTCAGACATTCTCTAGCTTACTTGCAATAGAAAGTGTTTGGATACAAATATTAGACTGAAAAACACATCACTGCAATGAACATACTAGGTCTTAAAACACTGACAAACGTCTTATTTTACCTCTTTAGACCATAAGCAGATAGGCCGAAGGCTTGGTTTACAGAAATCTTGTATAAACAACACATTTTTCCATCTATAGGGTACTTCAGGAACTCAGTCTCTCATTCAGGCTCCGCTGACTTTGTCTCAGCTGATCACAAGTTCTCCAGGAGCCCTTGAACACTCTGAGCATCTTTGAAACAAGGTAAGACGGAGAAAACAACATTGCTGGAAAAGCATAATGTGGTGGGTTACGCAAAGAGATAACGCAAACCCAGTGAGAAGGCAACCATCTCCACTGGAGCACAGCACACTGAGCTAGTGTAACGTGTGGCAGCATTTATTCTGCACTGCAGCTCAAGTGCTGCGTGCAGTAGGAAGAGGGGATTCCACGATTTCTCCTTCTGCAGATTGTATGCTTGGGCAGAAGGAAAAGGATTTACCAGGCACGTTTGCCATAGGTCTACAAACTGAGGCTTGCTTCCTACATGATGGGGTTAATTCTAATAAAAATAAGTACACTTTAGGGTCATAGCTATGTTTTGAACAGAAGCCAAAACCCAATCTCAAACTTATTTTGATCATAGACTGTGGATACAGCCTTGTAGGCTGTTTGTAAGCTTGTTTAAAGGGGAAAGATGAAGACTCTCATCTCTATGTGGTGGATGCAAGGATGGATGGGCCAGGCACACGACACTGAGGTATGTTGTGACTATACTGTGGGCTTTACAGTGTGATTTGCAATCAAGTCAGCCAAGAGATCCTCTCCTGGGCTAAGACCCCACATAATATGACAACGGCACTGGGAATTTGGAAGCAAACCAAAACTTACTTCATTGTTCTAACAGTGTGGTTCTTACCTTACCAATAGACATGCAAAGCTACATGGAGCTAAGTCAGGAAGCCTGGAATACTTTAGTACTTTGCCTGAATTATGATTCTGAGTACAACAGAAATAGAGCCCGAGGGCCTGAACCAGTATGCACTGAATACGAGAGAACGATTCCCACCGAATTTGATGGAGTGCATTTGTTCTCAGTCCTAAATTCCAGCTAGAATGGAAGGGGAGCCAAGTCTGAATATTTGGCTAAGAGCAGAGGGAACAGACTGACCTACCTTTCTTCCTTCAGTCCTTCACGTTAAAACTTCTGCAGACATTCATGTTGTTGCATCCTATTAAAATTTTAAAAATACTTGCCATTTTAAGATAGAAGAAAAACAAAACACACTTATTTTTAAAACAGAGTACTGTAACTCTAGTCAAGGTCCTAGAAGGAGAAACATGGATGAGGATTGAGTAAAAGCAGTTTTTTTGTTTAGGTGGGGTTTTTTTTATTCACTTGCCTTACTGAGGAGATCACCCAGCCTCTCTTGGGTTAAAAATAATATGAATTAAAATGCCCTCTAAGAGACTTTAGTTTTGTGATTCAAAGGTCTTGATCCAATCTAGCCGGACAGATAATGTATTTCTGGCATGTCTGTTGCATCTCCACACTTTCCATCTAGGCATCTGCTGTTGTCATGGCTACATTATCGATACTCTGAAAATAAATAAATAAAATCCCCTCTTTCAGAGTAAAGGAAAATAATATTTGGTCTGTGTATGTGAAAAGTAGTTTTCTGCCCAAGACAATATTTTAATATTACTAACAGTTTTAAATTACTAGAATCATGTTTAAAAGTCCAATTTTATTCCCACAAATACGAAGCTGGAATATACTGAATCTGTCTAGACAACAAACAAGCTCATTGCTAGACACTACTGGCATAATAAACAGCACAGAAACCTTGAAATATACCATGAATCAGTGTCTCCTCACTACCTTGTGAAGGAAAATCTCCCCCAGAAATTTGGTAGGGGCTGAGGTTCCTTAGTCCATGAAGATAAAATACTTCAAGAAGCAGGCAGCAAAAGGTATCTTCAATGCAAATAACACAGGCAGCGGGGACAGAGTCCATGGTGCAGCTCCACTACACATGGAGAGACTCAGCTTCAGGAGTAGAATTAAAATAATGTGTTTCTAAAAGTAACCTTGGAATAATCATGCTCATCAGTAGGTTAGTCTGCTTTGAGCCAACTCTTCCAGCCTCAGGGACTGAAAAGAAAAAGCGCAGATTTTTAATTCTCTCACTACTGTGTTCTAAAAAAAACAGTACTGCTACAGATTGACAAGAATATTATTTTTATTTAAGTTTATATAAGGCATCGTGCCTTATCACACGAGGCAGACAGTCCGCGCCGCCTCGCTCACAGCTGCTGGGAAGCTTTTGCAAAACTTGGCCTGCTCTCCTTGTCACGCCCGTCCTTCCCCTGTGGCTGCTTACAGAGGTCTCTATTCCCACCGCCAAATTCTCATCTCGGTCACACTGTCAATAAACAAATGCCTGCACTGTGGTACACGGGCATCACTACAAGTAGGGTGCGCAAATCACACGGCTTGCTTTCACTTGTCACCGTTCTTCCCCAAAACGTTCAGAGGAAGCCTGCGTACATTACTGCCTGGCAGAGTGATCCTATAAGGTCAAACGTTGGCTTTCACAGCACTTGCGTAGATCTTTTCCTTTTGGAAATGCAATCGCTCCTCTGCCTGGCCACATGTAAACACTGTTGCTCTGGATATTGTCATAGGTGTCTGACTCTGAAAGATTTCATTTCTTTTTTGGCACTAGCAAACCTGCTTGCTAATACAATCTAGTGGAGTTTGAATCAGTGCCACCAGGCTGCTAATAGAGCAGCTCCTGGACATCTGCTGTACATTTCCCCTATCTGACAGGACTTTTCCCAAGGCACATGCCATTTATGGAGGAAGGTACGTGATGTTGCCTGTTACCAAAACCTGTTCTCTGAATGCATGTATAATGAGGCGACTAAGGCTTAGTTGAACAGGAGTGCCTAGCCTTAATAGACACAGATAGGCACTAAATGATACCATGGCCTTTTGAGTCAGCCTGCACACAAAAAAAAGAAATATATATAGCGCATAAAAAATAATTTTCCAAATATGATTAAAAATCAAATACAATACATTTAATTTAGTTTTTACTTTGCAGCTCTCTGCTAGTCAGAGGGAAAACAATACAGAAAAATGCACTGTTGCGGTAATATTAACACCAAGAAGTCCACCTAAGCCCAAAGAATGCATTACAATCAAACATTATAAGGCCGAAAATATACATGTACAGAGAGGACGGGATTGTTAAAAGCAATGTATCATCTGCCTGATAGCCTTTCTGAGCTCAATAGTACAGACTGCAATTCCAGCAGATTTGTGATTTTTGTGTGCTCTGGGAAAACTAAGTTTTCTTGGCTTCTGGTATAAGCAAGAGTCCAATACCTAGACCTTAAGACAGTCTTTCACCTTCCCTGTAATAATCAATATACATTTTCCCTTGTTATCTTTGTTTTCTTAGAAGGTCACAACACTGACTTCTTCACCTTTGCTATGCAACATTTCTGCTGCTGGGACCTCTCTCTTCTCCAAGTACAGAAGTCCAGGCTACCGAGCATTGCCTTCTGCAATTGCACAGCTACCCAGCTCTGTCCTTTGATTCCCTATATCTTTCTGAGATTTTCTTACAGATATTCACTACAGACTGCTTGGTACAGACAGCTACACCCCTGCTCAGTGATTTTAATAGTAGGAATCCCAAGATAGTTTTGCTCAGTATGTTTCTTATTGGGAAAGCTGGGGGCAAATGTCCAAGGATGAGGAGGCAAGGGACAGGCTCTCTCTTCCTTCACAAAACACCTTATGTGCAACTCCTAAAGAGCTGCAGCATTTGTCTCATTTTGCTCCCACTGACCCAGCATGCAGGGCTACAGCCACCTTCTTGATTTAGGACTCCAGGCAAGCCACTTCATTTCTGTGAGATGTCGTCTATTAAATTGGAATGGTCTTTGAGACTACATAGCCCTCTGCCACTACCTGCATAAGAACTACTGTATCATCGATTAACTGATCTGTATGTTTACAGGATTAAAGAATCTGGTTTCTCTTACTAGGTCAGTTTACTCTCTTGTAATTAGCTTTATCCTCTTCTTACGTTTAGTCTCACACTAAAGCCCCAGAGTTTAGAGCGGCCGGAACTTTGGAAATAATCGGATTTGTATCCCACTGGTGTAATTGAAAAGAGAGTTTGTAAGCTTGTACAACCCTCTGTGTTCTACTTGTATGTGTACAAAACACTTAGAAATGGTAACGGAAGCTTGAATGTAAAAGTTTCTCCTAACACAAGTATTCTGAATGTGGCAGAGGAGTTTCTGGTGAAGCTTATGTGAAGCACTGCAACAGGGAAGCACAGGCACAGTCCCACCAAACCCAAGAGGCACATACGCTTAAACCTGCCAGTGAGTGCGTGAAAGTAAGTGATTTTAAACTGGAGCTGTTTACAAGTATTCTAGAGAGGAAACACCCTTATATAGCAGTTTCTGGCTTCACCATTTAACTCCATCAATAAAATTATTGTTGAGAATATATTAGAAATAGTGAAAAATACCTTTAAGAAACATGTTGACACTTTCAACGACTATTCCAGCAGGAGTTGCTTAAAAGAAGACAAAAATTAAATATTTTCATGAACCAATCCTTTCATAAAATGTTAGAAGTAGGTAATTGGTTCTAGTAGCTTTAAGTTGAATACTTCAAGCATTTACTTTATTTTTTCCCATAAAATCTCTATGTAGCTCTTGAATTTATAGATTATGACAGTCACTGCTAGTAGATAAATATATAAATTAAATAAAAGCTTAGGTATTTAGAACATTGATATTTTACATTAAGCAGACAAATTAGCAAGTTACATGTGATTTTACTTCAGCAGCAGTCATCAGAGTTTCAAGGCACTGAAAAAGAAAAGGAGTCTGGAATACACGTTAAGTGAAATTGTTAAACATTTTCACAACAAGAGTCTTATACTATTCTGAGTGATATAAACATAGCAATATAGGAGATTAAGGAGTTATAACCTAGCACTTCAGAGGATCCTGTGAGATCATAGCCCAGACATGATGCATCTGCTCTTCTCTCTGGAAAAAACCATCCAGTATATTTCTGAGAATGACTGTGGGCATTTGAGGACTGTTGGTGTAGTAGAGAATGGACCCAGCATTAACAAGCATGTATCACCTTCACTCATGCATATGAAATTACAAATCCTCACATACCACAACTGACTTTGATTCCTTCCCTAATACAGAAAAAGTTTGCCCTTTTTGTTTGTTTCATTCCCTCTCCCCCATAATTTCCTCCATTAGTCTGATGAGTTCTGAGCTAATTACCTGGCAATCTGTTAGAATCAGATAAAACAGATTACAGCATAGTGAGAGCACTATTATTAATGTATACCAATAAATAAGGATTGAAGCAATGGAATTTCCAAACACAGACCAAGACTTTTTGAAGTGGATTATTAAATGTAAGTTTTTATCATAGCATTTCATTATTAAACTGATGTTTCTCATTCCCTTGATTAACATCATCATTATCTATTCACATCTAGTTTTTCAGTAGTCCATGCTATTTCTCCTTAGGAGTTCCCAGTGGTCATTGCCACTTCTTCCCTACCTGCTGCAGAGTAAACTTGTGCAGAGTGCACCACTGCTGAATGACCTACCTTCACTTTATCTAACCAAACTAGCTAGATGTGAGCAGGGTATGATTTGAAAGCAAGCATGCCATCAGCAAGGCTTAGGGATTTACTTGAGTATATAGATACCTTGATGAAACCACCTAGCTTTCAATCTAGAGCTTGCTTAGAGCAAATGCCCACTGACGTGCCCACCACAGAGTGCCAAGCTTATTTGTGTCTACAGAGTACTGACAACTAATCTAAGAACACAAACCAACAGTGAAATGGTTCTGTTTTGTGTATGCAATGATTTCCCCCCTCTACAACAGATATCAAAATGAATTCTAGCTTTTAATATCTCTGTTGCAGGTATTTCAAATTAATATAAGGTAGTTATAAAGACGCTTCCTATCATCAAGGGCCTCTATTAGATGTCCACATTAGATGAGTCATTCTGCAATAATCCAGATAAAATTAATCTAAAGTGTAAAGTCACTTCTACTCGTATCAGCAACACATAACATCACTGAGCATCACATCCTCAGTGCTTTGAATACCCTAGTGGATTTTATTTGGAATTGACTGGCATGTATTCAGTGGAATCGAAGGCTACATCATCATCATCTCAAACAGCTTCTTCTGTACTGCCAGCTAAGCTGTTTGATTCAGTGATAATTCAAACTTTACTCATTGGTAACAGAAGAAATCAATGCTACTAACAACCATACCCACTGATGCTCTCGTCAACTTCAGCTGAAGCAATAAAATCCTGGCTGCAATCCTTAAGATTGTCTTGAATGATTTATTACTTACCTCCTCTCCTTGGATAATTCTTGACTCTGGTATTATAAGTCCCCCGAAGCTACGCTACAAGCAACAAACTATTTACCAGCAATACTCCTTCTAGAGTACACAAGAAGAATTGCAACTGTTGTGCTACACTGAATAAGAGGGTGCTGGTATGATGTGCTCTACCACCAGGTGTTGCACACAGGTTTACCAGTCATGAGGTTATCTCTGCAAGTATTGTTCATTGTGACAGAATAATAGTCTTTATAGCCTCGATACATACACAGTTAACGATGATGCCCTCTTTCAGCATCTAATCCTCCTCTGACCTGATACACTTCTTGATAATAGCAAATTCCAATGCAATCCAGTCACCTCCTCGTGAAGGAATGGGCTCAGCAGAAGAGCCAGTTCTTTTTGTGCACTGTGTATCACTTGAGCTGACAGGTGTCCGTGTGAACAAAGCATCACATCTTCTGATTATTTTGGTTTATTTTTACTCTGTGATATGGAAACACTGTTCTAGCTGGAATCTTCATATTCCATCAAGAGTCTCCCCAGGCACTTTCTGAAAGCAAGGCAGGCAGCAAAAAACTTCAGGATTAATCCATTTCAGCGAATGGTGTTCATCCCTCTCCCTGTCTTTTGACAGTTCTGCCTTTGGTTCAGTCAGCTCATAACATTCCAGGTTTATAAAAGATTCTGTCCTGTTTCTGTCACTTAAAAATAGTAGATTAACAGATAGTAAATTTAACTTGTCCATAATTCATCTAAACCATTGGCTTATTCATTCTTCAGATAGTATAGGGCTGTTGTGTAAACAGTACAATAGTTGGAAGCCAGATTTTATGTTTTTAATGATTTTTATGTTTTTAATTATTTCATTAAACTGATGAACAACTGCAGTGTGAAGGAATTCTTTAATAAAGCCATCACAAGCAGATTAGATGACCTGGCAGCCAGGTACCTCTAAGTCATCTGACAGTAACTGGTAGGTAACTGCTAAACCTAGTCACCGAGCCTGGATAGTATTCTAGGCACTGCTCAGTAGAAGCTGAGAAATTGGCCTGTTCTCTGCAGGGGGGAAGAGGTATCTGTCCAATTGCTTTTTAAGATCCTTTCTTCTTTGGTCTAGTCTGAAAAAGGCATTCACAACAAGGTTAACAACACTCTACTGACAGATAAAAAATTCAAACCACCCAAACAGAAAATTATGAGAAAGTTCAGAAGACTGATAACATGTTGTTATTCTCTCTTGCTTTCTGTAACAGTATTAGACCAACCTCTATGTATGCTTCATATATTTTTTTCAGCCATCTCTGCAGCTCATTACAATTTAATAGTTCTTTCCATTGGAGATATTCCATCTCACATAACCACCATCTAGTCATTCTACTTAGTTTCCTACAAACAACATACAGGGGAAAAGCTGGACATTATACACATCCTATGACTGTTGCAAATCCCCCAAGCAAAATATACCCCTATTCAGGAGGGAGGGAGATCAGACTTAGGCTTGATAACTAGAAAAACTTAGTTTCATTACACATCAAGTCAAAGAACAGCTGCTGAATCTGATGCCAATACTTAAAGTGAAGTATGTGAAAATCTCAGATTATTTTCTTCTAAACATGGTCCATCCTTTCTTTCCCCACTCCCTCCCCCCCCCATTTCAATAGAATCACTTGAATTGGAACACTGATGCTTATTCTCAGATGGGAAAACACTGGCAAAAAAACGAGTAACTTCAAGAATCAGGCAGCATGCTCAGCCACATTTATTTATTATATGTCCACAATAATTACAAATATCCCTAATAAAACCATAATTATGTATAAACCCATAGTTGCTCCACATCATCCTTCTCTGTCATCTCTGCTCATCAGATCTTTCTTTTTAACAGTTATAGCCACTTCTCATTTTGCCCTGTCTTTTCCCTGCTATGTTTCTACAGGGAACACTGTCGCAGCAGTGTACAGAGTTTTTTGCCTGCACAGATCCGATGTGTGTGCAATTTGTAGCTACCATTGTCTTAGCCTTACTTGAAGCAGCTGATATTTGAATGCAGCACCAACAGTTTTCAAAATGTAGGTCTTTCATTGTTAGCATCTCAGTAACCAGACTTAGGCTAAGACTACACCGCACGCTTGGACCAAGCAAACCTCCGAGACCATTTCAGCCACACAATCAGCTGTGAGAAGGTCCCGAACTCACCAGAAACAGCAAAACACCAGCCTCCACCTCTCAGATGACACTTCTGTTAGTTCCACCAGTCTCTATCAGCTCACCACCCCCCTTCTTTACTCTCTTACTAGACAAATAGGTTAGTTCATATCAGCTGAGAAGGTTATTACTAATTTGGGTGGAGTTACTGCTTTCAGGTGACCAGCAGTAATTGCTATCTTGTGTTGCCTCCCATCTTCCTCCCGAGCCTGGCACAAGCAGGGTGTAGATCAGCCGGATGGGACTGCAGGAATGGCATTCTCGGCCACTTGCTGCATCCAGCTGTGCTACAGCTGCTTGAGTTATTCTGTGATCCACAGTTCACATTCATTCCTGAAAGGGTGACGATAAATATATTTCATCCTAGAATGAAAGGAAGGAAGATTGACAGGTGAAATTTGATAGTGATCAGAAAAAAAGGCTCATGACACAAGCAGATACCAAAGGACATCTAGCAAGAAAATAGTCCATCTTTGTCATAACTATACAAAGCAAACAAACTTGCTTCACAATGTACATTTGTTTTCCTTTTATATGATGTCTGGTCAACATCCAGGGCAAGATTTACTGTTTCTAGTTCTCTTTACTGTTGGTGTTGTTACCTTTACACTTATGTTCCTCAGATCAACAAGAAGGAAAATAAACTGAATCACCATAGGAAACTCCTCTCGTTCTGCCCATTGCTCACACCTTCTGTTTGACGGTGGCTGTAGATATGACACTCAGAAGCCTTCAGATGATTGCATGTTGTAACAAGTGAGTCTTGATGTATGGAAAATACATTTGCCCTCTGTTACATGCCTAGTCTTTGGGTTGGACCGAGGGAAAACCTGGATGTCTACAACTGTTCCATATGGCTGGGAATTTGCAAGTACATCCCTTGGGTGGGGAGAAAGCACTTCGGCCCTCTCCAGTTTGTGTTTGTGGAGGAAGGTTTTATAGCACTTCCTTTAAGATGAAGGGAATTTGGAGAAGAGCTATTTTACTGAATCAAATGTCAATATTGAAATTAATTTTCTAAGGTACTCTTTAACTTCTGCTCATGCTCATTTTCGTAAGAGGTCTGAACGACCCTCACTTTATCCAAAAGGACTTGTGGTATGATGCGGAAACCTCTCAGTTAAAAAGTGAAACCAAAATTTGTAGGAAAAGAGAAGGAGTTCTGACTTTTTTTGTTCCAATTCACTTTCTGACGTGCTCTTGGGGTGATGCACTGAAGTGGCAATCTTTTCCTAGGCCTTCTGCACAGTGTATCCCCAAGTTCTCGTAGCTACATGGGCAAGAATAGCCCACATATTCACTGAGCACTGCAGGGTACACAGTTAAAAACTCAGTATACTATCCAGTTTAGTAAGGAATAGTTCACAAGTTTTAAAATAAAGTAAAAAAATATACTGGGTATAAATGACAGCTGTGACAGGAAAATGAGAACAACTTTCATGTTTTTATTGCTGCCTTAGAAGCAATTGATAAACAGTACACTTCATATATAAATGAGCATGTGTCAATATATGACAACAAAAATAAATTACAGTGACATAGTATTTAACTTTACAAGGTCGTACAAAATTTCCAAATATGAATAGATTTCAACTTAAAAATTTGAAATAAGTTAAAACTTCAACTATTCTGAAGACTTGAAAAATATACATACAATTTCACTCAATCACATCATTTACAGTATGATTTTTTTTAAACCTGTTTAGTCTTACACACCCATATATTTTAGACTGCTTATTAGTGGAATATATCCTGCTATATGCAGCTTTACTGCACTGGGATAGTGAAAAGGGTTCCCTGAGGGCACAGAACAGGCTTTGAGTCTTTATATTTTAAGTAATTTGATTAAATTTATTAACTAGCAATACAAAAACAAAGCATTATTTATCTGTCCTATAAAGAGAGACTGCTTTATTTGCTCTTGCTAGAATTTCCATTGAAGTTAATGAGAATTTTGAAGAAGGCTTAACAGCAGGATTGAGCTGAACTGTTCAGCCAGGATGAATTAGGTCGCATTATTTAATGAAATATTTGAATATCTGTTTTGTATTAGATCTCATTATAGGCTACATAGCTAGCCACGGCTACACACTGAGATATTTGCTTTCACAACTAATGGAAAAATATATTTTATACGGTACTTTAAAGTAATAGAATGGATTATAGATCAGTATTTTTAACACCTCAGCTATATGCACTGGGGTATTTTATTAAATTTTATGAAGATTAAAACCCTAGACAAATCTCTTTGTCTGTGAGCATGTGCTAATTGAGAATGCTGAGGGTCTAACTGGTGGAACACTGGAACAGGTTGCCCAGACAGGTGGTGGAGGTGCCGTCCCTAAAGACTTTCAAGGTCAGGCTCGATGAGGTTCTGAGCAATCTGATCTGTTTGAGGCTGTCTTTGCTTACTGCAGGGGGGTTGGACTTTTAGAGGTCCCTTCCAACGTGGGGAATTCTATGATTCTATAAGTCAAGATGTAAAATAACTTAAAGTAGACAGGATTCATACCACAGCTGTATTGCTCCCGATACCTTAGGCTGTGAAGTTAATTTAAAGCTGGTGCAAACAGACTCTGTGTACAGTCAAAAGGGCAAAGGCTTGCTAATTCAGAAACCATTAGTGAGGAAACAGATAAAGGAAGAAATTTGAACGAACTGGCATACGCGAGAAAATTGCTCAGTTGTTTGAACTACAGGAAGACACTAGTGCAGCCATGTCTTAAACTGTCTGCGATTAATTTAGTAAGAAAGGAAAAAGAAATCCAAGTTGTCTGTGCGACTGAATATTCTCCTCTCTGGATACACTAAAATATCTATTGGAGTGCTGCATAAGTAACCTGCAATCTTTCCTCCAAACAAGTAAATGTTTGATGTACATCATTTAAATGAGAAAGAAGGAAAAAAAAAGAAGTCATAAACAGGCTAGAGAAGAGCAATTCCTCATTTCCATTTTTCTCTAATGCCACTACAGTTTACAATTAATCTGGAAATGATTTTAGAAGCCACCGTTCTTGTTATGTGAATATGTTGTCAGGAGGAAGGAGGCAGGGAATTAGAAGGAGATATATAGCCATTTATGGCTTGCTGTGCTTGCTCTGTGTTCTCCCAGAGAATTTCTTTGCAGGCTCATTCCTGGTGAGAGGAGGGAGTGGGCTGAGTGGGTGGAGGTCTGGGATGCAGAGAGGAGACCACACAGCATAGTCCCATGCCATGGTGCAGGGGCCTGGACGCCTCCTGCCCATCTCGGGGGGAAATGTGCATTTCAGAAGCACAGTGGGAGCTCCCTCAGCTGGAGCTGGGCTTGAATCAGCCCCCAGAAAAGGCTGGTGGTTGCTGCTGCTAAGGGAGTGCAGAGCAATTTCACCAAGCAACCAACTGTGTCATTAAGTGAATTAATAGCAGCCAAAGAATATTGTAGCATATAAACAGGCAAAATTTCCTCCTACAAATCTGCATCCTAAAGAGAGTCCTCTCAGACTGAAGGAAATGTCAGTTTCCCCAAAGGAAAGGATCTACATGATGAAGACTTTCAATCAATTTCTCTACAATTTTTACAACTCTTGCAACTTCTAATCTCAAATTACTTTAATCAAAACAGTTACATTTTTCTTAGTTGCTTGTTCAGTGTTCTTCCCCAGCATTGGCTTCAGAGAGGAAAATAGAACATGGAAATATATCTATCTCTGAAGTAAAAGCAACATCTAGTGCTTATGTAAACCTTACCTCACCAACTGTTTGGCACATAGTGTATTGTTGTACAATCAGATATGATTTTTATATCACATAATTTACTTTTTATCTTAACTAGCAAGCCACTCTATGAGCAGCAACTAAAGAAATGACTTTATCAGCAGTTTATTATATTAATGCAATTGTTATCGGGGGCATACAGGGTAAAAGTCATTTGTAGATTACAGTAATATATTTGGAAGGAAAGTTCCACACGGGAAGGTGCCACCTGATTAGGTTTATGTGGAGGGTTGAGGGGAAAAAAAAAAAAAAAAAAAAAAAAAAGGCGGTTAAAGCATCTTGGCAGGAGAAAATCTCTTAAGAGCACAATGTTCCACCATGGTAATCAGTGGGAGCCAAGTTTTGACAGCACATTTTGGACCGATATCCATGCAGTGAAAGGAGAAATGTGAGCACTCATAGGACACCTGACCTGGGTCAACACGTTCATTTTTCTACCAACACACGACTATCCACCTTCTGCCCTTGGGACTGCGGTGCTGGCGGTCATTCTGGAGGGGAGGACACCTACAGAAGCATTTGAGTTTGTCTCACTATATCTTCTCTTATTCTTGTTTTTATTAGCTACAAAAGGGAAGGTTTCTCTTAATCATTGCTACCAAGGAAAACAATTGCTATCCATCATTATCCACCTCTACTCTTACAACTAATGTGCTAGTGTTTTGCATATCACCATCAGTATGAGCTCGAATCAATTAGTCTTTCTGAGAGTTTATCAAGACACAGAATTTAAAAGGAGAGAAACTTGGCCAATAATTTTAAAAAATGTTAATATTTTGTATAGTATCTGAATGGATAGCTATGACTAGATCAATAGATGCCAGGCTTTGAGTAAATACTCACACACTGTCTTTTTTTTCTTTTTTTATGTAGCAGAAGGTGATGGTCTCCTTTCTACTGCTTCCTCATTGTTTCATCAGCTTACAGTAAGTTCAGCTGCACTGGTTTTGGCTGAAGAAAATCAGTGTTTGGTGAGGACTAAAACTATAAAACTCTTTTAATGAAAGTGATTTCTGAGCCACTTAATTACTGTGCATAATTTGCCCATATACTTCAAAATCAGAAAGAACCAGGAAAAATATCTATTTATTTAAAATATTCAAGCCTTAAATATTTAGATATCGTCTCTGGGACTTGTTTTGCTCCATAATCAGAAGAATGGCACAGAATGCTTTCAAGTAATAGGAACAGAAAAACCATATCAGGAAACACATAAAGTATGTTCATTAGATTTGTGTAATGTTATCTCTATTTCTATCACAAAAATACCCACTATCTCCAAATAGAAGCAGGAAGCTTATGACTCTTGTAACAACTTGTCTTGGCTGGTGGGGCTCACGTTCTTCCACCAGTGGGGTGGAAGGGGAAGGAGCTCATTTCCAGCTTAGTGCTAGGCAGGAGTCCCGCTTCTGTCGGTAGGAGAGAGGCAAAAATCCTGCAGTCAACACCGAGGCAGGAAGAACTGGGGTAAGTGTCAACCGGGTGAGGGTCACCTCTAGAAACTCAGGGATTATTACTGTGAAAAAAAATTGTTATCCTTTCCCAACAACTTCTAATGTCTACAGCTTACAACTACAAACCTTCACATTATATTTAGCATTTTCTTAGTTTTTTTCCAAAAGCAATGAATAGTAATTCATGCTTTTTTTTAAGCTTTACTGTTTGAATAGGCACTTTTGTGTATTGTGTATAGGGATTTCAATAATCCTTCCCTATACAGCTTGCTTATGAGAGCAGCTGTGAATCTTTGGTCTTCCTTTATATCTCACCTCCAACAATGGATACCGTGTCTGTCAATATGCATTCTACGGAGTACAAAAAAAAATGCCACACGTGCATATTAGTTTAAATTTCTCTTGCATTCGATGGTGTCATAGTTGTTCACACTGCTAATTCCTGTCTCAGAGCAGGAAGCAAAACGCATGAGCTTAAGTCTCCTCAGATAGAACCAATAACTGTAGGGAATGTGCAGTTACTTAATGTAGCTATACTGTTTTGAGAATAAGTCCGAAAGGACCCTCCACCACATTCAGCGAAGTGTATGGGCAGAGCAGGAAACATAGCATCTTCTGTACTTACACAGAAGTTTTTGTTCAGATTAGCTTATGGTCAAGAAACCACACTAGTTTTGAGTAGAGGAAGCAAATATTTACTCAGAGATACTTCCACAGCCTGAACAATTGAAAAGTTTTGTCCTAACATCAGTTGTAAAATAAACATCATAAATTAAGATATGAGGCAAGCCAATGGAATGTATTTCTGAGTCAGAAAAATTCACATCACTGGAGAAAAAAGGCTGCTTAACTCCAGCCACATCTGATTTTGCAAGTGTTAAAAAGTGGCATACTACTGTATTGATGGTAGAGAGTATTGAAGAGCTATATTCATTAGGTATATTCAATACGTATATTCAACAGAAGAGGACTGAATCCATGTGAAAAATAAAAGTAATGAGTGGAGAAAAGTACTGAGTAGTGGGAAATACCGCACAAGTCTCTCTCTTGTAATGTATCCACACAATGCAGAGTGCAGCACTATGCAGGACTCAGACTAAATTGGGTCATATCTTTTACCCTCATGGTATAGATTGGTCTGTGCCACAATGATAATAACTCTCCAAGTGGACTCAATAAGCAGAAATTAATGAAAGCCATTTCCTCATCCCTTCGGCATCTCTAGACAAGGTAGTATTTGAGGAGTGACTACAGTTGTTTTGTTACCCAAAAATGTCAATCCAGAAGAAAAATAGTCTTAAGAGGACTGAATATTTTGAAGCCACATAGGGAATCAGATACTTGTCCAGAGACTTTATTTCCGTGGTAGCCTAAAAGTCGTCAGATCGCTTGAGTATTTAAAGTCAATTTACTATGCCTCTATGAATGCTTGAAAAACAAATTGAAGTCCTCTCTGTGCAATAGCGTCCTGTGCTTTTCTGATTATTAGCCAATATTGAGCAATTACACCAGAGCATTTCAGCTGCTCTTTCATTTCAGATACTGCACTGTATAAATTTTGTCCTAGAAAGAGTAAGAATTTCCCATCAAATTCCTAGGAAATACATACGCTCTCAAACACGTCCTGCTTTTGTATTAATGCCTAGATATTTAGTCCTAGGCTGCTACAATAAGGATCTCTTCATAGAGGCCTGAAGTGGGGCGTCAGGCTGCTAGGACAACAGAGTAGCCTGATGGTGATGCGTGCTTTTGGCTTACAGAGTCATTCATATGCTGAACTTTTTTGGGCACTGCTTACATGTGTTTATTCGCTCTTATGCAAGGAGGATGTTCACATCTATAAAAACTTTAAATGTCTTTGTTTCTTTTCCACGCTTTCTGCCAAGTTAAATAAATTGTATAGCTTCACTAGCTTGGACAAAAGTTAGCTCTCCTCACCACAGTTGAGCTGAAGGGTTTTATCACCATTTTTGGAAGACCTTTTCTAAGGCCAGCATCATACACCCCAGTTAAGCTCACTCGAGGTTTTATTGTTTACAAAACCAGAAAAGAGTGAATGATCTAGATATACTGTGCACTTTTCAGTTCTACCAAATTAAGTTTTTTAAGCTTGCACAATTCCACCTGTGGGGTTGGCAAATGAAAAATACTCTGTGCAACAGAAAGGGCAGAGTAATAGGATGGGGTGAGGGAGGATGATAATTTTTTCCTTTCATTTCTAATGGCACGACTGCTGTTCTTGTTACCATAAATAATTTGCAGTAGTGAATTGCTTTATTTTGCCTTTATGTATTTGTGCTGGATTCCTGTACCCATGTTGAGAAAGAGATAGTGACATTCACATAAACATAGGAGTCTCTCTTATGTGAACTTAGATAGAATCTACTGGTAGAAATAGAGGCCTTTAGTTTGCTATTTAGCAAAGCCACAGTGATTTTGGTTAAGCCAATAGAGTTAAACCAAGTGCAGTACTGATGCAATAGCTCAACAAGTGAAATCTGGTCATGCATTTCTAAAGTTTGGCTGGTCTGAAGAGCCAGCACAATACACTGAAAACATCACATTCAGAAATAAGGACAATGCAACTGGAAAAATATGCACTAAGGAAAGATGTGGAAACATTTCTTGCAGTTAGCAGAGTAGGCTTGAACACAGTTCTGCTGTCCAGTTATGACCGATGAGGCATCAAAGGCAATGTTTACCATGACTGGCAATTTCAGCATAAATTTGAATATATACATCCATATACATTGCTCTAGATGGGCGTGCATCTCTTTATATGTATGTGCACGGTACTACATCATACATATGTTATCCTTCCGACATATAGGTAGTGCAATATGCATACCACATGATACATGTTGGAATAAGCCATGAAATAAGTAGCACATATCCTAATATTTTCCTGTGTTATCTGTACTGCTTCCATTAAACAGTCTCTATCAGGGCTAACTGAAACACCCTGAGCCATTTTAAAATTTAAAATTAAGCAATAAATCCTCAAGCACATCTGGAAATAACTGCAACAATCTTTCTTGAGAGAAAAATGACAATCCACGTTATATTTTGAATGTATAATGTGGGTAATGAAAAATAGTCAGAGTCCTGAATGCCAATATAGCACAGTTAATGAGTCTGCCAATTAAGACTACGAAAACCTGTCTATGACATTAAATATTGTGATAGTCAATTTCAGCCAGTTGTGGTGCCACAGTGTGTGAAACAAAATAAATAGTGTATAGTTCCAAACATCGCTATTCATACTCAACTTGTTTCCATTAAACAGTACGATTGGATTAACTACCCCTTGTCAGCTTACTTTAAGAGCTGAAGTACAAAAATGCCCAAGTATCAGACATTAAAGATCAGTATTTTCTCCAGTGTCTGTCTGGTAGCTCCTAAAAGTAAAAGCAGAAAAGTGCAGAAGCTACAAATGATCTATGCCTGACACAAGGAAGAAAATCCCAGGTAAATAAGTTTTTTAATTCTATGAAAACCTCAGTGTCATACATGCTTTAACTAAGCTTCCAAATAGAAGTGTTTGAGTATCATGGGAGTCTAGTCCAGGAGACAGAAAAGACAGCCAGCATTATGAACACCTCATCTCCACCAGACATCTGTACATATCCTTCGGGTGAACAAGAAGCAATCTACAAACATACATCACTTTCACCTGCTCTCAGAAGCAAGTGCCGTGGTATTTGCATGAGTAAATACATAAAAGATGTAAGGAATATATAAAATAGAAAATCACAGAATCTGGAAGCCAGTTGTGAAAAGGGACAGTAGATTTACACGGGTCAAAGAGTTACTGCAATGAATATGTACACTTTAAGAAATTTTCAAATGCATTAAAATACATGATGATTCATAAATGGAATTAAGTTTAAGCTCGTGGGAGCTTGACAGAACATCCTTAGGGACAGATCATCCCCAGATGCCACAAAGAAGGTCAGGCTTGGTGAACAGACTACTTCTTATGGTACAGACCATTTCTGCCAATAAGGACCTGGAATATGTGGATCCTGCTTTGGTTCTTTTTGATAAGTCTTATACACATTTAGAAAAGAATCAGACCTTAACACTACAACTGCTGGAGCTAGTAATGTGGCTTTTGATAGCCTAAGAGTAGATAAAGTTTGCATAGGAATATTTTGAAAGAAAAAGCCTGATACCAAGACAAGCTTGTAAAAGACATTTTACAAAAAGAAGCTGGGAGCTATTTGCAAGAGATTGAGGGTTTGGAATCTCAAATATAAATTCAAATAGGGATGTATAAATAGTCAAATGGTCAAGAGATCAAGTGAAATGCGTTTTATAAATACCTTAGCATGATATTCCATGACTATCCCTACCATACATACGGTAGCATGATGATAGCAATAAATTCATAATTACTGATGCTGCAGATCAGGGAAAAAAAGATATTTTTTTTTTTGCCATAATGTTTGCATTCTGTAGCTGCAAATCGAGTGTACTTTAGAGCTTGTATTCACTTCTTGCATATACAAGGCTGTTATTGAGCCAACACTTTTTAGAGTATTCCAGCAGAAGTAGTAAGGAAATAACATAATCAAGACAACAAAATAAGAAAGTGAAGTTGTACATAATTAAGAAAGGTCACCAACTGCCTCAGAACATCTGTGTGGGTATCCTCACAAAACTGCCGAATTCCGTTAGGTCATTTATTGTTCAGGATCTACACCACAGGTTTAGATCCCGGGAACTGCCAGGCCTTTCCTACATTGGTTTAGCTTTAGAACAGTGCTACACTGATCTCCAGTTTATATTTGTGGGAAGTGTGTTATGCTGGGGTAGGATAAACTGCTTTATGCACCATGACACGTGTCTTTGATCAGACATTTCTCACGGCCTGTGCTGGTACAGAAGCAATAAACTTCTATCACAGTTTTACATCAAGAAAGCCAAGCATATATCACAATGCATTTTGCTGACTTAACAGCTGTTCGGAGGCTGACAGTGATTGGGGTTTCTCCTACAAAGCTTTCTCCAGATAACCCAGTGGCTCCTGCCTGGCTATTGCTTCTGATTGTTCGATGCTTCTTCATCAGGAGTTTAATCTTGTATTATTGCAATTAATGGGGATGATGCCTGGACTCTGAAAAGTCAGCTTTCCATCCAAGAAGTGCTAATGGGACTGAGTGGTTTGTCTGCCCTCAGAATGATGCTTTCTATCATGTTTCTGACTTAATTTTCCTCAAAACAGATGAAATATTACATCATTTATGCCTCTTCAAAGTAGTGCCGTGTCAGATTGTACCTTTTGGTCTTGCATTGTTCCTCTTCTGCAACCTATCATGTGCGCCTGTGTTCACAAACAATATATCCACTTGTGCATAAAGCTGTTTTGTGTGTGCATGTGTTTAAAGCAAACACATAAACATAAACCACAAATTAATTAGATCCCCACTGTACTTGCAACACTGCCAAATTCTTAATATTTTATAGTGCGTATTCCATTAAATAAATAATAACTAAATTGATCTATGCTACAATATGTGCATACATACACATTTTATGATGCCTGTAAATAACATTTTAAAGCCTGTTCACACATCAAAAGACAGGTTGTTTATTTCTCTGTTAAAACAATGCAAGGGTTTAACTCTTACTATTATGTAAACAGTGGTGGTAGCCACTTTCAAGGAAGCTTAACTTCAAAAAATAATAATAGTTTCCCCTTGTAAAATCAAAACTAATATACCATAAATCCCCCCGATGAACTCTGGCTTCCTTACATGCTCTCACATTTTGGGTATTAGGGGCACAGCACTACTCTAGATATCAGAAGATAATAATATGGCAATATATATAGATATATATTTAAATGTTAAAACATTAGTTAGGTCAACTTGAGTAATGAATATATTTCAAACATACGCTTTTTTTCTATAAATAAAGGTCATTAATTTTCTTTGCAATATGGGTGCCTGTTAAGGCTTTGGTTGTATGGGGCTACCAAACCGGTAAACCATTTCTGGGTATCTAGCTCAATATGCACTTGTGACTTATAGTTGTAGCTTTAACGTTGGTTTTTTTCGTGCTTTTTACTAAACTTGTACTTGCAGTAGACTTGCAATATAATTTACAAGATTACTGTTAGGTAGACATTTTAAACAATTGATATGAAAGAAAGTTTTGCATGTCAAGAGTATTTGTTTCAGTAACAAGAAAACTAGGTATACTCTACTCATTTCTCAAGCAGACCCTTATGAATCACTTTAAAAGGACACTACAGCTGAAGACTGAAGAGCAATATTTATCAACATTAAATAAAACATTTGGTGAAGTATGTATAAATATTTCTTCATATGAACATAACACAAAATTAAATAGTTCAGTTACACAGACACAATTTAATATATTTCCACTGTTGTCAAAATCATCTGTAAACACCATCTCACACTGAATACAAAAGCAGCTTTAACATCAGTTCAGTGTTCACAACACTGATGCCCCTTTGTAAAAGAAGATACTTGTTTTATTTTCAGCAAAATAAGAGCCTAAGCAATAAAAAAAGTTTTGGTCAGTTCAAAGGAGAATACAAAATCATCTTTCAACATGTAACTAAATCAGATTTAGAACAATAGTTTAAAGTACAATCCTTTCCCCAGGGGAGCTCTGACTTTTATAAACCACATTTGATGCAGACCACATCACAAATACCAGGAAATACTGGTCACGTCTAAGCTATAAATATTAAAGCCCTTTAAAAATCTTCTTTATCAAAAATTGCCAGGTTACAAATTGGCAATGTCACATTTTTCGCACCACCGAATAACCTGGCACTAGACAGATTTAGGTGCACTTCTGATGATTTTTAAAACAGGTTCTGGAAAAGAAACACTTTTTAGTGAGCATTCTTCATGTGCAAAAATAAAGCATTTATTTTACACAAATCTTTTGCATCTGAAGGTCACCTGGGCACAGTGCAAGCAGGGGGGCTCCACCAAGTTTAGACAGAAAATGGCAACACGAACTTACATTGGAAAGCCGTACGGACACTGTGCATTGGATCTGAGCTGGCTCAGGGAAGGGTGGAGCATCCACACGGTGCAACTCAGCACAAGGAGGTGCCATGTCCATGTGTGCCCTGACAGCAGCGTAGCCACCCCGGCATGAAACGGGGCTCCTGCTAACGGCTGTGCCCGCCTGCTTCCTGAGCAACTCCCTTTGAGTGTCAGCACTACGTAGCCCAGATCTGGGATCTTGTCATCCCACAACCTACAAAGATAAATTCACACTCTGCCCTGAATGTAGCCTTCACGTCCTTTCAGCTTCGTATCTTTTAAAGAGGCATGATCACTTTGGGGAGAGATACTGTGCTCAAGATTAATGTTTTACTTGCTACGTGGCCCATTATAAATCTCTGAAGACTTGGTTCTCTCCACTTGAAATGTGAACGCCATGTTCTGTTTGCAAAAATAACCTTGAATTTCAGGTGGCAAATAATGAGACATATGCATAATATAAAATAGGATTTTCTGATTATTATTATGTTTTTTTTAATCACTAACATGTAATCCTGATGGGGTCCCTGTAAAACCTAGAGCAATAGATCACCTCTTTCCTGGTATGTGTGTATTTCAGAGGTGTGAATGTATGTTATGCATACATACACACTCACACACACATATATATAACACGAGCTGCACATATACTCGGCAATCAGGAATTGGGGTATAATTAACAATACACCAGAAGAGAAGTAGACATGAAGCTCTACTTGGACAACAAGAAGCAATTTTTCAACCTATACAGTGTCTCAAATAATTTCGTAATTCTGTTTTGCTAGCTTGCTACATCTGTAGGTGACTTCAATTGAAAGTTGTTGGATTCCTCGGAGACAGAAGAGTTGGGCTAGCTAGATGTGCTTACCTGAGATCCCAGAGTTGATTATAATCAAAGAGCTGGCAGATCAGTAACGGGTTTATAATTGCTATACAGCTTCTTGCAAATTTGTAGGAAAACTTTATTAAGTCTTTCATTCCTTAGTAAAAATGTTGAAGTTTGTTAGTTTTTGCTGAATGCAGACTTGATTTTTATATTAAATTGGATTTAATAAAAGGATACATAAGCTTGGCAGCTGCTTTCATGTCTTGATGTTTAAATGCTTGAATCAACACCCTGGAACCACCCTCCCATCCCAACCCATCCCATCCCTTCTGTCCCATGCCATCCTGTCCCANACTATTTTATGAAGCCTCCCTAGGGATCCGCTTATGAAAAATTACAGACTGCCTTTGCTGATACTGCTGTTTGCGTCGTTTTCGTTTGTCACACTGGCATAGCAGTAGCATCTTGAAAGTGTTTCTGAATGTTTTGTTACACAGTGCATAGCACATGGGGTTCACCGTGCTATTGATGTAGCAAAGCCAGTATCCCAGGTGCCAGAAAGTTTTGGGGATACAGCTGCAAACGGTGTTTACCAGAACCATGATGTTATATGGGGTCCAGGTAATGATGAAGGCAAACAAAATGGCACTGAGTGTCTGTGCCGCTTTCTTTTCTTTGATGAGTGACATTCGTTTTCGCTTTGTGATCTGACTTCTGGTCTTCAAGGCAAACTTTTTTGCCAGAGTTGCTTCCTTGAAGGACAAGGGCAGGGCTGCAGATGTCTTGGTCACTGATGAGATGCCATCAGAAGCTGTGGTTGTCTCTGCTGACCCTGGCTGAATTGGAAGCTTAGAAAAGCTCTTTTGGAAATTTCCACCGTCCCGAATGCTTTTGGCAGGGTGCAATTTTTTAGGTTTCTTTTCCTTTGATTCTGTGTCAGATTTCTGCAGTTCATCCCCCGACTCATGCAGATCTTCTGAGGAGGGTAGTGTTGTGGAATTGAGGATGGCACTGTGACCAGGAAGCTTGAGCACGATGGAGTAGATGGCTCTGGTCTCTGCAGCGATGTCTTCTTCATCAGAGGAGGCTGAATTTTCAAGGGAGGCAGCAGCGTCATTGTTGTTCCAGCTGTCGCTGCTGCTGTGCTCTTGGTCCCCCTGGTCTGTGTTGGGTTCCCAGCTCTTCATTGTGAGCCAGAAATGGCAGCGTCTGTATTTCCGTCGGGTGGTACGTTTCATGCTCTGCCGTTGCAACTCATAGCTGCTGCAGCTCCGAGAGCTGCCCGTCTGGTGTACAAAGCGTGCTGCCTCTGCTTCACTGCCCGAAGCCTGTAGCCCTGCTAACTCTTTGGTGCGTTTCTCGGTCTCCTTATAGATCCTCCAGTACAAAATACTCATAATGGTGACTGGCAAGTAAAAGGCAGCTATGGCAGTGCCAAAAGTGATGATAGGTTCAGTAAGAAACTGGATGAAACATTCATCAGGAGGCACAGTCCTCTCCCCGACAAAATACTGCCAGAACAAGATGGCAGGGGCCCAAAGAACAAAAGAGACAATCCACGCTAAACCAATCATCACCCCAGCCCTTTTGGTTGTTCGTTTGGCTCTGTATGTAAGTGGTCTAGTGATGGAAAAATACCTGTCAAAACTTATGACAAGGAGATTCATGACGGAGGCATTACTGGCAACATAGTCAATGGAGAGCCAAAGATCACAGGCCAAATTTCCCAAAGCCCAGTGGTCCATGATGATGTATGTGGTGTAAAGGTTCATGGAAATAACACCGATGATCAAATCTGCGCAAGCAAGACTCAACAAGAAGTAGTTGTTGACCGTTTTCAGTTGTTTGTTAACCTTAAAAGCAACAATCACTAGGATGTTTCCTATGATGGTCACCAGTGCAAGGATCCCAGTGAGGAAAGCAATCAAAACTACTTGCCAGACAGCATGTCCACCCAGACGGTCTTTGCTTGTGGCATTTAGGGACATGTTAGTTGATTCCACAGTAGAGAAAGGAAAACTCTCTGTGGTCTGAGGGAAATCATAGCTGCCAATGAGCGATGCTGCTTCATCAAGGAGTCCTGGTCCATGTGAATCTCTCTTCCACAAGGTGCTCACATTTAATAACAGCGGCGAGGCTGAACTGTGATTTTGCATGATCATCGTGGCTCTCTGACATAGTCTGCAGCAGGAGAAAACAAACAAATAAACAAAAAATCAAGTTAACAGGTGAAGATGGTGAATAGATAATCGTCCTTGTACATAAAATTCCTTTAGCACCTTGAAAGATGATTTTAAAAGCCAAGCTGCCTGTGACAGATTCCAAATCAAACGTGTGTGGTAGTACTCAGCTTTAGCTGTGATTAATTTGAGCTCTTTGTAGTAATCATATAGTGTTTCCTTGAAACCATTCAGTCACAGAAGAACCAAAATCCCAGGAGAACTGGAATCCACTGTAGTATTAAAACACTCCCTAACTCTGAATCTTAATTAAAACACTCCCTGATGGATCTGCAGTGAACTCCACATCTCAGCAGCCTACTGTCCTGGAGACTTCAAAAACCAAATGCCAGACATATGCAGCTGCAAATCCTCCAAGTTCAAATCAGTGCTGGTCCCTGGTGCTATCCTGACACTAGCAAATCATAGCCCCAGCTTCTGTTGCCTCCAGCTCCAGTGAATGACAAAGAAAAATATTGTTCTGTCTTTCCTTAAACAAGAGAGATACAAGCCAGCACTGTTTCACCGTGTCAAGCTAATCTCACCTGTGAGGCTGCAAAGAACTTTTCAATTTTATCTACATTTTGGTTACCTGATAAAGGTACTAAAAGTTCTCATTAGCACTTTTTGCACATGCCACTATTAATTTTTCACATACATTTTTATACTTGGACTAAGGATTTTATATTATAATGACTTCAAAATGGCTTTGGTGCAATGCATGTTAAAATTTCCTTTGAAAATACAGTCTCTAGAGTCAGGAAAAAGTATTTTGGCAGATGTATGTCAAAGCAATCATTAAACGCTTAAGGAAAAGAGGAAAAAGGCATGAAAGGGATTAATAATTAAGCCGTAATCCTTTTTCCCTAAGTACTTTTGTAAAATGAAGGCATGCTCAGAATAGGAATTTGCATTTCCCTTATTTCATTAACTTCTGTGGTCAACTGACAATATTCATTGCAATAAAACAATTATATCATAAAGAAGCAAGAATTCTGATGAAAAAATAGGTCATCTACAGTAAATATTAAACAAAATATGCTGACAAAGAGAAATGTTTGTTTACTTTCTAACTGTGAATCGTTCCAGAATCAGTATGGCACGGGATGAGATCGTAATGAGTATCACAATGCACTGGGTGTTACACAAAATATGCACCCAAAAGGGGGTGTTTTGGGTTTTGTTCTTTAATTAATTTTGACATGCTGTTTTTCCTTGAATGGTTTTGGTACTTGGTTTTGTTAGCAAGCCATAATACACTGTGCGATTTTAAAGGGTGAAGCTTCTTTGACATACGCAGTAAACAGAACAAAAATTCCTTCCCTTAGCTCATGCACAGTAACTAACCAAAAACGCACCATATTTTGACATCTAGTGTTAATCAGATCTAGTGTTAATAGGAAGATGAGGTTACAGTGATGTTACCTTACTGTAATCTAATTCCAGCCACTCTTAATGCATTCATCACTATATCACACAGGAAGTGAACATAATAATAATAGTAAATATTGTTCTGGAAAATCACACAGTTAAATTTAACTCTTTTCCTGATAGAGAGATTGAAAATTTGGAGCAACTCAAAGAATTTCTAAAAAGGAAAATGGTAAGATTTTTATAACCTGTAATCATAATTTATAACTTTGATTTTCTTAAATAAAAGTAAGTTGAGACTAAAATCATGTTTTATCAAAAAACTTTGAAATTCCACGTTTTCTTTTCTTTGTAGAGTTCATGGAAAGAAAATTGCAGTTCTGCATGAAATTTCAGGCAAAAAGACATTCTGAAAATTTGTTAAGTTCAATATTTTTTACCATTTCATAGAATAATTAAGGTTGGAAAAGACCTCTAGGATCATCAAGTCCAACCTACAATTTCAGTTGTTCCTTTCCCAAGAAAATCTAAACAAACTTTACTGACTCAATTTCTCCATGTCCATGACATCTATTAGAGAAGTTGTGGAACAAAACACATCTCTTTTTTTTTTTTTTTTTTCTTCCTCAAGATACACTACTTCTGACTATGGAGCTGGTGTAGCTATCCTGGTTTGAGTGAGAACAGAACTAACTGTGTTCAGTTCATTTTACTTTTCAGCTAAGTTCTTCTAACTAACTGTGCTTTCTGAAATTAGCAGCGTGTTTTCTCAGGCAGTGTCTGCTTTTAGTAGTGATAACATCCAATGTTTAGAGTTAGTCCTAAGGATTGGTGTGCAGACCAAGGCCACTGTTAGATCTTGTGCACCACACTGAGGGGTGCAGAAAGGAAAAGGCTGCACCTACAGGGAGGAGTGGCCAGTACAGGTGACCCTAAACTGACCAATGATGTATTCCATCCCATAGATGTCATATTCCATGCAAAGCTGAGGGATCACAAGGGTCAAGCTCTTGCTTGGCTTCTTCTCTTCTTTGATGGCCAGCATCCAAGGAGGACTCTATCCGTCCTTTGATCCCAGTCTGTGTGTTCCTGAAATCAGTAACAGAATCCAGCTCCAGAGTCCAGTTCCTGTCTGCCACTGGGCCCAGTCTGGGACTTCCTCAGTGCCTGCTCCACAGCACCAGTGGTGATGGTGATGTAATCGTCATCAGGGGCGGTTGGGTTTGATATTGGTTTTGTATATATTTGTATATATTCCATTTTATTACTATTATTTTTATTTTGACTAAAGCTGTTGTAGCTTCCTTTTCTAATCAATAAGTCTCCCTTATTCCTTTTGTCTTTCCCTTGAAGGAGGGAGGGGTGTTAATAGAGAGTGTCTGCTATAGGTCTAGTGGACTGTCCTGACCCTAAACGGTGAGAGCAACTCAAGCCACCAAGCATACAGCAACATGTCCTCGCTAATCTCTATCATATTGTTTCAAAGAAGCTGAAGTGAAATTTGTACTGCGTGAGAGAGAGAGAGACTCACCCCACTTACACTAATTAATTGAAAATCTCCACAAAGTCATTTGCAAAAAGGCAAGCAGAGCTTTGGATAAAAAGCACGCTCTCTCGGTTTTCATTTCCACCCTCTCAGGCACACTCCTACCAGCTCAGTCCCTTGCCTTGACCAAGATGACATTCATTTACATGTCCATAAAAACGGAGATCCCACATACTGAAAAATTACAAGCGAAGGGCTACGGAAACCCACTGTACCGTAAAGCTTGCCTTTGACAAAGATAGCAAAGCAGTATTCAAATTTGGCTTGTCCCTTCTAACGCATGGGTGAAACAAACACACAGTTGACTTGCGAGCGACCACTTAAGCAAGTGTTGACAATGTTATTGCCAGTTGTTTACGGGCCAGGGTGGTTACAGTGGGGAAAAAAAGTCTTAGATTCAAACAGGATTGCGGGAAATCATCCATCTTGAAATGTTTTACTTATGAAGCAGGCATCTTTTACAGACAGATAGGATGAGTTCAAAAGAAGAACAGTATGCGAGAGATCTGAAGTAATGATATTTGCTAGATATATGCCAGAAATGATTAATGTTATAGGGTGCAGACATTCTTTTACTGACATTAGAGACAGAGGGTGAAAGTCAGAAAGCATCCCTTCCACAGACATACACCTGTAAAACCTCTACAATGTAGCAGCCAGCTTCTACAAGGTGACAGCCAACATAGTCAAGTCTTGATTGAGAAGTCTGACAGGTAAGTTTAGAGGGTAATGCATTACACTGCCTTTTCATTAAAAAAACAACAACAAACAAACAAACACCCACCAAAACCAAGATGATATCTTCTAATACACATGAAAGGACCAGGCAGAAGATACTCATAAAGGAAATTAAACTTTCACTAGTGGGCTTAAAATAAAATATGGTATCACTTAGAAGTGATGGCAGAAATAACGGTATTACTAAGAACTAAAAATCATTGACAGTTTGGTAGTACTTCTGTGAATTCTGTTTAATTGTGGATTTTGAAATGGAGTTTCAATGTAAATTAATGAATAAATCCCATCAGAAATGCTGTGCTTTAAAAGACTCAGCATGAGGAAGCCTGGGAAACCATACTTCAGCTGCAGTCTTTCAGATACTGAGCCTGTGCTGCAACCAGACCTTTATTTCTCAGCTCTTCCCATCCCTGAACATCAAAGTAACTTCTCTAAGCCACTGTTTCAATGAAAACTTGTACAGTTCTTAGCAGTTCAGTGACTGAGAGCAACCAACCAGCAGCTCCCTGATGCCTAGTGCAATCCTCCAAGATGGAACTCGGTGTTTTAAACTCCTCAGGCATTAAACTGACCCCTAAACCAACATTGACTGAACTATTTGATAAAATAGAAGTGCTCAGCAGGATGATGAGTACAGTCTTTTATTATTCTGGCTCTTCTACAAGCTCCTGTAATTGAACTGTTTGATTCAATAAAAAATGTATTATCCGTATGTTCGTCTGCATAGACAAAAATCCAACACCTATCACTACCACCACCATAACATACTGGAACAACGCATCTCCTTAGGAAGCCAAAGCAAGGCAAGGTACCCCTGTTATCCAAAACTGCCATACATTTTCTGCTTTCCCTATACAAAGTGATATAGGGAAAGAGAGAGTGTCCTGGGTTCAACAAGATGAGTGTGATCTGCAGTGCAGCTCACCAGCTCCTGGCCAGCCAGCTAAGCTCAAAGACAGAATGGTGTGCAACCAAGTGAGAAAGCAACCACAAATATTTTGATCAAATAAACAGCGCAGCACAGTTTGAGTGAGGCAAACAAACCAAACTGTGAAATGATTACAGGATTCTATATCAGGATAAGAGTTCACAAATCGTTGGTATGATACACTACATTACAATTTCGAGCCAGGGGGTAACAAAGGAAACTATTTTTAAGCCCAAGAATATATAATTACTTGCCTAAGATTACGGCTATGCTGTTCACCGTGGTTTGGTTTATTTTTGTTCTTGTTTCTGCTTTTTAATAAGAGCTTATGAAAGGTACAGGCCAGAGAACACTAGAGGCAATGTACATTTCCCAGCATTATTTGGGAAAAATGTAGACCCAGTATAACCAACGACTCTAAAAATGTTCACATACATTCTTCCCAATGTAGCTCTGCTCCTTGCCCCATTGGAGAGACTGAACTATTAAATAACCCACTAAGATCCATTAGAAAGGAAGGAAAAAGCAGCTAGAGAAATGGACACTAATCTCAGGACACTAATCTCAATAAAATGGTATAACAGATTTAAAAAGTCGAACTTTTGGAATAGTTCCAGTCATTGCACACCGCTATAAGTAAAAAGTAAAAGAGAATCGACCGTAGGAACAGTTCTGTCACTTATTTTCACTGCATTTAATTTCACACCAACTATTTAATATTTCAGAGGTATTGTGTATACTGCAAATTTCAGTTTAACAATTTTTTCTTTTTTTCCCATTTCTTAAACTTTCCTATTTACAAACACACAAACTCCCTTTTTTTTTTTTGCAGAGAGGTCTCTTTTCTGGCTGAGTTCCAAGGTTCATTTTCTGGGAAGTCAGACGGCACTCTATGGACTTGGCTATATATGAGCTCAAAATACGCAAACCTTTACAACTGAAGAATTTCACATCTCATCTGTTCGCGCAGACAAGAAAATTGCTTACCTTATTTTTCCATTTTCCTCCGCATTGCTATTTGTATATCCATTAGCCTAGACAGCAGAGAACTCCGTGCAGTGAACTATAAAACTGTTTTCTAACATAAAGATACCGAGCCTTTGGAATGCTTAATGCAGTTACCTAAACTAGCATGCAAGTTTTGTTCCAAAACTAGCATTTGGTAAAATAAGAATATATAGCAGTTTTAAAATTTTCCAGAAGTTATTCTCGAGGTTACATATATCTATTTTTCAAATCATACAGGGTTTTTTTTCAACATACAATAAAGAATTTTAAAATCTTGGAATGAAAAAATGAAGGTGCAAGTATTCACAGTAGCATTCATGGTTTTACATTTATTACGCAGTAGCTCACACCACTTGCAGCTAATTCAGCACAAGGTATAGGATTCCTTTATGCATCTCTAAGTGGTAACAGGAAGCACAGTCTAATTATCAGTGAACAGGACCTCAGATTTACCATGACTTACTTAGGCTGATGATTAAATACATCACACTCAATATACTTTGCCATCTTGACAGAATGAGAACACAGAACCATAGAAATCGATCCCATTATGGAACGTACTGGCCACCATCTAACGCGTTCACAGTAGATACAAACAGATAACTTGATATACTCATACAGTTTTTTACATATGTACATACAATATATGTATATACATACAAATGTCACATACAGTGTGACAAAGTATGTGTATATATAGCTGCAGATGAAAGTATATGTATGCATCTACAGCTATATATATATGTGTGTATATATACATGCATATGCATGCATATATAGACACACACATATATTTGCAGATATATACACATGTATTTGTCCCATTATTCCTAATAGTGTTATATGGAAAGACTGTAACTTTCCCTAATTAGCTATAAACTTGATATAGATAAAGCTTAGTCACAAGTGCCCATAAACATGTTTTGCTTATGTGTACTAAAATTACCTAGATTGAATGCCAGTGCTTTAAATTGCTTCTGTGATTAATGAATTAGATTTGCTTATTATTTGCTTACTGTGTTGCTGCTGTTAGTGCGTGCTGTGTAGCATGAGCAAACTAGGAACCGATTTCTTTAATCCTGCGTGTTGTTTTTATTACTTTGGAGAGTGTTTAGAGAACTAATGCACAGAACCTAATGCACAGCACTAAGCTACCTGACCTGTCTCCCTTGCTGCCCTGCAATCAGCAGAAAGGAGCATCCCTCCCAGGGAGGAGAGGCAGGGGGATGCTACCTCAAGTGTTCCCGCTGGGAGTAAGGATGCCACACTGGAAGTACCTGAGAATGCCCACCGGATACAGCCAAGAATTCAGTATCTAAAGTCGAGCCACAGGAAGAGCCACTTTTATGCCTTAATTTGCCAATTAGATTTTATCAAACATCTGCCATCTTCTTCACTTGAAACGAGAGGCTTAGGTTCATACCGCCCAGCTGTACCTGCAGCATCCACTGTGGGCCTTGCTGCTTATATTGTGTTTGCTTTTACAATATTGGCTATTTCAAACACATTACATCATGTAGTATGACACCTTCACCATGGGTTTTTATTTTATTATTGAAATGTAACTTTGAATACTAATGCGTGTTAATAGTCACTCATTTCAGTGGAAACATCTGCTTATTTACACAGCTACAAAAGTAAGAACAAATACTATGTTATCATTGGGACCAAAAAAGAAAAAAAAAATCTCAGACTATTGTACCTGTTGCCATTTCAAAAATCCAGATGTCTGTCAGTGGTGCCTTGCACTTAAGGCTTTCATTTAAGACTGAATTTGTTATGTGAACTGTGTAATTCTCTTGCATAATTTTTCCAAATATGCCATATCTAACAAATATACATCCTAGTCGGCACAGGTAAAAGGACAGTGATGTTAACAGATATCTACTTTTAGCAAAGAAGTGTTTCTGTGCTACTTATTAGTTATTTATTCTTTAGCTTGAGTCACCCAACATATTTTCACTCCACGACTTTTAGTTTCAAAATAATCCTACCTTGAAATTTTCTAAAATGATTCCAGGGAGAAGCTTCAGAAATGAACTACTAATCACAGTTGTGATATGGCCTAAGGGCAATGAGAGTTTATCAGGTGTAGCAGCAGTAGACTTGTTGATGGAATGGTATTTTTCTTTCTCAGACACGTGCACTTAGTGGTTATTGTCAGACCAGCTCAGACAGAACAAAGTGCTTAAGCTTGGATGTGTCTTCAATTTTTGAATGCCTGAAAACCAGAGTAAATCAGGTCTTGCTTAATTAAGATTACAATAAATACTATCAGCTCAAACAGTTAATCTATGAGATGCATTCTTATGAAGAAAGGAAATTATTTAAATTCCAGGCAATTTCTCTTTCAGAGACCTTTATTAGAATTACATCCCATCTGTCTAATTGATATTGGAGGACACAGAGATGCAGTCCAAAATGTAGTCGGAATTATAAACGAATACTGAGAGTTCTACTCACTTTGAGCAACCCACTGACTTTGCAGGTATCTGGGGACAGGAAGATTTGGCTGAAGGATCAGCTACTACATTGAATTTAAACATGATATTAGATTGAGATAAAGGAAGAATATCAGCCATTTAAGTACCTAATATATGCATGTGGGGTGCATATTCTTTCCTTTGATTAAAAAACTAACCATCTTTGAGACTTCATTTCAATATTTTATTATAGATAAACTTTTTTTTTTTTTACATAGTATTGCTTAGCATTTTATTTATCATGGTGTTGAATTGAAGTCATGTTGTAAAACTTGATGGTGCATTCAGCTCTCTCTTTATGAAATACTGTCTATTGACTTCACATATAATCCTCCCAATGAGGGATTTAAAGATCACATTAAAATGTTGATCATGTGAAATAAAGGAATGGGAATTCTTGCACTTTACTATATTGTCCTCCTAGATGTTGTTCAATGCTAGAATACATTGAACAGAAGTGGAAAAAAGGTGCCTGGATAGAAAGAAAAGATTTTTCAGGCCTTCTAGGTGAATTTAACATCTTGCACTAAAATGGCGTCTTTCTCTAAATAACCATCATGTTTGAGCAAATTAATATGAAGAAGAGCTTGTTACTGAAGCTAGATAAAACAAGTACATTTTACTATATTTGTAATCCAGTAATCCTTGTATACATTTAAAATCTACACAATGTGACTATTAGCCTCTAAGAACTTTTTCAGGGAACAACAGAGCTCATTAGCAGACCTCTTTACTATCTTTAATGAAACTGCTTTAAAATTAAGTAATCAATTGATTATGCTATAAAAATAAATACATTTTTGCTTTTACTCTTTGCTCACTCACACGCTATACCACCAGGGAAAACTGCAAAACAGTACAAACATTTTTCAATTATCAAAGAAGACAGAGTGCCTGGACACTGAGCTTTAAAGCAGCTCATCTAACACCTAACACACTCTTCTCAATTTCATTTGTCTGCAAGAAGAAAATGAAATGACAAAATGCCGTCAAGTCCTGAAACTAGAAAATTGAAAGGGTTTTTTTTGTTTGTTTTTTTTTCTTTTCTGGAAATCCTTTCCATAGAGGGAAAACAAATAGCTCAAAGTAGAAAACATAAATAAAAACTCAAAGCACAGTTTTTCAAACATTATGGTTTTTTTTCCTTTGGAAAGTAATTTAATTTTCTGCCAGTTTTTTTCTAGATGAGCTCCGCTTTGTTATTTATTCAGTGAAACTAATAAATAAAAAATATGATTACATCAAGGTCTGGCAAAGAGCTATCAAAGCCTCCGGTCCAGATGTCATGGTTACCTGGTGTTAGGTTCTGTTATTTGAAAGATCTCTAACATACATCATTTAAATGATGTAATAATAACATGCATTTAAAGTTCTCTTGAGTCTGAGAGAATCCTAAAAGGTTGTAAATTGTACTACTGCTGACCACTACATTATCTACTGCAACTATGCCATTGTGTGGAGGTGCTAAAATTGAAGACCACCTACAGTAGCTTTTGTTGATGATGGATAGCTTGGCAATTTTACATAAGATGCAAGAAAGTGACTTGAACAATGTTAGGAAACACTCTATTAAGGGAAATTTATTGTTATTTGCCTTGGTGATTGAAATATTATTGCTATCTATTGTGGCAAAACCAACACTCTCACCCTGGCCAGCCGGTTTACTTCAAAATCTGAAAGAAAAAAACAGCTATTGAGAGGTTGCAGCTAGAGGAGAAAAGTTAGCTATTAACGAGTGAAATCTATATAGGTACTTGGACACTGGAGAGAAATTTTGTGTCAGAATGTTATGACTTTAATCACATCGATTGCTATCTTTCCTAAATAATGCTTTAAATCATAAAAATATTTTAAAGCATTTTAGTTTGGTTCCAAGTGACAATTGGCATAGTTGGTCAGAAAAGAATATTTTCAGTGTATTTAGCTATGTAATTGTATTACAAAAGGCAAATTCCTAACAGCTGAGATTTGGGGATCTCTTTTCACACTGATAATTTGATCAAAGCCTAAAGTCACATGAAACATGCATAGTAATTTATTAGAGGAATGGATCTATTGCAAGGGAGGTGGAGAGTTCTGTGTGCGCCCTTTTAATAAATTATATTTCTTTAACAGAATTTTAAGCTAAACGCTATGATATAGTTGAAATGGAATTTATTGTTATCTTAATGGAAATCTTGGTAAATAATCAGACAAAAAAGGGAAAATGCTATGTATCAACATGTCACGAGGAATATTTGTGTAAATACTCTGTTTTGCTATTCACTGGTATATTTGAAGTCAATCCTTCCCCATGTTTAAAAATGTAGTTTTAGTATCCACTAGGTGGCACAAAAGTTATTCGGAAGCAAAAGTCTGGACTTCTCAACAAAATCTTAACTAGTCTCTCATAAAGCTCGTGTCTTACACGTGAAAATCATAAGCAATGAAATGATATCTATTCCTTGATAGGGACAGTAGCTAAAATAAATGTGTGTCATCCGAATATTGGCCAAACTAGTAAATTAATGAAACCTGTGTTTTGTTCTGTAGCCTAACTTAACTTGTTCTTTGGGTTTTTTTTTTTGCATTTTTTTGTTAATCTGCTGTATGCATGCTGCCAGGAATTTATAAAGTCTCTGGGAAATCAGTGGTAGCGGGCACTGCAGCTTTTAATGTATGCAAGCAATTATTCTTTACTCAGATACAGACAAGTAATTAAATAATGTTCCAATGGCATATTTTCGAAGGTTTGTTTGCAGAGTTGGTTTCTGGTTTTTTTTGTTGTTTGCTTTTTTGAGTTAGACAGCAAGATAAATGGAGACATGCTGAACAAAAATAGCCCTGACAGAGAGGAAGGAGGTGCTAACGAAAAAATAATTTTGATTTATTCTACATAAATGCCTATTGGTAACTCCTGTGACAGGGTCTTCTTCCTACTAGCATTTCACTAGATTGCTACATATTTGTTTACTTGAATATCTGCCTTTTTTACCTACTTGAAATATACCCCAAGAGTTTGTGGTTTTTGAACCACAGTCAAAAAAAATCAGTTCTAGTATAAATAATACACATTCATAAAGCAGTGATTTTATTTAGTGTGCAGAATGGACCTGCCCCAGCAATTAATCACAGTTGCTCAGCAGAGCACAGGTTTCTTTAAGAGCCTCTTGTCTTATGGTTGTAGGAGGTATGTAGTAAATGAGGCACAAGGCTGAGAAAGAAAAACGGAGGACTCAGAGTTAAGTAAGCTAATGTGGAACCCAATTTTGCCCCAGTGTTTCCACACACTACAGGGGGAGTGAATGTTTGTGTGTTAAAAGCTCCTGGAGCCCTGCGTGAAATTTCACCATACAAACAACAATCTGGATAAAGGCAAAAGGAACACAGGTTATAAAATACAGTGGAAGGAGTGACAGAAGGTAAACCAACTGAATAGCTAGAGCATGGTAAAATTATCAAGGTGCAAACTAGTTAAGTCCTTATGGGAACCTAAAGTCAGCATGAAAATCAGGGAGGGCATGCAAGCAATCCTCCCTCCTGGGATAAGGATTCTTGTATATCAAAGTAGCAACAAAATCACTTGAAATAAAAAGACATTTCCACTAGTTGGAACAGCAGTTATCTGTCATCAGTCCTCACTCTTCCTATGGTAACCCTCACGGTTTACTCTGTAGGAAAGTACGCTATTACAACCACAGCTATAGTTAAGAGTCCAGGTAAAATGGAGTGAATATATTAAGGGAGTTAAAAGCCCTAGCTCTTCTTCTATAAAAATAAGCATATTCAGCAACGAATTATTCAAAATTAAGCAAGAAAAATAATTGCTTGAGAGCTACTGAAAAAATGGTGCTATCTTAAAGAACCAAAATGTTTGTCACAGAAGAAATACCAATTCAAAGAGTAGGAAGGGAAGAACAAAGGTTCTGTTAATAGTATCAGATGTTTACAGAGCAAGGCAAGTGCACAGAGTTGTTTTGGCATATATTATAAACAAACCAGTGTCTTATTTCTCATACATGTGACAGCAAAAGTGCCAGCCAGCAATGACCTTAGCGAAGAGAAGGAAGAAGCTACAATCCCTCCCACATATTCAGGAGATCTACCTTGTGTTAAATAAATTGTAAAAAAAATTCTTCAGGCAGCTGCTTCAGTTTTACATCATTTCAGCTGAGGGTGAGATCTGATCACAGATGCTTGGTAAAGTAGCATGAAGAACAGAGCTAAAAAGAGAATCAGGGAATCAGGTTTCCAAAGAGACCAGGCGTTACAGAGGAGCCAGTGACTTGGCGCAGCGAGCTGAGGCCAGGTAATGGCAGATAGACATGCGAGCCTCTGAGTCAAGTCCTTCTTCCTGCCACTCTAGCTGCTGCAGAGCAAATGCCTGAGCAAACCCACCATGCTTGCTCCTGAAATAGTCATCGCATGAGACCTCTCCAATTCAGTGTCATTTTGTGAGAGAGAGGAGGTGGGGAAAACTCAATCTCAATAAAGCAAGAAAACATTACAAATGACAGACAAGAAAGAAGAAAAGCAACATGTTCCCAAGTCTATCCTCACATTAGTGAATTGCTGTAGCAGAAGAAAGGCACGGGTAAGCAGTGGCCCATTTGATACACTGATGCTCCATGGTAATGCCATTATGCAGCCACTGGACCCAGCCTGGTGCTGGCTGTGCTGGGAGTCCCAGCATCTCCTTGCAACTTGGGAGGAAGCGATCGCAGAAAGATGGAAGCAAGTATACGGTGTCAAAACTCACAGGCACAAGGAAAACACACAGTCTGGATTTATCTGTATGCAGATGTAATACAAGGGGAGAGGACATGTGGAAGGGAACCGGACAGTCTCCTCAATCATCTCTGTGCTGAAATATGGTAAGAGACTGGAGTTCACATCCTGACTGGCTTCCTCATCTTTTCTCTTTAAGTGACATTCATGTTTTAGTGGTAACTGATCATTTTCATTGGTCAGTCCAGAAGTGACGTGCAAGGCATATAACCAGGTTATTACGGAAGTAAGCATGTGAATATTGTGTTAACATTTGAGAAAACTTGGTCTTCAGGAGGTCAAACACTGTTGCATTGTATGATTGCTGCCAGCAATAGCCAGGCAAGCCTGAACAGTGCAGGAATGTACCTGAACTCCTACATACATAACATTTATATCAAAGTGGACTACTTTTGTAATTCTTGTAGCTAAAAGGATCCTGCATCCTTAGTTCTTCTTTGTACTTCAATGTATTGTTCTCAGATGTACAAGGAAACAAACAAAAAACAACCACTGTTCCCCACTTTGCTTCTCTTGGTTGTGCAGCAGAAATCAAAATTGCTTATACATAAAAACTTCTATGTCATAAATCCTTCATGATTCTACAGACAATGACCAATATCACATCAGTGGTCAGCTAAAACGACATCTTAGTCTCCCAGAAAGGAAGCAGTTTTTATCATTTTAGGTTTTGGTCCAAGAGAGCTCTTGATATTTCTTTCTAAAAATGTTAAAGAGACTTTTCAGGGTATAAAATACAGTAAGATGCTCAAGCTCCACCAAAACCCTGTCTCTGCCCTAAAGGCTTATCTTCTCTTCAATATTGCTTACGTTGCCGTTTTATTGAGTCTCAATAGCATGAGATTTCAAAGACAACATATTAGGACAAGATCACTGATACCAGGAGGATGTTTCGTTTTCTTTTGTAGCACCAGAAGACTAATTTCAATTTGTAACAACAAATTGAACTATAGGTGTGAATAGGAATGCAGGACCCATGTCACTTCAACACAGTCTGACCAGAGGGGCTAAACAATGATATGATGCGGTCTAACGGTGTGACAGCTTGAAGCAATGTTTAAAGGTTTTTGAAGATGAGGCAGCTCGGTATCCCTGTCCTGTGCTTAGGTGTATCCATAATCACTGGCTCATTTCAGAGACCAAATACTTATGTCAGATGGACCTCTGCTTCTTAAATTGCACAGCCAAAATAATGTTTCAGGAAGACATAAAACTGGAATTTTTAGTAAAACCAAGGTTAGCAATTTTGAGCAGAGAGATAAGAAATAACACTGCTCTGGTCCCTCAGAATGGTTGTTTTAAAACATTAATGTACATTGCTTGGCATCATTAAAACATGCATTATTTATTCATTTATTTATGCTTCAAAGGTGCATCAGGTCATAACCAGCTATTATGTGTACGGGTACCTCCAGTAGTGACAAACTCCATCATATCAGGTTTGAAACACTATCTGGGGAAAAAAACAAAGGTGCATCAGCCCAGGGTGCTTTTATTATTTATTTTGTGCCTACACCACTGAGTATGAAAGATTTAATTACATTGATCTATCATCAACACAGCACATAGCATGGTTTTCTAGATTTTGTGCTGTATTGTGAATCTATCATCAAAATGGTGCTGGATTTCCCTGCCATTCTCAACACTGTGTGACAAAAATACATTTTCTAAGTGCTTAATGAAAATTAAAGCACTGGGGTACCTATCCATCACTGAAAAGTACGTATTGACTTTGAATAGGCATTTAACATCCAGTGTCTATAGCTTTTTTTTTTCTTCTCCAAAATCCTGCCTTTAATCAGCAAACGTGATCCAATTTCAGAGATTCAGATTATCTGTATTTCTACTGAGGTTAGTGTTAAATTAAGAATTCATAGAGGAATTCCAAGACCTTGAAGGAAGTAATACCAACCTAATTATTGACACTTAATAATATAAATTATTGCCAGAGAACTGGTAAGACTTTCAAAAGGCAAAATGCATCCACGAAGGACAGTTCTGAATCACAACCACTGTGCTACGTATTAATATTTACCTTAGCTTTTGAAATAGAGAACAGTGCTTGAATCTCACTGTAGCCTGTTTTGATCTGAGATTGCTTTTCCAAATGTTTCTGTTTCCCCATCAGTCCCTCTCACTAATCTCTATTGCTGTTTCATAATGTTTCCAGCTGAAAATGTATCCATACAGTCAGTACCCTCCAAGCTCCAGTTTATTAGTGAATACAAATAAGCTGCGACTCTTTAGGATTCATGTGAATCTATCAATATTCCCTTGCTGGCTGTGCTTTCAACTGCAAGAGGAGTGTTCCACATCTGCAGCACATTAGAAGTCAAAAATGAGGGGTTTGATGGCACTTGCACACTTCTGCCCTTTCATCTGTCCTTTGTCACTCATGTACTCATAGGAGGAAGTGACTTTTCCTGCCAAGGTAGAGGTAAATTGTGTCAGACAAGGGCAAAAAAAAAAAAATAAAAAAAAATCATTAGCGTACCAGAGGAAACAATTTCTGAGATGCAAAGTGTCAGCATAAATGAGTTTCTACTGTTTCTCTCCCTTGACCTTATTCAAAAAGGTGTAATAAACTACATAGCTTTGTGGTATTAGAAATAATTTTCAAATTATAGGACCTAAATGAACCAGTTTTTCACTAGAGTCCTCTACTCATCAATGCTTGTTTTTTTCCTTTCATAAAAAAGATGAAAAGCTTTTCTGAGATTTAGAAATAAAAATGTATATTCTACTTGTAAAAATGTGAGAGCTGGGAAATAATAAATGCTGACGTAATTGGAAATATTGCCCTTAATGCCAGTGCTGCAAGATCTCATACTGAGTGTGTTTCAACACGCTTTGTAATTTCAACTATTTTTTTTCCATTTCATAGGATCACAGAATCATAGAATGGTAGGTGCTGGAAGGNAGGAAACGGGGGGCACACCTAACCCCTAACATAAGAAGGAGGAAAGAGAGATTCTGGTATCAGAGGAGGGAAATGGAAGAATTTAAAGCTCCANTTTGCCCGTCCTGTTCGCCGCGCTCCTGGTCGCTCGCGCTCCCTGGGCGCCGTTTAAATCACATTTGAGTAATTCACCACATTTGCAAAGCTTCTTATTTTGTAATGTAAAAAACAGAAAAATAATAAGGAGATTAAACCAAGCCTTAATATTACTTAGACTACAAAATTTGTCCATTGGTGTAAGACAAACTTGGAGACACGAATACACATACAGATTTGCTGGCACAGGCAAAGCAAAGGTGTCAGCTGGAAACGGGGGGCACACCTAACCCCTAAGGAGGGAAATGGAAGAATTTAAAGCTCCAGCCATAATACAGAGTGTAGTACAGGAGTGTTGCAGGGAACTGGGCGGGGTGAGACTTGCAGGGAGCTCATGGTCAGAGATCCAGGGATTTTGTGCCTTATATACTCCACAAAATCTCTGGAACTAATAACATGTTTGCAAGCCCTTGTTACCCCTTGGAGATGAAAGGTTGGGATTGTGGTCTCTGAGTGTCTCAAAACCTCCCCAGCTATAGTAAGTCAGTGGGCAGAGCCTCAGGTGTGTGATCTGAATTCCAAGTTCCCAGCACAAACTTTATTGTGCTTTCAGTTATCTGCAGTTTATCCAGGTGCACTGCTGCATTGGGATGCTGTGCAGTAAATATCACAAAGTAACTTCCCAGTAACAGCCCTCACACTAGGGCAAGTCAGAGTTCACTGGAGACTGTCAGTGATATTTGCCGGTATTTTTCATTTATTCATTGAAACTTCTGGGTAGAAATCAAACCAACTGGAAGAACAGGAGATCAAAGCTGGAAGTCATGAATCTGAGTAAGCAAATCTCAGCTGACTGGACTTGCAGCGCCTTACTCTAATCAGAGGCAGGGACCACCAGCCATAATCTAAAGACCCAGGCGGAGAGGAAGTCAGCACTGCTAACAAAATGGACGGGGATAACTGATATGCGCGTGCACGGGGCAGGATTCTGGGATGCCTCATTTCAGCAGTACTTGGAGAACCAATCCATGTGGCTTCCCCTTTACTACCCTTTCCCTTTACTATACATAATTTATTTTCCTGGCTGCATCAAGTACCTGGCCACCTCCCAGTCTGATTCATATCTATATTATAATTTTTACTCATAACTTTTTTGTTTTTAAATCTACATGGATATTAAACAGGAATGGTTTACTGCAAACCTAGGGAAACTACAACAATAATTTCTGCATTAGAAGGTTTCTTCAAGGCAGATTTTTCCATTAAGTAATTTTCACTGTAATTTAACTTTAATTGATGGAAGTGAAGTGCAAGAAAATTCACATCACTCAATGGTCTAGTAGGTGCATATTAGAAGTGGATGGAAATCGAGTTCTTTCTTTTAGAATTAGGAAATTTTTTTTTTTCTTCTAATATGTAAAGAAATTTCCAAACTCAACCAACCATTTTGGTTGGTTGGACTTGTAAGGAACGGTTTGTAAGTCAACACTTCCCAACAAAAAGACTAAATCAAACATCTCTGTATATACTGTGTCTGCACATACACACACACATGCAATGCTGCACGGTTAGAGAAGTCAATAGGCTACACTGCTCCTAATGGGACTCACTGGTGTGTCATTCTGGAAGTCACTTTAATCCCTCATGTCTATAAATGGATATAAAATCTGTTTACCTAATTGTGATGTCCAAGTCCCAACTGAATTATCTCGTAAGACATATTCATGCCTTTGGAAAAAAACCTGTTTAAAGGTAATAGGAAATAGCTAATAGCTATTTAATTTGACCTTTTCTTTAAAGCCAGGTAAATATCAAACCTTAGTTTGCATGTCTAGATGAAATTTGATTTTAGAAATCCAAGTGGAATAGCAATGCTTTCACAGCTCTCAAGCGATGCTATTGCACCTGATTAGAACATCCACTCAACAGGACTCAGATTCTTCTCCCTTTGCTCACGTTCAGTAGCGTGGACATGGATAGTGCAAGTGAACTTAGTGGAGAAATTCAGATCAGTCAGCGCTGTGAAGAGTTGTCATCAACTGAATTAATAAAGTGGTACTTATCAGCTCAATTTTATGGGACTTTGCAAGATCTCTCTCTGTGTGCCTGTTGTTAACCCATAAAGCCTGGAATCTAATTTGTGAAGGGTTTTGCCTTGGAGACTCCCACTGGTGCTAAGTGCAGAAAATCCCATGTATTCATGGCCTTCCTGGACTGACTCTGTCCTCATGAGGCTTCTATTAGGAAACTCAGCTCTTCACTTCCAGGCTGCTGTGCACTTAATAGATTTAGATATAGTCTTTCAAATACTAAACAACCCTGATTTCTTTTTAGTAATTTTCTTCATCTGTTTACCATAAGATCTTCACCCTAATCTCTTCTAAATATAGACAAACTTGGGAGGTTCCTTATATCTGTGTCAATATGACTTTTCTGCAAATTTATACTGACCTCTCATTTTTCTTTCAGCTCATTTCCACCCATGCAAAACAGGAATAAAAACCTAGTGTTCTTATTTGTGATTTATTCTAATAACTCACAGATGCAAATAAGTTCAGAATGCATACAGTAGCAAAGAAGGATTATTTTTCAATTGTTTCTTTTCTGCAAAAATGATATTAAGTCTGACTCATAGTAAATGAAAGACAGCACTCACGTCTTCATTCAAAGTGTACTCAACAGCAAACTGTCATTTCCAAACCTACTTGCCTATATAGAAGTGTTTGATTCCCTACAAGTTTAAACTCATAGCTTATAGAATAGATGCTGAGAAATTCATTAATGAACTGCATGAAAATATAATGCACCAAAATTATTTGCGATACCTTCCACATTTTAACTAGCCAGCAGAAAAATAATGATTTGCAAGCTTGTTATTTTCTATATATTTGGGTGATATTTGACCTTCTGTGCAAGTCACGATCTGAATGCGTGTGGGACATACATAACAAAGAATTTTTTTTTTTTCCCTTAAAAAATTGGTAGCGTATATTCAGTAGCTTTTCTGCAATCAGAGAATGATCAGGACATCCAGTCATGTAGCAATTCATCATTGGACAAATAGAGATGGTTTAATCTTCAACTGTGTGTAACAGTCACAGAGTAGATGGATGACAGTGTAAGTGCAGGAAACCAGCTCGACCACTGGGAAACGTTTAGGTCCTCAGTGCTCTGCAGCTCAAACCTACAAATACTCTCTGTACTGGCTGTGGGCTGAGGTAGTTGCATCCTCACAGTTATTCATACATCCTCTGTGGCTCAGCAGGTTAGTACTCAATCTGTTAAACTTATAATTACATGCTTATATTTTACAGAATGTATAAATCCTTTGTAAGCAGAAGTTTGCACGTAGGTCTGTTACACAGCTATACCATATATAAATATATATACACATATAAAACCCAAACCAAACCCAAAAACAAACTAGAGATTGACTTTGGTTTCTTGCCCAGACCTGCCACTCAAGTATCAATCAAGTATTGACAAAAAATAAATTCCAGCGTATTGCTTAACTGTTGTTTCCCACACATCTTTTTACTACACACAGGATTCCCACACATTTTTATATCCGTAGTTATGTTTGATAGGCCTGTTTCAAGATTTTGATGCATCTTCCTTCAGTAATAGGTTTAGAAAATTATTACTGCCGACTGATTAGCTGAACTGTTACTCAAGCTATCACACAACATTATATACTGCTGTAGGTTGGCCAAGATTAAGGTTTCAATGGAGATCAAACCAAACCACATCAAAACAAAGCAAACCAGATCACTATCCAAATCAGAGTTGTGGTGACAAAACCATAACACCTCTAAAACTTTACAGAGGAGCACAGTATATTTCTGAAGAGAATTATCTGATGCCACATCCTTTCCCGACTGTTTGATGTCAATTTGCTTGAAACAGCAAATGGAAGGAAATCTCCCAAAGCAAACACAGATGCTTTTACACAACCACTCTACAAATCCTGGTGGAGGTCCTTTCATCTCCTTAGCCATTGTATGGCTGCAGGATAACAGGACATACCGAACAGAGAATTCAAACAGATCATATCAAGTCAACAATTGCTTTCTCAAATGACACAAAAAACCTCTCACTCATCATTTCAGTAGCTTATCTGAAAGGTATTGGTCCCACATGTCCAATGTAATTGATGTCTCTGATGAAATAAATGCTGTTAACATACAGGCAGTTTGGCTGCTTCCAGACCTCAGTGTGGAAAATGTCTTCTCTCTGACTTTCAGTATTACCTCTTTAGCTTTTTAGAATCTACAATATAATTTACATGTAATTTTGTGATTGATGATAGAGCTTCAAAATTGTGCTCTACGAACTATGTATGGAAAAAAACCACTGCTTACATCTAAAGAGAGTTATCATTTTCTTAGCTCAATGAAAGTAGATTTGGATTCCAAGTATCCCTGAGGCTGTAATTAAAGAATGACTTCAGGCAAAGGGAGGGTAAAATGCACCCAGGCTTCTAAAACTGTAGTTTGACAAATAACTTTACAGTTGCAGACTTTTTCCAGTATTCTTCATGAAACTGCAAAAAAGTGTATCAACTTATCAGTGTAAAAATGATGTAAAAACACCACTTTGAGCAGAGAAAGCTTTGAAAAAGACTCATTTGGTGGAATGGTTGGAGCAGCTTAGGACAGACCATGGGTAAAACCAGGCATGTGAAAAACGCTATTTTTGTTCAGAAGAATTGTTCCTTTCTTTAGGTTGGAATGAAAAGCCCATTGGTTAAAGTCAGAAGATTTTTTATTATTTGGAATTCCAACAAGTTTTCACTGTGACAAATAGGTGTCAAATATTTTCCTTTGATAATTTCACAGTGTGTTTTAAATATTTAAATATTTAAAATATTAGTAGGTAATTAATAAATAGTCTACATAATGCATTTAGACCTTTTCACATCTAAAATTTCAGTAGAATTGCTGTATGCCAAAGAAAGTCTTCCATTTCCTGAGAAACGCATTTATCAGTGGAAATTGCTGTATCTGAAGCTTTCTGGCCAGTTCTATCTGTAAGGCTTATAGACGTAAAGTCATCTGGTACTCTGCTGAGGTGCAGACACAATCTCATTAGAAATACACAAAGCAGAGTTTTTCAGAGTTTCTTCTTTAAAAGGCTTTGTATCAAGCATCAGACATTTTTCCATCAAATACTATTGCAGTACTAAAAGGCTTTGCAGGAGGCTCAGGAAGACAAACTGAATTACAAGAAGACAGCGAGTCTCTCTCGGTCCTCTAAATGATATTCATGCCCAAACTGAAGGCTCCAATAGCACTTATTTTTGAGCCATCTGAAGAATTAGAAGAGCCATCACCAAAGTAACTAAAGCATCAGCAGTCCAAAGATGTGAAAGAAATCTCTGATACGATATATAGGAGTACACCATTAGAGATAATATTGGGATGCTGTCCAGTGACAGAATCAGATATAAGGTTATGTTAATGATACATGTATGTTTTTAGAAACCACTGACATGGCATATGGCATTCGAGTATTGTCCTAAAATTATACTCACTCATATAATTCTCATTTGGATTATAATTAAAATCATCTCAGACAACTAGTTGGAGTTGAAGTTCTTCCAAAGTCCCAGGGTTTTTTTTTGGATCAGTTAATCAACTTTTAAGAAGAAACTAAAATTGGCTAAACTTCCAATACATCCAAAGAGGTGATTCTGCCACATTGCCTTTTGAGAAAGGAGGGAGTAATCTCGTCTGACATCCCTAGAACTGCTGAGGGTCAGGTCATCTTTAGTCTAGCAGTCAACATTATATTCTTTTCTAGTTCTGACAGTGATTCTGACTTTGAAACTAAGTTTCTCATGATGTAATTTTAAAAGGTGCTAAGGCTGGTTTTCACCTTGAGCTATTAACTGTTGTATATGAAAAATGCTTAGAAATCCAGAATATCAAGATCAAAGATGGATAAAGGTGAACATCAAACTACAGACTCAAATAAACTCTGTTTTAAGATCTTGGCTTTTAACTGTTTTGAGCCTCTGTTGATCTATCTGAATAGAAAAAACCCCAACATTTACTTAACTGGCAAAGCTGAACTACAGCTAATTATTTACAATTGCACTGAGTCTATGTAATTAATTCTTAATTTCCTAAACTCTCAAAGAATTGCTAATTTGACTTTCATTTTTTTAGAAACTCTAAACACTGCAAACTACTTTTTCCAAGCAAACACAAAAAACAGCTCCATATGGATTGAAAACCTTATTATAAAGTCCAGCAGAGTTATAACAAGGACCATCACAGAAGTCATGAATCACCTTCTGCACTGAAGCATTATGTGGATAACCTTTTAAAGTAAGTTAATGCTGCCAATATTGTGGCAGGTGGTTGTTGTTTGGTTTTGGTTGTTTTTGACAGACACATTTCCTACCAATGGCAACTGTCCAGGTCCTTGAATTCCCTGCTCACCCATACTTGACAACCTTGCCAGTTTGGTAGCTCATGGTGTTGGAGCTCTGCTTTATACCCAGGAGGAAACCTTTCCCTCAGACTGTCACATTGCTATTACCCCACTGCTGCAAGGCAACCTTGTGCTGTGCTGGTGGTGTCTGGCCACATCTGCTGGTGGCAGGCAGCCAGCCAGCCCAAAGCTGTTCCCTTGTGGCTGCTGAGTCACAGAAACAGGGACTCGATGTGAAAGAGGCATATAGTTACCTAAAGGATGAAGGTGTAACTCCAGCATGTTCTGGAACATATCATGCACCTCTAAGCATGGCTCTCGGTCACCTGGAAAAATTTGATGGGAAAGCATCGGATTTCGGCATCTGCAGATGCGGATTTAGTATTAAAGCCCCTCAATGCACACCTTAGCTCATGGACTCTGTGAAACAAATTTTGGTACATTATCAATCCATAATTTAAAAAAAAACAACTACTTGGTTAAATCTAAACCAGTTTGTTCCTAAGCAATGAAAGAAGATATCATTCCTCAGTAAAACCTATTCCACTGCCAAACTTTATTTTTTATCTTTCACTTTTCCAGTTTGGCAGTAGTTACGTACAAAACAGATCACTAATTTGATCCTTGCCAGGGATCAATATACTGTATATTTATGCATTTATACAAACACATACACACATTCCAACTTACTTAAACAAATAGGTTTGGGAAAGTTAAGAGTACATCACAACAACAAAGACAGAACTTCTTAATATATAGATTATGGGAGTTTTTACTACCAATGCTACTATAATGTATATGCACATTTACACAGACTGCTGGCAAGACTACCTCTTTTTTTCTAAGACCACATCTTTAACTCCTGCTAATGACAGTTTATTATCAGGGACAGGATAATCAAGACTGGACATATCAGTGAGGAGTGAAGACATGCACGTAAGATGTGTATTCACATGCACACATAAATATACAAGTTTTCTATAATGTCTTCTTTGTGATTAAGGAATATTCATGAAACTAGAACAGAATGGTTAGAATTTTTTTTAATGACCGGCCTAATTTTCTTGTACTATTTATGCACACCAGATTGTGTTTTTTTCACAGCCATTTTTTTATAGGATGAGTGAAATTGGAAATAACTAGGAAGAGAAATCAAAGACTCCAAAGATCAACTACATGTAGTCATCAACGACAATGATTCTGTGAGCAGCACAATACACATGCCAAGAATTTCTACTACAGCATTTATTATTTTTCTGCATCTTTAAATGAGAGAAATAAACTCTTTATAATGTAAGTGCGGTCCTGTAGCACAGTTAGCTATCTCCCCTCCTGAGGAAGCGGGATGAACTGAGATTCCTTACTTGCTCTCTAAAAAATTATTCCAGAGTGTACTCCATCCAGGCACAAGAAGTGCATTGGCTATTGAGAAATAACTGGCTTTGCTCAGCTTGTTCGTTTTGAAGCCATTGGTACCTCTCTCAGCACTATCGATCGCACACACTTGACTCAGAGCAGCAGCTGGAACTGCATCTCTCTGCACAAAGATGGCTGCAGCAGCTTTTTGCAGTTTCTGTCCTTTCTGCCTTGAGCACCTGTGCAATGTTGGTGATAATCTAACCTTGAATATGACTTCAGAAATTCTGAGGAAGAAGCAATTTACATCCCCAAATTCCTCCTTCACACTTTTGCTTGCAGTTGCTTCAGTTGCCTAATTTTATCTTACCAACTGTACTACTCTAAGCAGAACCTCCAGTTCCCAAATACCTACTACTTTTGAATAAATTTGGAAGTTAGACTGGGGTAGATTTCCCACTATCTTCTTTCATAGATACTAATTTAGCTGACGAGTATTTTTGAGCAGGTAGTGAAGATCCCATATACAGAGTGTAGAAGCTTCCTATTCCTTTTATAGAGTGCCAAATGCTAAGGATGTTTGCTGGGAAAAAAAAACCATATAAACCAAGTAACAGCAGAAGTGCTGAGGGTGGCCTGCCCCCTTTGAACTGTCCTCTTGGTTTGCTGCCAGTTTCTCATTTACTTTTTCTTCTTCCTCTCTATCTCCATCTGAGATTCCAAAGCACTCTTCAGTAGAATCCCTGAAGCTTCTCAGATCTATTACAACCACATGGGTTTGCACACATCATTCCCTGGCACAAACAGGAACCAGCCATGTGTAGCAAGTTTGGCTGGATTTCTCCTGCTAACTGTTCCTTTGCACAAACATAATTCTCAGACTACAAAGTACAGGTAAGCGCAATGGTTGTTTTGGAGTGAAAATGTTTATGAAATTCTAAGAAAGTTTGAGCTGCATATACTTTAGATTTCTATTACAGTAGCATGGATGGCTCAACTTTGCTTGCAAATTATGCTTGTAACAAACCATGCCGATTAAGCAACCAGAAGCCAGAGACAAGTGAAATGTGACCTCCATTCCTGCAGGAACTTCTGACATTTGAATTTTTAAATTTGGCCCACCTTTAAAATCAGACTGCAGTGACTTACAGCACATCTATGTAAGAGAGTTAAGGCATGAAGCACTTCTGCAAGTTCTGATTTTAATTTCTGGCTAGGCTACAGCTGTCTCAGTATTTAGAGGCAAGAAACTTCCAGGACATACTGAGTCCGAGTAAAAATAAAATTAACTCACTGCCTATTAACTAAAATCAACCTGAAAAATTCATACTGATTTTTACCAAGAGAATACTCCTAAAGAACGTTTTCGAAAATATTTCTACTTCTTGGAACTTATATATTTTCATAAAAAATATTATTTGCGCCTAAATTCTCAACCAGCCAGGATACAACTCAGATATTAAGTGCTTAGGAAATTAGAAAACTCTTAAATCCAGACAGGTAATTTTGCATATTTTAGATAAAAATTACACACATTTATAATATGTGTATCAAATCTCATTTTGACAGATACTTGGAATGCAATTTCATAGCAAAACAGTTCACTAGAAGCATTAAGGTTCTTTTGTCCCATTTATTAGTGAATCAGAATCCTCACGACCAGACAGCAACTGAATTGTGGACAAAAGCTAAAATAATGGAGAGAAAATGGATACTGAATCATTGCCAATGGACACTGCTTTGGCTGCCTTCGTTTACCATATTTGTGCAGGAACAACGAATAGTCCCTGTGCACTACCAAACTGCTTTCCAGTAGTATCATTTGGAAAAACCCCTGGTGCTGATCAGAGAAATTTACTACGCAAGTAATGCCTGTGTAATTGCCTATGCAAAAAAAAACCCCAAAAGTGTCTAAACAATTGATTTTTACTTCACTAACGGAATATCACTTGCAAATCTGAGACTAAGAGTACAAAACCAGAGAAGAAAATTAGTGGAATAAAGAGGGAAGAATTACAAACATCACACTTCTGAGAAAGTTATTTTTACAATATTGCTGTACTTCATGGTCATATTGATTTGAAAGATTAACTATCAAGATTAACTGAGTAGTTCATAGTATTAACTCTGATTTTTGGAGAAGTTACAAAAATAAATTACTTTTGAGAGACATTTTAATCTTTTGATCTCTTTCCTTTGATTCTGAATTATTCTTATTTTAGTTGTTGTTTAATAGGTGAACCGAATACTTTACAAGCAGGAACAGATTTCAGGCTTAAGGTTTCATAATTGATTCTATAGCAGTTGACATCCTTGACACTCACTCTAAACCCACTTGGGAGATATATGCCTCATACTAATCCAGTAGTAGTAGTAGTAGTATATGTTGCAGCAAAGGCAGAAAGCTCTTTCAACGTTCTGAAGTTTTGCCACTGAACAAAAGAAAAAAAAATTCAAGATTTAAAGATTTTTTTCACACAAGCATGCTTTTATCCTTTAGTGATAAATGAATTTCAGTTTACCTTAGACATCCTCATGACTCACAGCCTTATGTGCATTTCTGGGATATTTCATATTGAGAAGACTGAAGGCTGAAAGTTACATTGTCAGTCATACTACTGTATAATAGTTTTGTTGCAGCCAACTCAATCTGTAGAAGATATTTACAAACTAACTAAAAATTGAAGAAAACAATGGGGAAAGTTTGAGGAACAGGAGTCCTCGAGTTATAGGATGACAGTGAGGAAATATATTGTTTAAGAAAAATGACAGGTACAGGAGAAACACTCAAAACATTGAAGGGTGGTACCAAATCATTTTGGAAATCTTATCAGAATCAGTAAGACATCATTCTCACAGGTTGTGCATATATCTTTAATGAAATTATTCCCAGCAGTGAAGCACAAGTGTCCCAAGAATAAGGCACAGGCTGACATGACAGCAGGACAAAAAAACTCAGTGTAGCTCCAAGCAAGGCAGGATTATATATAGTCTTATCAGAAGGGTACATGATTTTATATGAGCAGGAGGGAAAATTTCCTGGCACCGTGAGCTGTCAAGTCTTTGGGATATATCTGAAGCTCTCAAGGAAGTTCTTAAAATGCTAAACGGGCAAACAAACAAAACTGACTAGAAGTTTAGTGGTAAAGTGAGAAGAAAAGTACTGTAAGGAGGAAACTCATATTAGCAAGGAGATAGATTAGAGGGTCTAATGAATTTTAGCTGTCTATAGTTTTTGCAAGTCTATGAAAACATAGAATTTTTTTTTTTTAATCTAAGAGGAGTTTATTTGGCACCTGAATGTTTCATGATGGAAGAATCCTACAGTAAAAAAATGAAAGACTTTTATTCTCTGCTATTATAGACTCTGAGAACTTATTTACCTTTCTAGATCAAATGTTATCTGCATCAGGAAAACCTGTCATGGAAAAAGCTCACTTCCCAACATACACACTTGAAACTCAATAAAATTGTGATGACAGGTTTTAAAGTTTGAATCTTCTGAAGGTCTCTTACCCACAATAAAAAAGGTTTAAGACATCTTTTGACACATAGATCACTTTTTTTGGTGCCCTTTTGTGTTTGTAGGATCTTGTCAGTTTTCAGCTCAAACGAAAAATACTTTTCTTCCTTTGTTATCTGGAGTCAATTACGGTTTGCTCGCATTCATGCAAAAAGTACTAATAACAGGAATTTGAGTAACTGTTCCCACCAATGATGACTTACTGCTCATGGACTCCATCCAGCATAAAGATTCCTGTTGCTTAGAAAGCTACAGATACAGCCTGTGCCATGGGATGACCAGGCTGAAACATGCAGCTCTGCTTAAATTATTGCTCAACAATGATGATAATGATAGATAAAAGACTTCTGTACCAGTAGTAGGGATATTTAGGCACTATTATTTTAGACTATGTCTACTGATGAAGATCTATGCTTATCAATCTCTTAATCCTATGCTCCCTCAATTTTTGTATTTCTAGGCTGTCCTTTTCTCCCGAGTGGGGCTGAACAACAAAATGGCTGTGCAAACCTCTGGAAAGTAATATATATATTTTCTGAAATATATACAACTTTGACTGGCAAGAGAGGTAAGATATTGAAACCTGTCTCTGCCACAGCTTGATAACCAGGAGAGAGTGAGAGGTGAAGATATAAGCTCAGTAAGAGAGTGCTATTGTTTATCTTGCTTTAGGTGAAGTGAAAGAGTGTGAATGGAAGAGTCATACCCCTGCAGAGGGTGGCTCAATGCACTCCTGCTGTAATGGTCATACATTGGCCAGCTGGCAAGCAGGAGACTATGAAAGGGTGAAAGCTCTGCTTTTGCATCAGCTCAGTGAAATTATAGCCCTCAAACCACAGCGGAACACAGCGGTAAAACAAGTAATCCTGGGCAATGCCGCTCACTTGTAATAGGACCCATATCAGAGAGGTGATTCCACGTCTAAAAAAAAACAAACAAGTGGAGGAATAATCCAATAAGATCAAGTGTTCTTACCCTGAGTACACTTCAACTAGTCTGTCAAGACAACGATTTAGAGCACAGACTAATTTTAGTGACTAGTTCTTGAGTTTTCTTTAGAACGGTTATTTAAAAGACCTTTGCAAATTCAATGAAGAAATATTCCAGTCAAGTAAATAATAATGAATAAAAGTAAATAAAAGGAAATACTGAAACTCCAGGTGTATTGGCCCTGTTTCATACAGCTTATCTTTAAAACTAAAGCAAAGCAATACTGAAGACAATATTAAAATGCACTTACATGAATAAAACCACTGCATTAGTAAGAATGATGGGCTTCCGTTGTAAGATGACATTTGAATACAACTATTACTAACTGCAGCAAGTCAATACAAAGTTTTTCTGAGTCCATACAGGTTCCAATAAAGAAAACAGTCTACTTATAGGGATTGCCTCTAATTTGTCACAGTATACTTTCTAAACACTACAGAGCTAAATTTGGAGACTAAGGAGGAAACGTGTTGAGTGTCAAGGTAAAGGCTCTATTGTGTTTTCTATGTGAAAAATATACATGCTGAAAATAGATAATTACAGTAATGACTCATTTTAAGAAAAATCTTTTCATCCTTAAAAAACTTCTGTGAACAAGAGATTCCTTGTATTAGCGTATCCATGCAAAATTCTCAGCATCTGGTAAATTTTGTTATCCGTTCACTCCTACCTGCCTTTCCACTCAGTAATAAAAGTGTGACATTACAGTTGATAATTGTATCTTTAATCATGGCTTTTCACAACAAAATAATAAATATCATTAGCAAAAACATTTATTTCTAGTTTTCACACAGCATTTCTTCTCAGTACAAGCCAATAATCACAACCATATCAGCAAATCCATTTTTTACTTTGAAGGCTGCGTACTGAGGGCTTTACATTATGACCAAAACCTTACAAAGATTTTCTTCTCTGCAGAAAGACGCTTTTTTTCATTTGTGACAATCTTTGTTGTTGCTTTAGTTAAAAACTTTGATCTTAGACATCCTTGACACATTTTCTTCACAAAGGAAAAATGGATGTATTCTACTGAAAATGACACGCTTCTTTTATCCTAGTGTATAAACAAAGTGCCAGAGTAATTGGAAATATCCTTTAAAAAGAAAGTTTGAGATATAAAATCCCTGCAGGAATCAATTGCAAGAGAAAGTTAATCACAAACAGAAGAAGAAACTTTAACAGAATAAAAACTTTAAGACCTTGCTGCAAATAGTGATGGCTGTAGAACAGAAGAATTTCCTTGTGGATAATAGTTACAGAAAAATATTTGATGCTGTTGCATTTCTTATTTTCTCTGTTAAAGAAGACTACTTAAAAATATTTACTATATATTTTCAAGCTTATTTGTAAAACAAATAAACAGGAATGTACTTTGTTCACCGTAGTTTGCTTGGGATCTGACAAGATACATTCCAGAGTCCTGAGGGAATTGGCTGATGTAGTTGCCAAGCCACTCTCCATGACATCTGAGAAGTCATCACAGTCAGGTGAAGTCCCTGGTGACTCAAAAAAAGGGAAACATTGCACCCATTTTTAGCAAGGGTAGAAAGGATACATACATATACATCTCCAGTGCCAGATCACAGACAGCATAATACATGCCACTTTTGGGTGTCACTGGCATCTTATCTACAAAAGTTGACAAAAGGACAAGAACTGGGGAGTTAAGGCATTCCATGACAGAATTAAATGAAAAATCTAAAATATCTATAGACATATATTGAATCAGTCTTTGACAGGTTTTTCTGGAAGGGAAGAGATATGAAAAACCTAAGAGAGAAGTTTGTGAGTGAAAGCAAACTAAATGAACCTACTGAAATAGGTTTTATGTGGTTACTAAGTATATTCAGTGAATACCCACAATGGATGCAATCCTCTGCCTTACTACTGAATTTGTACAGAGCTTCTATATAGGGAATATAAACCATATGCTTTATAATAGATAAAACTAGCAATTGTTCATTTGTGAGATCCAGATGGATTTGGCTTGGTATGAAGTTCCTTTCTATGTGTTTTCCCAAAAGGGACTTGAATTCAAACATAAAATCTGTTTTTTAGGTATTTTAGTGTATAACTGATGGTAGCACATGTTATTTAGTATGGTCTTTTCTAAGCTAGAAAATTCTGTGATTTTCTGGTTGAAGACTGTACTCAGATCTGGGCTACAGATTTTTCATTAGTGTATACAAAATGAAGTTATGAGGAGAAAGCTGCTGGGGATGAGGGCCAGAAACAGTTACATTTTGATGTGTTATGCAAGATTTCAGGGGAAAACTATTTTTGTCCCTTCAGGATCATGTGATCTCAGTGGGGATCTAGGCATTTTTCCTATGGACTTTAGCCTATTGTGATGTCACAGTGTGACTGAGACTCAATCACAAGGTATGGGCTGGTTTAAATTTTCCCGTTTTGCAAATAGGTGACATAAATCCATCCTGGGGACTTACCAGGGACTGCTCCCACAAGCAGCATGGAGGTGGGCATCCCACCTGTGCAGAAGGTGTATTATGAAGTGGATGGTGTTTGAGAAGATAAGAAGGAAAGACGCTTCTGCATCCATCCACCTTTAAATCTAGATCTGTATACTGAAGAGAAGTCAGGGAGGAAAACACAGCCAAGTAGAATTGCAGATAGATCTCAATTACCCCAGGCAGCAAGTGAAATATTAATTCACGACCTGTGGAGAGCATAGTTGGGGAAATGAGCGTCAGCTTAGGGAAGCCTAGCCCTGCCATGGTCTTTCAGCACAGTGCTTTTTACTATGGGCTTTAAGAGGCTTTAGAGCCTAAAGCAATGAGGAGCAACAGAGCTCCAGCAGACCTGGAATATCTCTTATTGGGAAGAATAGAAACTGATAGCAGCCAAATTCTATTCCCTAACTCTTAATGCAGCTCCTAACATAGCAAAGCTAATTGCAAAATAATAACTATGTAAGTATAATTTAGCAAGAGCTAGGGTATTAAAAATGGTGTCTTTGATACACCCACGATTATCCTTGCAAAAAAAAAGTATTAGTTAAATCTTGTGTAAACAGTGATTTTCTGCATTTCAGGGACTTTTCCACTTCTTGAATTTAAAATGCAAAAGAAAAACAAAAGTAGATACATACAATTTCAATTTGAAACTCTCTTCAATTTCAAATTCAATTTCAAAAACTTCTAGTATGTTTTAAAATTGGAAAATATGCCTGTGCAGAAAGGTACTACAAAATTCGTGTAGCAGTTAGGTCCCAATAAGGTCATCAAACTTGGACTTAAATTTCTTCCTAAAGCTGTATTAGAGTTCTCAGCAGAACTTTATTTCATCCTAAATGAATAATTTGGTCAAATCAGAAATTTTACTTTTATAACGTGCCTTCATCTTAGACACTATTTAAGCAGCTTATGTATGTCTGCAAAGCATATTGAGTGTCTAAGATAAAAGTTTCCATTTAAGAGCACAATATCAGTATCAGGGCTGTTACATACATGAAGTGATACAATCACATAGCTAAACTGCTGTATAATCACTAAAAAAAAAAAGGAACAGTTGTGTTTCATAGTGCTGTTGTATTAGATATGCTGACTGTAAACTCAGTTGTAGAAGAGTTCATCCCTTCCTGCGGTGTTTCTCCAGTAGCTCCATACAACGACAGGTCACCATATGACTGATGTCTGCAATAACTCCAGGCACAGTTATGTCTTCAATGCACAACTGACTTAACACTTCTAGCCAAACAAAAAAGCTTCCTGAAACTTGGTTCTTCAAGACAGAAGATGGTCGAACCTGTCATCTCTGCTTCTGTCTAAAGTCCAGAGAAGGCATAGTTACACTTTTCTGAGTTCAAGTTTCAGATTTGGAAAAACAAGTCTGCTGAGCTGTGATTAAAATCAATTAATCAGTTTAACTTCCTGAGAAACACAGATTTCACCTCTTCCTGTGCACACACTCCCTCCCTCTTCTCTTCCCTAGGAGATTCCCATGCCTCTACAGAAGCAACAGAACATAAAAAAAGCAACCAGTTTTCTAACAAACTTTTAAAATGTTTATGTGCTATCTTCATTTCCCACTGTTTATAATTATTTATTTCCATTACATTTAGGTTCTGTTCCAAATCGGAAGTAAGAAGCCCAAACTTTACTGTAAGAGCTGTTCTTTCATTATTCTTGATCTGGTTATTAGCAGGAAGCGCTAAATAATCTGTAAGTTCCTTAATTATCATTAAATGTCAAATCTTACTTTGCGAACACAAACAGATCCTATAATACATCAGATCCTCTAATACACCATCTAACTTTTACTGCCACAAGCAAAATAACCGTTTATCTCCTAGCCATGCTATAAAGACATTTTTTCATCAAAAGAAAACAGCAAGTTGTTTTTATATGAAAAAATGTCTTCTATATACCTCCAAGAAGTATGCCACGAACACAGTGATTCCAATGTCAATAGCATTTATCAATCAGCAATCCACTCATACTTGCGCTTGATGGTGAAAACCCACCAAAATGTATAAAATATTTCTTGTTCTCTTTCCTACTACCAGTTGAACAGACTGCATGCTTTCACAGAAATTTAGGAACTAGACTTACAGAACCTCTGGTTATTTTGTTGCAACGTGGTCACTGGAATCTGATAGGCAGACTTTCTTAGTACTTGACTGCTGAAACTGAAGTAACGTGGGCTGAAATTGTGATTCCAAAAACAAATTAGCAATACAAAACTAAAAAAAAGTATTAATTTCTAAACTGAGATTAAATCGTCTTCAAGGAAAGCCTAGAAGCAGCTATTGTAGCATTCATATTGATTCCCTTAATTGCATGTTAAATTTCAGGGTAGTGTGGAGAAAACCTCTGGAATATTAAAATAATTTTTAGGAACTGCGAATCATGTGGATCAACTTACTTTCTCATCAATGTAAACTCAAAGCAATCTCACTAGAAAGTCAGGAGTCATTCCAAGCATATACTGATCTGAACTAGGGTAAAATATAGTCCCATTAACCTTTCCTTTCCTTGATTTGTCCCTTAAATAGCAGAAAAGACTAGAGGAAATTAAATAAAATATCCAGCGGATTATATTTCCATAAGACTCTGCAAACATCTCATTTTCAAAATAAACCAGCTACCATTAATTTTCTGTTCTGCCTAGTGACTGTTCGGAAGGAGCTGAAGAATAATCATTCTAGAGATGATCAGCCCTTGAACTCTCAAGATGAGGATGAATAATCACAACTAAGGACATATAAGTACACGCGCATCTGTGAATATGTCCACATATACAGGACACTGGAAGAAGGGCTAAAAGACTGAAATCCTGCTTAGCATGGCCTGGTTTGATATTCACACAGGTGATAAAATGCCCTTATGAATACTGACACTTGCACCAGCTCTGATTTATTTTGAATAGTTCAAACCTTGCACCCTCCAGTCTAAACTCATTTTCATCAATGTCAAGCCTTGTCTGCATCATCAAGTAAAAATACTTTACAGTTGCTGTGACAAACCAATAATTAGTTTTGTTTCATTATCAGAATTATTCATCAGTAATTCATTAAGTTACAACTGCTGCATATGGCTCCTCCCCTCTAACCATGCCCCAAACAGTCTCCTCCCTGAGATAAAGTTTGCTTTCTAGACTCAAATTCATGCTCTTAACTTGTGTGTACTTGATTTTGCAGTTTTCCTGTAACCAATCTGCAAGGAAGAACACTCATACAAGCCCTACTGCCTTCTGCATACATGCTTTCCTTCCTTTCTCCCCGTCTCACAGTTACACAACATGTCCTGGAAAGACAAAATTTTAAAGGTACTATATTGAGGTGAATATTTTTTTATCATATACTTACGTAAACAGTTTCTGAAACATATAGTTTGAAATAATACAGCATTCTGTTTTCCTGATTTTAATGGGTCAATCAATCACCATTGAGCACTATAGAACAGGTACATGAATGCTTTTAATTACTCTTCTGACTGCAGATAAAACCCAGGAATATGGACCTTGGATTGTTAAGCACCCTTTCATTTCTAAAAACTATCCACTCAGCTCTGGTGATAAAGAAGGACTGATTGGTATTACCATTTTCCTCTTCTTTCTGCAAAAAGAACTAGGCAGCGCATGCTGGATATTTTTATGGATACACAGACGTTCTATTATAGTGTAGCATTCATAAATTGTGACAGCTATTTCTACAGGTTGACAAAGCAAACAAAATAGAATACAGTAACTGTAATTGAGGTTTGTAAAGAAACCTGGTGGAGGGTTGTTCAAATAAAGAAAGGTCCTATGGTTATTTGCACTGGCTTATTCCAAGATTAATTATTTTTTCACTTTTAGTTATAAATTCTCCTTGGGAACTCAATCGAAAATTTGGTTGGTTTTTTTTCCCCCCTTAGTTCCATAAGGGTCATGTACAAAATTGAGAATGACAGCCTAGACTTTTATGTAATTGCCTTTTATTAAATGCAAAAGCTACACACAAAGAGTCTTCCACACAGAGAATACTAATGCCATTATTCATAACCTAGACAATAGTGCTTCTGGTCACAAAAAGGGATATTACAGCATATTTAAAATTTGTGCTGATATATATTAATGATATTAAACTACAAAAAAAATGTTTTCTGGCATGACACGCAACTCTTGTCTCTTCTGGCAATGGCATGGAAGTGGTTAGTACAAACACTGCTTCTGGAAACAGCGACTTAATTTCTCGTGCAAATATGGGGCTTGTGGTTCAAAAAAAGACATCCAAAATGACCCTATGGATGACTTTGAAATATTTAGCTGTGCTGCTGTGATTCCTGTCTCCTTAGTCTTATTTATCAGATGCCCATATAATGTCTATGAATTCACACTCGTAGGTTAGTTTGTCAGCAACAGACATGTAAATATTTTCTTTGGAATGCCCCAGGAAGATGTCAGCTGAAGGGTCTACAGGCATCATTCTGCCCCTGCTGCTGTCTTGTTTCTTTTTTTGCCCTCCTGGCTAAGGGATCTGGAAGTTTACAAGCACCCTGGCAGCCCTGCACTTTCAGATTGTCACGGCAGCAGATGAAAGCCAAATCTGTGACATTGCAGGACCTATCTGGTGCCTCTATAACCAAATTATTACATGCTGTCTCTGATGCATTGATCTCAGTTTTAAGTACGTTGCCAGGTTTTCATGGTCGCCACACAGAATAAATACTATGTTTGGAATGAGTTCAGCTGCTTTTGAAATACCTAAAGATGAGCCAGATTTTCCGCTTAAAAAAAAAATTAAATCCACACAGTGCCAGTGCTGCTTCAATGCTTAGATGATCTAGTTCACACTCAGATGTTGCAAAACTCCTGTTAAATAATTCTTATTTTCTGAATTGTCCTTCTAAACAGGTGTCCCAGTTTTGCTGGGATATAATAACAGAATCCATTCTCTATTCAGGAAAGCTGCATTTTTGACAACACTGAGCAGCCCATTCGGTGAGAACGAAGTTGCTAAGCCACACTTTTGTTTGTGACCAGTGATGGTATGCAGGTCTTCATAGTGATTGAGGTCTTCAGCAGTTTTAAGTTAGCCAGGTGGTAAAGCTAGGAGGAGCGAAAGCCAGCGCAGCTGACCCAAGCTGGCCAACACATGTATTCTATATCATAAAGGTCACTCACTATGAATTAGGAATTTTACTGAGGACAACCTCTTCTCCTGATGGCTGTCATCCCTGGAGGGTCTTGCCTGTCATTTTGCTCCAGAGGCCTAACGTCCTGTTTGCAGTCATTGTCGTGTTTTTTTACTGGAGCTGTGGTGTTTCAAGGGCTTGGCATCTAGCATTCACTGTCAGCAGTGCACAGCTCATGACCACTGCATTGATCGAGTATAACTTTGTGTACTTTCTACCAATATTATTATTAATATTGTGTGTGGGGGGGTATTATTATTTTATTTTATTTAATGAAATCTGTTTCCATTTCAACTCACAGGTCTCCTTTCCTTTTTCCAATTCTCTATCCCAGGGCAGAAGGTGTTACGGGGTGATAGAACAACTGACTAAACAAAGACAGCAGGGCAAAGGAGGAGGTGGAGGAGAACACGGAAGAAGAGAGAGTTTCTCTCTCTGAGAAACTCTCTGAGAGAGTTTCTCTCTCTTCTTAGCTGGAGAGCTACATAGGAAAATGAAACAATCCTCAAGTTTGGAAGTGAGTGTGTTAGTGTGACCCCAGCAGACAACATTGTGGGTTGCAAGTGCACTGCCACTCTGAGCTGGCTGCTCCTCTCCTCCATCTCTTGAAACATTGCCTTGACAGAAAATTTTTGTTTTCTTTCCAAACAAATTGAAAAATTAAAGCGGAACAAGAAGCAATGTGGAAAGGGCACATTGGATGATGAGTCTAGGGGAGAACAAAGGGAATGAGAGCAGAAGAGGTGAAAAATGCTTTAATATTTCAAAGGAAATATTTTTGTCACCCTTCCTTGAGCTGCTCTTTACAGTGAGGTTGTCAAGGATCAAGGCTATATATCAGCACATGCAAGTCACCTCAATTCTGACATTTCCTACTTTTGCAAAGCTTTTGATATCGGAATACTAATAATGGACCTTTTAACATGGAGTTCAGCGTGTAATGCTGATTTCTAGCTCTTCAAAGATCTAAAGCCTAAGCTGTTTTGAGGAATCCTCGCATTAAGTATTCTGATCTGCCCATACAAAAATGTATTTACATCTATATGTTGTATTTTCTACATGATGCTAGTCTGAGTATATTGACCTATTTTCCAGTTTTGCTAGACACAAGATAATCATAGAATCATAGAATCTCTACGGTTGGAAAGGACCTCCAGGATTATCTAGTCCAACCTTCATCCCAGCATCCCTAACCACTAGACCACAGCCTCAAATGCCACATCTACTTGTCTCTTAAGCACCTCCAGGGATAGTGACTCCACCACCACCCTGGGTAACCTGTTCCAGTGCCTAACCACTCTCTCAGGAAAGAATTTCTTCCTAATGTTGAATCCAAACCTCCCCAGGTACAACTTGAGGCCATTTCCTCTCATCCTATTGTTAGTATTTCAGGAAAAGAGACCAGCACCAGCCTCGCTATAACCTCCTTTTAGGTAGTTGTAGAGAGCAATGAGGTTTCCTCTCAGCCTCCTCTTCTCCAGACTAAACAATCCCAGTTCCCTCAGCCGCTCTTCGTAAGGCATGTTTTCTAGACCTCTCACCAGCCTCATTGCCCCTCTCTGTACCCGCTCCAGCACCTCAATGTCCTTCTTATACTGTGGTGACCAAAACTGGACTCAGTACTCAAGGTGCGGTCTCACAAGTGCCGAGTACAGGGGCACAATCACCTCCCTACTCCTGCTGGTCACACCATTCCTGATACACGCCAGGATGCCGTTGGCCTTCTTGGCCACCTGGGCACACTGCTGGCTCATGTTCAGCCAGCTGTCAACCAGTACCTCGAGGTCCTTTTCCGCCAGGCAGCTCTCCAGCCACTCTTCCCCAAGCCTGTAGCGCTGCTGGGGGTTGTTGTGACCAAAGTGCACAACCTGGCACTTGGCCTTGTTAAACCTCATACAATTGACCTCGGCCCATCGCTCCAGCCTGTCCAAATCCCTCTGCAGAGCCTTCCTACCCTCAAGCAGATTGACACTCCCGCTGAGTCTTGTGTCATCTGCAAATTTACTGAGGGTGCATTCGATCCCCTCATCCAGGTCATTGATAAAGATACTAAACAAGACTGGTCCCAAAACTGAGCCCTGAGGGACACTGCTTGTGACTGGCCGCCAACTGGATTTAACCCCATTCACCACAACTCTCTGGGCTCAGCTATCCAGCCAGTTTCTTATCCAGTGAAGAGTCCACCTGTCTAAGCCATGAACCGCCAGCTTCTCCAGCAGAATGCTGTGGGCAACGGTGTCAAATGCCTTACTGAAGTCCAGGTAGACAACATCCACTGCTTTTCCCTCATCCACTAGGTGGGTCACCTGATCATAGAAGGAGATCAGGTTGGTTAAACAGGACTTGCCCTTCATGAGCCCATGTTGGCTGGGCCCGATGCCCTTGTTGTCCTGCACTTGCCGCGTGATCACCCCCAAGATGAACTGTTCCATAATATTCCCTGGTACCGAGGTCAGGCTCCCCGGATCCTCCTTCCTGCCCTTCTTGTAGATGGGCGTCACATTGGCAAGTTTCCAGTCATCCGGGACCTCCCCTGTTAACCAGGACTGCTGATAAATGATGGAGAGCGGCTTGGCAAGTTCCTCCGCCAGCTCCCTCAGCACTCTCGGGTGGATCTCATCCAGTCCCATAGACTTATGGGTGTCCAATTGGCTTAGCAGGCCATTCACTTCTATTTCCTGGATTATGAGGGGGCTGTTCTGATCTCCATCCCTGTCTTCCAGCTCAGGGGGCTGAATACTATGAGGATAACTGGTCTGACTGTTAAAGACTGAGGCAAAGAAGGCATTAAGAATCTCAAGCCTTTTGCTCATCCTTGGTAACGATGTTCCCCCTCACATCCAGTAAAGGATGGAGACTCTCCCTGATTCTTTTTTGGTTATTAATACGTTTGTAAAAACACTTTTTGTTATCTGTATCGTATATTGTGATTTTAATTTACTTAACAACAAACATAATTGACAATAAATAAATATATCAATCAATCAATCAATAAATGGTGGAGGTCAAGGACTTCTGGGATCAAAAAGCCTGTGAGGAACCAATGCTCAGAATACGGATTTCTGATAAACAGTAATACCATTAATATCTCTCAGTCTGACCTTTGGCTGAAAGTTGCATATTGATTGTATTGAAGTGATTCCACAAAACCTTTCTGAGACAGGCAATGCTAATCAAAAAGAGAATGAAAATCATCAACAGGAATTTCATCTTTCAGAAAATGAACAGTAGGATGAAAGCTTTGTGTACAAGCTTTTAATTATTTCTGAATTATCAACAGCTTTTTGACAATGAAGGAGGTGGATTATAACGGTTGCTCTAAATGCAAACATCTTTGCCAAATGAAGGAAACGTACATTATTGCAAGACTGTATTGACCATTTGAGATGAAGAACATGTCATTAAAAATGACAGAGAAAATTAACCAGTTTGATAAAACATGTGACAGTTCCCTGGATTTGCCGACTACTTTACATAATTAGAATAGGTCTGCAACAATGTCACCCTCAATAGATCATTTTAATCATTTTCCCAAGGCACATTAATTCTTGATGCTTTTACAATTTAACTCATTTACCTCATTTCTATTTACTCAAGTTTGCTCCTTTTTTTTCTTACCCTTGATCATTACCTACTCTTTAATAAAAGTCAGTCCTATGAATTCATGGCCGTCATTTCAGAGAAACAGAAATGTGAACCTCCACTTATGTAAATATCATATGCAAACCAGCAGACCTGCTGCTGTGCTCCTGTTTGCTGAGGAAGTAAAGCCAACATTTCCAAAACTGGATCCCTAAACCTATGAACCTAAATGTATGAGCATAAATCTGACCCACTGATTCAGAAACTCTGAGTCACTCTGTAATTGCTGGACCTCCCAGAGCACACAGAAAGCATATCAACCTGAATTCTTCATCCAGCCCAATCATGAGACACTGCCACCCCCTCTGCCAACTCTGAGTCCCCCAGCTACCCTGGATTCATCTTCTGCCTGCAGTGAAACAGAAGGCTGAAGGTGTTGGTATTCCATGTAGTGGCAGAATATGTCACGATGGGAATGTACCTCCCCGTAAGTATCCAGGAAACCTCATGGGAATACCAGTGGCTCCTTTTTCAATATTTCTTCCACAGGACCCCAGTACACCTGCTTTCAGCCTTGCGACAATCATTTGACACCCTAGGATCCCAATGCAGCATGATTTCCTTTCAGGTTATTATTGCCTTGCAGCTGGCTTTGTTTCTATCTACCTCAAACAAAAGGCAACTCTTAAAAAAAAGGGGTCATTATTCACAGCAATACTTTGTGCAGAACATCTTACGTCATCCTTCTGCTTGCCTGGCACTGTGTGCAAAACAGAAAGAGAAGTGGTGGCAGAACTCCACAGCTTGGAAGATGTCATATACTTGATACAAGCAAATACTGAAATTTGTTAAGCCCAAATGTAATATTACCTCAAAAATAATCTCCATACCAGTTGCTTAGATTTATCACAAATTTCTTTTTCATTCAGATGTTGTCTTTTTCGAATTCCAAACTATTTGCTAAACTTTCATTCCTAGTTTGCTAGACACATAGGCTGGGAACTTCATAAAGTGAAATAATTAAATAGCCTAGTTTGGAACAGACAAGTTAGCCCCATCATTCCACATGTATTCTTCTTAAAGATTATCTTGGACATGATTTGAATTGTTTAGCACCATATACGATGTTGCTCACTTTCCTGCCAGAAATCCCAGAGCTCAGGGACCCTCCCAGTTAAGAACTTGTTATATGAACTGCGGCTTGAAAATGACCTGTATTAAAGGAAGACTAATGCTATAGCAAGCTAAGAAACTGTGTTAAGAATGGTGTAGTGCTGAAGACACGTAGTTTGTGTCATTGCACCCACATGGACTCAGAAATATAATCAATGTGCGCTGCATTGTAGAGTGGTCTCATGTTATGGCTGTTCTTTGTAATACCACAATAAAAACATGTGGGCAGGGCACAGCAAAATACAGCACCAAGTGCTATATTTTTATCACATAATGGGGTTATGATTTAGAACATCATACAACAACATGAAAATGTTAAGAGATTTCTAAAATATTGTCCAAAGAGACTCAAGGAGTTCAGCCCCTAACTTAAAAGTCTATGCAAAAATTGTGCATAAATCCCTTTGTGTTGACTGCTAGACTTATAAGATGCCCGTAACAGGCAATTTTGAAAATCTAATTTGCTTATTAGAATCTGTTTTGCTTACTTTGCTGTGAAATTGTGATTCTTTTTTTTTTTCTTCAACTAGAAATCATACTGCTATATTTCTCTTTTTTTTACCCCTGTCATTTTCTTCCAGTGCTAACTTAAATACATGTTAGCTACAAATATGACATGAATTTGAGCTGAACATTTAAAAAAAATTTCCACAGAACCATTCATTTCCTGGCAGTATTTCTTTCTGGCTCAGGGCACTATCAAATTCACTAACTCTCCTATCTGCAAACTAATAAGATCTTACTCACTTGTCTTCCAGTAACAGTCAGAAGAATAATGTTGGCTTGCTGAACAGGCACAACATCGACACCTGGTTAAATTCTGCCACCACTCATGAAAAGCTCTGGAAAGCCTCTGACTTTTTATTGAAAAGGCATATATCTATGCTCATCTAAAGTACTTCATACTTCAAAACAAGAAAGAGATTCATTCAAAATAAAATATTTTATGTGAACATAATATGAACATCACATATTGCAGTATGTTAATTATCTTCTCAGTAACTAATTTAGTGGCTGTTTTTATTTTTTTTAATAGCACATCAGAGGGTTACACTGAAAAATAAAGACCTTATTCTTACAAGTCTCCCAGTAAATAAACCTGAAAGGCTAACCAAACCACATTTAAAAAAAAAAAA
>VWZK01011222.1:128199-192107 GCA_013396935.1 Baryphthengus martii
AAAAAAAAAATTATGTAAGTTGCTTTGAAATGGGCTTTCATAATGTATCAATGATTTGCTAAGGGGATCTATTGTCACTGCATTCTGGCTTTCAGCTATTCTCATGATGTTCTTTAAATATTATAATCAGTTCTCATCTCATAGCAGAAACTGTAAGCTTCAGATTTACAAGGAAATGAAATGTGGGAAAATAAACAGGAAATGTTAAAACAAACACATCCATCTGCAGAAGGAAACTGCCTCTCAAAATATTTGTTTAGAAATAAATAAATGAGTATCACACAGCATGATTTTTAATGTAATTTGTATTGCAAGATAGTGAAAAAGACGACAAAAAAACAGGTGAATTGCTTTAGATTCAAACCTTTCCTTGGAGTCTTCAGTGATTCTGTGAACAGAAGTTGATCTGATTTTACTCAGACATCACCCATTCTGCCTTTAGCGGGAACTCTGTATCAGTTAAGTCTCAACAAGTGGCCACTCTCTAACAAATAAAGATACAACTGCTGTCCTGAAGGGTGGACAGCCGTGATTTAGCGTGACGTTAGAAGCAAACTCAAACAATGGAAAGAAGATTGAGCAAACAGAAAGAAGGGCAAGTGTCAGTACAATAAAATGACAGGAAGTTATCTGGAAGGATATGTCCTAGCTGTCCGAGAGAAAATGAGAACTGAAAGGCTGGAGGCAGGAAAAGAGTCCAGAATGATGTGCATTTGAAAGCTGTTTGCATAGAAAGAAAAGGAACATTCAAAGAAAATAGAAGACAGTCAAGCTTATATACTTTAGTTTTGGACATTCTGGTATATTCCTTTATCATTTCTTGATTTTGCAATGAGATTTGCTTTACATCTGCTTGCTTTATACCATATTCAACTCCTTTTGACATCAAACTTGAGACAACATCCTATGACAAATATCATCTCACAGTGTAGCCGTGTGTCTCAGCACTTGCTCCTTGGCCTCTGCCTCCATCAATAAACTAGTCTTGGATTGACCGGTGGCTCCAGAGTGGTTATCTGAGAGTCTTACCCTCTGAATCTCACAACACACTAAAGAAAAAAGAATGCTCTGGATAACACACTCATCTCTAGGCCATTGATTTCCCTCATATAATCATCCAAAATATAAACCTGAATGATTTGAGCTAGCCTTTCTTAAGGATGGATGGCCTAAGACACTAGGTATGACAGCAAGGGGCTCTTTTTATTCATCAGCCCTCATTTCAGCCTCTGTGGTACATGTGTTGTCATTTTGTATTCATAGGTACTGAAACTATATATATATATATAAAAATCCTTCAAAAATTAAAAACATTTTACCAAATGCTACCCAGAAAATATTGCTGGCCTTATCCTCTCACATTTTACCATGTAGTGTGTTTATCAAGGTAGACAATACTACTTTGTTCAATATGGCAAGCATTACAAACATCAGAATAAAATATCAAAGGTAAATTAAAAAATATCAAACATAAACTATGCCTTAGATCACACTAAAGTGCATTATTAATGAATAAACTATTGCACTATTTATAGACTCAGTAAATTGCTTGTTGAAGTCCATTACCATTTTCCTTTTTATTTCTTTTGGCACTTTGTCATTTATTAGCATAGTAAAAGTTCCTGGAAGATCTAACTGCTGTTATCTATCTCTTTTCATGTTTGGCTATTTTATATTTATTCTGTGCTTGGAAGTTTTTTTTTTTTTTTCACTTATTATCCTGGCTTTTACATTCTTAGTTGCAACTTCCCCTCAATTTCGTGTGTGTGCATCTGGAAAGTTAGTGCTTTCAAGTTTCAATGGCACACTCGAAACTTAATAACCTCGCTTTTGAATTAGAACATTGTAACCTACATAAACAACACTGAGTCAAACTTCAACTCACCAAGGCAAGAATTATAGTCTCATTCATAATCATATGAAGCCATGCCCTGTTGTAGCAGCCTTCAGAGGTGGCTGCATAGTGCTAATTTTCTGAACCCTGAAGAGGAAAAGTGGGACATGAGGCACTTGAAAGAACAAGCCTTCACAGTGAGAACTAAAACAAATCCATAGCAGAGTGGCACAGAAGTGGTTTTGAAATTCTGTCGAATGCTGACTGGCATCCTGTGGTGCTTAAAAAAAAAATTGGTTAAGTTTCAGTGCAACTCCCAGAGCTGGAGGAATAGCAATTTTTTTTTTTATTTTTTTTTTTTTTATATTCAGTTTGATCATTTAGATTTATGGTAAAGCTTAGGTATTGTTGGTTTTTTGGTTGGTTGTTTTTTTTCCCCTCCCTCTTTCAGAATTACTGTCTGGGTGGAATTTGACAAACTCGTCCATTTGTCTTGGCCAGTAACTAGCTCCAACTGTACTGGCCTAAGTTGCTCTTGAAAACCAAGGTATACTGCTGTTGTGGTGGATATACACCATATAAACAGGGGCCTGGCACATGACTCTGGAGATCAGGCTGCATGCTGAGGCTCCAGGAACTGGTCCTTGCATGAAGGCATGTCCTACAGAGGTGAGAAACTGGCTGTCAGACAGTGGGTCACAGCCAGCCTATCCTCAGTTGTTCAGCTCCAGAATAAACTTCTCCACCTGCTCATCTGTGTGCATTTCACTCAGTCTGCAGTTCACTCCCTGCTATGCCTTCCAGCCTCCATCTTGTGTCAGGATTAGATAAACTCCATGTAGCTATCTGTGAGGTGAATTTGTGGATGGATCGGGTTGCTGAGCCACTGGTGTTGGGCCACAGGAGGGAGAGAAAGGATATCCAGCGCTAGCAGGACGCTATTGCTTCTTGCACCTGACATTTTGAGCATTGAATGTGTCAATGCTCAAAGAGAGTGGAGACCTGCAGGTTGCTCCATGCTGTTGCACAGCAGTGTGTCCATGGGTTCATCATAGTAAACAGCAGCGTGGTGCTGGTAGGAGTGTTATCCACCATCTAGCAAAAGTGCAGGGACTAGTAACAGTGTAGGCCAGTCCTTGACAGAAAACTGTAGAACATAGCAGGGCTTCATTTGAACAGTGACAGCTGAAGGCTTTCAGTGGATCAATCAGTAATACGATCTACTTAAAGCCTTATGTGAATAGCATTTGCTTAAAAAAAACCCTGCTCTCAAGAAACACTCAGTTCAAAGACTTGGTAAGTAATCTGAAATCATCTGTCTTGTTTCAAGCTGTATAGTAAAACTAGATATACTCTGTAAAACAAGAAAGATGAATATTGCTGTCCAAAGGTTAGATATGTTAGATATGCTACAGCTCTTCAAAATTCAGCTGTATTAGCAGACTCCCAGGCTTCTAATAGATGAAAACTAGTAATATGACAAGTACATACATAAACAAGACAGCATCTGAAATTCCAGTAAGAAAAAGCTAAAACAGGTGCACGCTCTTGTAACACTCACTCTGTGGGCGTCCTTCAGGATTTCATAGTCAGAGACTTTTAAAGGTTAGGTGCTGAGACCTCCAGTTTCCAGCATAAAAGACATGCTTATAAATTTATAGCGTCATCTAAGATGGTAACGCAATTCTGAAGTATTGCAGGAGAAAAACAGCACACTTGAAACTAAGTCATCAAGTAGTGAAGTTAGAAATTACCTTAACTTTGGCTTCTTACATATATTATCTTGCAAACAGATAAGTAAGGGCTGGGTGAAACCACAAAGGTGCTAGTGATGGCCCCTCCCCTGGCATGTGACTGCTCCCTATACTGTTCTGAATACAGCCGCAGTGAGACTCCAGCAAGGGGTATCCAGTGTGAGGATCGGAAGACTCTCCAGAAGCAAAGTTGTATCAATACCAAGGACAATAATAAGATGAAAAATCTACATCAAGATAAGGTCATATAGAGGCACAATGCTACAGCACTTACTAACAGGACTGACAAGACAATGATTATTCCCTGAAAAATTCTCAGGTGTTTTTTTGTATTTGCTTTCATTCTACTTCAAAATGCAAGCACAAAAGCTGTCCAATTCTTTTTTGTAAGAAGACTTCAAATGTGAGAAACTATACTGTGCATGACTGCAGGCCACTATAGGAAAACAGAAATTGGAAACTTAAATCCTTTGTTCACCTGGTTTGCAAGTATGGGACATGCCCTGTCTCCTCTTTAAGTAGACTTTCCATGCTGCACAAAATTAATGACTGTATTTTTTATCTGCTTTGATTTACTTTTCTCCAATCCCTGTAGATAGAGGAAAAAACTTTAGGTATTGCAAGAGCTGAATTTGGGTTTTTTTCCCCATCCAGCTCTCCCTGTAAGTTGCTTTAAGGGCTTTATCCAGGTCTTTGGAGTGCTTCTACCTCCTTAGTCTTAATGGATTCACACCATGTTTTCCTGTAGGCATTTCCATCTAAACATTCCACTGCTTTAGTTTTTCCTTACATCAATGACACTGAGCAAACGCTTCATTCCTCAAGTAATCATGAACCTTTAAAAAGTACTTGTATATCAGAATAAACCCTTAGCTGACCTCACCCTCAGTTAGCCCACCCCACAGCAGGCAGATGCAGGGTCTGCTGGAACAGCGCTTCAACATCAGAGGCCACGGGATTTCTGGATCAGGAGGGTGCTGTGATACATTTCCCCTCATAACATACTCCTTAATTTTAATCACACAGCCCCTGAATTACTGTTTCTTGGATCTGCATTTTTTTTTGTTTGGTTTTGGTTTTAAACGATTCTCAGGCTAATATTGTAAAACGTGGTATAATCTATAAAAGTGCTTCTCTAACTTTTTGAAAATCTGACTCTTCTTTGTTTGGCTGTCTGTATTGCTCTTGTAGAATGCCTAAGCTGCCTTAGAAGAAAGTATTTCTTAAGCCTTTCAGTCAATCTCAAAGTCTTCGCTATCCTTGGGAGGGGTTACAGCTCACTGCTAGAAAAACACCGTTCTGCAACCAAATATATTCCCAAGTGTTCCTTATTAAGGAAACGAATTTAAAATCTGATAATACAAGAAGAATGTGGCAACTTAGCTACAGGACAAGTTAAGGAAATCCTCCAAGAATCCACTTTAATTGGTACTCAGGTTACTCAGAGCTTTATTAATTGCCTATTCACAGACCTAATTAAAATACTTTCCTGAAATATCGATGAGCAAGCATTACAGAAAATTTTATTTTACTCTCGCATTTCCCTTTCAAAAATGGTCAGCATTTCATCTAATGAAAAATAAATAGGATAGAATCATAAAGTAGACTAATACAGAAAACTCAACTGAGACCATTTGATTTTAACAGCTTGTTCCCTTGTATCCAAGAGCTTAAATAGTCCTCTATTTCAGCTTTTTGATTACTTTGATATCTGCTGCTCTATCCTCTTGGAACCATCTTCTAGGAGGCTTATTGATTTTGTGAGAAATCCACTTTCTAGTTTTCCAGCAGGCTATAAAACTGTCGTTGCCCATATGATGAAATTCTTAATGTCGCTTTACATATTAGTCTTGTTTCCCCTTCCTCCATTCCCCTCTACATGCCTTGACAAATTTCCCCAAGGGCACATTTTATCTCTCCACAGCTGTGAAGCTCCTTCTGCACTGGCTCTCAGAACTGCCGGGATGTGACCCTAAGGCAGGCGTGAATGGGAATAGGTATTTTAAATAGCGCACAGTTTAACTTACGTGGGATCCCTCTTGTCTCCAAGACAAAGGAAAGCAAATGGAAATTGCACTATTAGGACTGTAGAGAAAGGAACATTTCTTAGATTTAAAGTCAAATCAAAGACAAGGAATTGTTTTATTAAAACTCCTAATAAAAACCCAACAATCCTGAAAGTAAATTGGACCCGACTGATTCACACAGTGAGAAAAAGCCCTTTTTTCTCAGCGTTTCACATAGCAACCTCAGCTCCAGCACAGGCAGCCTACAGCAGCTCCAGCTGTTGGAGAAGTACCTGAATGCTTTTCAGATGCTCCCATCAGCTCAGTTCACCACTGGTTATTGCTGAGGCTGCAGTTCATGTCAGAAGATGTATGTTAATAGATAAGGAGAGGATTGCACAAGGTTCATGGAGATTTTTTGGATGTCACTTGACAACACGTGCAGCAGGCACTTCTGATTCTCTAGTGAATAACAACATTCTAGGAAAGCCAAAGCCCAAGTAGAACTCAACCTGTCTAGAGCTGTAAAAGACAATAAAAAATGTCTCTATAAATACATTACCAACAAAAGACTGACTAGGGAGATTCTCCATCCTTTATTGGATGAAGAGGGAAACATAGTGACAAAGGATGAAGAAAAGGCTGAGGTGCTCAATGTCTTCTTTGCCTCAGTCTTTAGCAGTAGAACTAGTTGTTCCCTAGACACCCAGCTCCCCTGAGCTGGAAGACAGGGAGGAGGGGCAGAATGAGATCTTCATAATCCAACAGGAAATAGTTAGCGACCTGCTACATCACTCAAACATACACAAGTCTATGGGGCCGGATGGGTTACATCCAAGAGCACTGAAGGAGTTGGCGGATGTGCTCACCAAGCCTCTTTCCATCATTTACCAGCAGTCCCAGTGGACTGGAGGGTAGCAAATGTGACTCCCAACTACAAGAAAGGCTGAAAGGAGCCTCAGGTGAACTACAGAACTGTCAGTCTGACCTTGGTGCCAGGGAAGGTCATGGGGCAGATTATCTTGAGTGCCATCATGTATCATATACAGGACAACCAGGTGATCAGGCCCAGTCAGCATGGGTTTATGAAAGGCAGGTCCTGCTCGACTAACCTGATCTCCTTCTCCGACAAGATGATGTACTTAGTGGATGAAGGAAAGGCTGTGGATGTTGTCTACCTGGACTTCTGTAAAGCCTTCAACAGTGTTTCTCATAGCATTCCCATCAAAAAATTGCCTGCTTATGGCTTGGATGGGTATATGCTCTGCTCGGTAAAACACTGGCTAGACAGCTAGGCCCAAAGAGTGGTGGTCAATGGAGTTAAATCCAGCTGGTGGCCAGTCACAAGGGGTGTTCCTCAGAGCTCAGTATCGGGACCACTTCTGTTTAACATCTTTATCAATGATCTTGATGAGGAGATAGAATGCACCCTCAGTAAGTTTGTAGATGACACCAAGGTGGGTGGGAATGTCGATCGGCTTGAGGGTAGGGAGGCTCTACAGAGGAACTTGGACAGACTGGATCGATGGGCTGAGGTCTATTGTATGAGCTTCAACAAGGCCAAGTGCTGGGTCCTGCACTTAGCTCACAACCACTCCATGCAATGCTACAGGCTTGGGGAAGAGTGGTTAGAAAGCTGTTCGGCAGAAAGGGACCTGAGGGTACTGATCAACAAACAGCTGAATATGAGCCAGCAGTGCGCCCAGGTGGCCAAGAAGGCCAACGGCATCCTGGCTTGTATTAGAAATAGTGTGGCCAGCAGGACTAGAGAGGTGATTGTCCCTCTGTGCTTGGCATTGGTGAGGCCACAGCATGAGTACTTTGTTCAATTTTGGGCACCTCACTACAAGAAAGACATTGAGGTGCTGGAGTGGGTCCAGAGAAGAGCAACTGAGCTGATAAAGGGCCTGGAGAACAAGTCATATGAGGAGCAGCTGAGAGAATTGGGGCTATTTATTCTGAAGAAAAGGAGGCTGAGGGAAGACTCTATCACTGTACAACTATCTGAAAGGACATTGTAGAGAGGTAGGTGCTAGTCTATTCTCACAAGTAACCAGTAACAGAACAAGACAAAATGGTCTCAAGCCGCACCCAGGGAGCTTTAGAGTAGACATTAAGAAAAAAAAATTCACTGAAAGGGCAGTTGTCAGGCATTGGAACATGCTGCCCAGGGAGGTGGTTGAGTCATCATCCCTGGATGTGTTTAAAAGCCCTATGGATATGGTGCTTGAGCATATGGCTTAGTGGTGGACTTGGTAGAGTAGAGTTAATGGTTGGACTCAATGATCTTAAAGATCTTTTCCAACTTAAATAATTCTATAATCTTTCTTGGGTATCTCCAGTATAAGATCATTTCTAGTATTAAAGCAGGGGAAGAGTGTTTAGCCAAAAAGGGGAGAATAAAATTTGGAATCCATTGAAATATTCACAGCTTCACATTGAAGCTTCCACAATTTTCAGTCATAAGAAAAGCTTAAATAAATGTTGGAAAATATGTTCTGTCCCAGGAAATCTGGGCACCCTAGTTCCAGCTAATTTGGAGAAAATCCACAGGTTGCCATCTGTGCTCTATACTCAGTGAGGATAGGGACCTGGCCAAGTGGAGTTGGCTAGGAGTGGAACAGATGGAAAAGAAAGGATCGTCTTTCCAAAGGACAGTACAGCTGCCTCTCCTGGGTGCACTCATTCCAGACCCTTGAAGGGAATTCAGCCAGGAATTCTGCAGTGGACTTCACTGCTGTAAGTACAACCCCTCACATAAGGACCATTGCATTAAGCAATTATCTAATCCTAATTACAGTTTGGACCAATGTCTAAAGGAAATTGTTTACAACTCTAGAAACAGAATAGTTTAAAAGCAACTGTGGGAATTTGAGTCCACAGAAGCAAGCATGAATCTTCTTAAACATTGAACTTAACAGATTCTTCTTGCTATGATTCTAGTTCAGGGTTTCTGTATGGATAAAGTAAGTCTTGCAATTTTTATTTTTATTTTTTAAAATTGTGTTTCTAGCTGGCAAAAGTTGGATGGCATTCAGAAACTAGATTTCCCACAATTTTTGACTGCTGTCCAGTTTCTGCTAGTTAAAAAAGCAGTTAGAGATGACAGTACTGTTTTCAGAAGTGAGGTAAAAAAAAATAAAAATCTAGCCAGGCAAAATTCAAGAAGGATTGTTCTAAATAATTCTAAACCTCGACTTGGAAAACCTCAATGAAGTGAAAAAAATTAATTTTTAAATTAAAATTTCCCTATTTCTATTTTATATTTGAAAATATTAACAGAAGAGAATGAAAATCCCTATGAAAAAATTACTTTAGCATAAAACTAAGGGAAGAACCTCAGCTACCTCTATCCATGAGCAGAAGGCTGGCTGCATTCTGTACCTGTTCAAGAAACAGCATGCACTGAAAAACGCCTTTTCTCAGTTTGGTAGATATTATACATGAACTCTATAGCAGCTGAGAATACTATCATTTTTTCTTAAAGCATGCAAACAAGAAATTTCACTGCTCTTCTTAAAGTTTCAAGTCAGGTTTGATAAATATAATGTTTTTTCTTGTATGTTCTTATCATATTAGTGGAGTATTTGTTGCAAGTAGGATATATCTTCTGTCTGGAACTATATAAATCTGATTTATACAAGTCTGATTGCTCCATGCTCCGTTTGAAAGAAACAGAAGAAGTTTGAATGATTTTTTTCCTTAAGCCTTATTTCTAAGCACTCCAGGGGCATTCCACAGACGCTGGGAGGCTGTATGTATTGACATTAACACTAAATAAAGGCACCGTTATGTGCGCATTTGCAACATGAAGTGTCAGAATCGCTCATGTACAGAGAAAACAAATGTGAATTTTCCTGAGCTACATTGATCTTAGCAATAGAAACAAGAAATACAGACTCTGGAACAAAGCCCCATATATGTGTTTACGACTGCTTGTTTCTTTTTTATGCTCTTATTTATTAACCAATTATATAACCTGGGGTTGAATCTCAGCTTTGTTTTTAACCTCTTGCACGACATAGCACAAAGAGGAGTTGTCCCATGAACAGACTGAGGAACATCACACAGTTAATAGTATCATCCTTGGTGTCCCTGTGGCAGGGGCAAGAGGCAATATAGGGCAGCAAATACCTAGCACAAGCTATTTCCTCCACAGTAGAAGGAGATCAAAGGCCCCAGGCAGCCCTGGAAGAGATCTTCTGTCCATTCTATTTTTTCGACTAGGTAGGTTGTTCTTATTCTGCAATATTCAATTCAGATAATAAGTGTAAATGACATATCCTTATTCCTCTGCAAGGATGTACTTGCTGACTCACAGGCCAGTCTCCTAATAAAAAGAAACACTTTTCTCTTTTTTCAATTTTTTTTTTTTTTAATTTAGCTTTCATAGCAGCTAAGATGGATAAAAGTGAGCAACAGCATGCATCAGTCACCTAAACACATGACCTATTTTACAGAAGTCTAAAACACAGCTGACTTATCTAGGAGCAATAGACTAGTTTAACTAGACAACCATAATTTTTTACAATTTAAGCTAATTAGGAACTAAATCAAGAAACTTGACAGGGATCTAGGTGACTAATCTGTAACCATCCTAATAATTTCTGAACAGTAAGAATAAATATTCTTATATAGAGAGAACCTTTCATCATTTTAAAAGACCCTACAGAAAAACCCAAGAATGAGATGCTAGGTCTCCAAGGCACGATACCACCAATATACCACCTCGTGCAGTTCGGGCATCCTGTGTTCAAGGAGGAGGAATGACAGACCACAGCAGGAGCAGAGACAACCTATGAGGAGAACAATGGGACTCATGCTGGAAGTGAAGTCATGCTGGAGGCTAAGGACCATGACTTCTGTCCATAAACATAGCAACAGACAATTCGTTCCCCCTCCCCAAAAAGCAAGGGCAATTACGAACAACAACAAATGCACGGTAGCATGTTATAAAAACAGATGTAAAGGGAGTTGCATTAGTATTTGAATATAACTGTAAAAAGGTCAAAATATAGTTTAAATTTGCTCTCCATTAAACATCCCAAGACAGATGGAAAAAGGGACTTAATATGTTGCTACCTTTTTTGCACAGTATATTTCAGTAGAGTCTCTCAATATACATTGCACTAGATATATACTCTTAGTTAAAAGAGAGAAGTAACAGATGCCTACCATGAATCTGTGCAATGATGTGTCCTTTTAAGATTAAAAAAAGGCATGGAATTCCCTGGAATTTAAAGCAAAAATCATCTGGGCCACTCATTAAAATTACTGTTCTATTTACAAATAATATAGCAATGTAGGAGAATACAAATAAGATTTTAGTCTCCAGAAAGTTGTTTAATTAAAGGGGGAAAAGAGTTTATATTCAGTCATGTTTTAGTCTCACGATGCTTGTATGTGCAGTCATGTCTGCAACATGTGAGCATATGGGTGAACGTTCTCCACGCACCACTCAGATGCCTGTGCAGCTATGTGCCCTCACCCTGACATGGTCTCTGCTATCTTGACAAATTTTCATTCAGTGAAATGAAGTGTGTTTCTGGGGTGGAACACAGCAACTGTTTAATGGCACACAACAGTGCTCTGTAACAGTGTAGGAAAAAGTGTAGAAAGGAATATGGTACCGTATTTAACATTTCCTAATGGAGGTTTCCCTATGGCTGTCTCTCTTGTTAAGTACAAGGACATTAAGCTGCACCTTTCATCCGATTTTGCATGTACAACACTGCAGCTCGTAAACGAACCACAATTAAATGTCTGTGAATTCATATGAAAACATATGGGGGTAGGATAGAAGCACAAAGCTACATGAACATTTCTTTTCCTGACACTTGACTAGTTGACTATTTTCCCTGGGAGACAATTAATCAAGTAACTGTTAAAAATTATGTTCTGAAACTTTCCTTTCTCATACTCTTTTATTAATCTCCAAAATTTCAGTCATCTAAAAGGGCTATAAAATTGCAGAATTAAAATAAAGCAACTAGGACTTTATTGTGTGTAGTAAACCTAGATGAATTCGACAATTTGTAAAATGTGACCTTCTAGGGAAATGAGAAAGGTCTTATCATATTTGAAGTCTCATCATCTCATATTTTAAAAATGTTTTCAAATCTCAGTAGCTTGGAACTGAGTTAATTCACAGTCACAAGGGAAGAGGTTACACTTCATCGAAAGCTGTAAATTGTTTTAATGGTATTTAACCATTTGAGATATTGGACAATTTCCACTCAGAGCTGAGAGGGACAGTAAATAAAAAAACCCTCAAAACTAAAATGGCAGAAGTACCAAAAATATTCAAGATGCCTTTGGCTGCGCTCTGGAGGCATGAGCTCTATCATCCCATCTCAATGCAGCATCAAGCACACAACATTAGGGCAGGACACCAGTCACACAGCAATTTTGCATGTGTGTGTTTACAGAATCACAGAATTCTTGAGGCTGGAATAGACCTCTGAAATCATCAAGTCCAGCCTATGACCTAACACAACAACATCAACTAGGCTGTGTCACTAAGTGCCACATCCAATCTTTCCTTAAACACCTGCAGGGATGGTGACTCCACCACTTCCCTGAGCAGTCCATTCCAGCGCCCAATGACCCTTTCCGTGAGGAAGTGCTTCCTAATAGCCAACCTATATCTCCTCTGGTGCAGCTTCAGGCCGTGCCCTCTTGTCCTGTCACTAATTGCCTGGGAGAAGAGCCCGACCCCCACCTGACTACAACTTCCCTTCAGGTAGTTGTAGAGAGTGATATGGTGTCCCTCCCTGAGTCTCCTCTTCTCCAGGCTGAACAACCCCAGCTCCCTCAGCCTCTCCTCAGAAGACTTTCCCTCCAGTCCCTTCACCAGCCTCGTCGCTCTCCTCTGGACCTGCTCCAGCACCTCAATATATTTCTTGAAGTGAGGGGCCCAAAATTGAACACAGTACTCGAGGTGAGGCCTCACCAGTGCTGAGTACAGAGTACGTCCCTACTCCTGCTGACCACACTATTCCTGGTACAAGCCAGGATGCCATTGGCCTTCCGTGCCACCTGGGCACACTGCTGACTCATGTTCAGCTGGTTGTCAACCAGTACTCCCAGGTCCCTCTCTGCTGGGGTGCTCTGCAGCCACTCCTCCCCCAGTGTGTATAAATGAATCCACAGACCAAGGTGGGAAATGCAGCTGATGGACTGGGAAGCTTTTCAGAATATTTTGATGACAGTCATTGCAGAAATGTGAAAAACATTGCAAATACTGACACTAAAATATAACATAGTGAAAAGAACCAGTTGAGAAAAATCCCTGTCTTCTTTTAGGTGAACAATCAATAGCCCCTGAGTGTCTCTTCCCAAAAATCAGAGCTGCAAATTATTTTCCCACTGTGGTGGGTTGGTATCAAGACTACCAATGTAGGAAAGAAGCCCTGACTCCTCTCCTTATCCAGAATTACTCAGACAGAGGGCTTGACTTTGATCTAAACCACAAGTAAATTTAGTTTGATCTGGCCAAGGTCAAATGTTATGTGATGGCTCCTGCGTTTCTGTGGGAGTTGCTGCCATTTTCCCAGTGTGTCTAAGAGCAGCTACAGTTTGTCATCATGCTTTCCAGCTATGGAACTGATTTGCAGTGCCTGGTTTGTTCCATAGAGCCAGGGCCAGGACTCTGCTTCATATAGAATGGCTCTTGGCAAAAATGCCCATTAGACTTTGCTAGAAACTGGCAAGGGAAATAGCTAAAAAGGTTTTTGGTAACCCTACCCTTCACCCTTCCCCTGCTAATGCAACACATCAACTAATGTCTATTTAAATATATATAATAAAACAAATGTTATTAAAAATACAGCCAATACTCTCAGCTTGCATATAAAAGCACACACACGAGTCTGAAAAACTGATATTCAAAGTTGAAATTTTATCACAGACATGTCCCTTTCCCCATCATTCAATCCTCATCACAAGAAACAATCCCAAATGTTTTTTTCCATTTGGTTGGTTGTCTGAAGCTTGGATTTGGTGAACAAAAGAAAAATGGCCACTCCTTTTCAGAGAACTTCCTACCACCATGGTCTTTCTGTATCAGCTACAGAGCTCCCGCCTCGCTGGTTTTTTGCAGGTACAATTACTGGAAGACATCACAGTGACAGAGGCAAACATTACAGTATCCAGACCACAGTGAAGCCATCAAATATTAGTTGAAGTTATCTCTCGATATTGTATCTCCTGGTAATCAGTATGAATTATGTGAAACAAATGTCACGTCCTCCCTACAAGAAAAAATGCTTAATAGCCAGTGGTGGTTAGTGAAAAAAATCATCTATGGAAAACTTTTTCATTAGAAAACATTATGTCAGACTTGAAATGCTTTGCTGGAACATTTATCTTTGATTACAGCACTGGAAACTTCTCAAAACAATTTGGTTCCAATATACAGTATTTCATTTTGATCAAATTTGCATTCAGCTGAAGTCATATAAGTGATAAAGTATATATAATATGCTATACATAAGTTTTATTTCTATACATTCTATATATTTTATTGTTTATTAAAATTCTATGTTGCAGTAAAGCCACATTCATTCCAAGCAATAAAATAAATGCAAATTTAGATTTTTATGTACGGAAGCCAAATACAAAAATATTAGTTTCCCAGAAATCACATTTGCACACCAGTTCCTCTGAGAATAACAGACAGGACAGGTACGGCCTTTGATCTCTCCCTGTCTGAGAGCTTGAATTTCCAAAGAAGAAGGAAAAAGAATGAAGAGGTGGGCATGACACACTGATAGTTTCAGACCTGAAGTCTGTGAACATCACACCCTACCAGCCCTCAGTAGCTCTTGGCCAGTGTGCATCCTGCACCCCTGCACGGTAGGAAACGAGCCACATGAGAAGTGGAGCAGTATTGGGACAGAAAGAGTTTCTGAGGTGGGACTTGATGATCTCTACTCTCAAATCCAAGTAAATTAATACAAAATAAAGCATTTCCAAAAGAAGCCAAGTGTTCACAGTTACTGCTGTCTTTGTCTCTTGGGGCCATAAAATTGTACATTAACACAGGACTTCGCAGTGAGTATCTGCAACAGTGTACTTTTTGTCTTCATGTTGATAGATACCAACATTCCTTCTGTATATGGCTGCTGTCTTTCATGTGAAGCATCAGGCTGTCTTTCAATTCTACTTTAATATCAAGTACTGAATTTCAGTTTTTATTTTTGCTTTGGTTTCACCAGGAAAAAACACACCTCAAAATCAGACATTATTGTCTTAGCTCCGAATTTTTTTGTGGTAGTAAGAGCTGCCACTATAATGAGGAAGTAAGTCTACAAAAGAACAAGATTTTGGTTAAGACTGAGATGCAAATTTGCCTGCTTCCCAAATTCACATTGTTTGTCTTATGAGTTATTGGAGAAAGACAGAGAAAGATTTGACTAACTACCAGCTATCCTCTGAACTGTGGCAGACGTGCACAGCCAGCCTATGAGGAACATGAGTGACTACAAGGGCTACTTGATATAGTAGAGATTAACTAATAACAGAGATCTGGTGGATTTAAGGACTCCTGCATTTGAGGGTAAGGAAGCTGGCTTATTGCACTACCACTCTGCATTGCATCTACACTGCTCTGAGTAATGATGGAGGTCTGAGACCAAAGCCTGATTGACACAGTGCTTCAATTGATTAGACAAATGGAAGCACCACATAATTTCCATAATTCTTCTAATTTCTGGACTTCACACTTAATAAGCACAACCAACAGTTTTGGATTGAAAATAATTTTATAAAATTTGAGCTCCCTGGCCTTATTTTCTAGTATGCCTCAACTGAATATTATACTATATTCGACTCAACAGTGATGGCTCAATATTGCCTGCATCATTTAAATGCTCTCTCTAGTATTTCAAGGTACTTTTTCTGGCCTCAGTAATGAACAGATAGGACAATAATATGTTATTAAGTATTCTGCTCACTTTTCTTAAGTCTCTTCAACACTTTTCTCCTGTACATAGCAAAAATAAATACGTTAAGGACAGAACTGAATTTGGAAGGACTAAAGGCATTTAAGAACTCTTTGGAGGTTTTTTTGTGTAGTTCTTACACAGACATGGCTTAAGCATCAAATTGCATCTCTGCGTATGTACATGCACTTTCTGTGTCCTCCTCTTACAAGACTTAGAGTCAACTGTCAATTCACATTTGATATGGCAGAAAAGACCTCAAAAGTATGAAATACCTACAAGTTTCATGAAAATTAGTGTCTGGATAAAAGAGAGACACAGGTATTCTGGGGAAATATCACCCTAAGCTTTGATAGCAAAGAGGTGTTAAAAATGTTTCAACTATAGGAAAAGCATGAGAATCTCTACCCTATTATAAGCCAGAGAATCTCATCCAAACACATAGATCAACTGGGTAATGCCTGCATTCATTTCACTTCTCATATATATTTTTCTTTTTCCTGCTAATATGATATAACATACTCTCTCTTTGTTCCCTTGGATAGCATATAACTACAAGTAAAGCTTGTATTTACTGTGTAGTATCAGTTCCCAATTCCGCAGAAATTTAAAATCAGATCCATACATGATATCAGGGCTTATTTTAATTTGGTATTACTCAGTACTATGCTAAGGTACAGATACAACTCCAAGGAAGAAGACAATCAAGTATAAAACTTTGCTCTGTATATTTAATATTCCATTGTACAGAGATACTGTGAAAAGTAATCAAAAAACATTAATAAACTTAAAGTCTCAAAGAATCAAAACTCTTCATTTTAAGATTGGGGGAGGACATGCAAAAAAAATGCTTAGCAACTTGAGAACAGTTAGCAAATGTGATGGACCAAACATGGAGTTGTCAGAATAAATTTTCATACAAAGATCTAAAAAAAACCTCAAAAATCTGCTACAGTGCAAAAGCTGTCTCACTAATTTAATATGATGTAGGAAGGAGTGCTTCGGCAATAAGAACAAGTACCGAGAGCCAATACAAGAGTATTTCCTCTAGTAGTAGTGCCATATTAAATACATTAGCACTACGCACCTACAGCTAGGGAACAAGGTCATCTGTAATTATTATTTTCTTTTTTTTTTCCTCAGACAAAGAAAATTGGCAGACTCTCCATTAGCTTGTATCAGAATAAGTGAGGGTAGAATATATCAATCTCAAGAAAATGAAAACCCTGTAAGTTTAGATAATAAAGAAGAGGTTATTAGCCAGTGAGTCAGCTCTCTTAACCTCACATTTTTTGTCCAACCTTGAAAGTACCTACAAGTGCTCTGAGCTGAGAGTCCTCTTGGATTTTAACTTCAGACAGATATGTACGTAGACACAGCAATGCATTTATATGGGTAAATGAGTGCCTGCATTTCTCCTAATGCAACACGGAGACCCAGGCTTTATCAGGTGAACCAAGGTAAGAACTGTGCAGCTTGCTTTTGCACAGTGTCCTGGTGCTGATTTAAGGACAGGGAGAACTGGGCTCTGGACTCTTCTTGTGATTACATGAGTTGAACTTAAATCTGCTTTGTTTTGAATCCTCAGAACTCACAGGGCTGTTCTAGTACCTCCAAACACAGGTCATGATCTCTCATAAGGAAAATTATATTCTAATTACACAGGAGTTAACATTATCATCTCGCTCCTCCTCTGCCTATATAAAATTAATCCTCTAACATACATGTTTTACTTTCATTTAAAACTTACATGATAAAGCTCCTGTTATTTGTGTAAGTGGTCTGGTAAACAGCTTCAAGATATCATAGTTAACAAACTTCCTTCCCTAAATTCAAATGTTTTTCATCTATCCCATTGCATATAGCCCAACATCTATTTGGAGTATTCTAATCAGTTCTTTTCAAGTCCAGAGAAGGGCCACAAACATAATCAGAGTGCTGGAACACCTCTCCTATGAAGAAATGGTTTAGAGAGTTGGGGTTGTTTAGCCTGGAGTATAGAAGGCTCCAGGGAGAACTTATTGCAGCCTTTGAGCACTTACAGGGAGCGTTCGAGATCATTTTCATTCGGTTGTGTTTACTTCCAATAGCCAACAGTGAAATGTTAGATTTCAGTTTTCATAAATAAAATACATTTTCAATACCTTAAACACATCTTTTTGTTTGAGGTCCTTAGTTTAGCATTGTGAATTTTTTGTAGGCTTTTCGGAATTGGCAGGAATAGGCAACTAGAATAATCAGAAATAGTGTTTTGAAGGAGTAGGTGATGTGCAGAGTATTATTGTTGTCAAAAAAAAGCATAGCATATTAACTTTCAGGATCTTAAATACATGTGCTATGTCTGCAACTTGAAATTTTATGTAGATTTCACATCTTCAATTTCAGAAAAGATTACATATGAAAGGAAAGATCCTCCCTGACTGGTAGGATACCAACATACGGATGAAAAAAAAAAAAAAAAAAAAAAAACGAAAAAAAAAAAAAAAAAAAAAAGAAAGAAAACTAGAGTGGAAAATTAAGGGTAAAACCAAGAGTGGTGAAAGACCCCAATAAATGTTAGAAAGTCCTTAGTTGATGATGATTAGTACTCTTTACCTGCTATATACGCCTGATGGACATTGATAGAGAATAGGAACCTATCAACTGTGGGTGGCTCCGTGGCAAAATGTATTTTGATGATTCTGCTTAAAGCAATATTTAAATTGAAGCTCAATACCACAGATTGGTTATCCCCCTAATTACTATGATTTTGATTCCTAAGTTCCTTTAAAGAGTTTGCAAAGTTTCACTCCGGATGGTGGTAAATATGACTGAACAGACCAGCATCTGATCAAATAATGATAGAAATCAAAATGCAAATAGATAGCAAATAATGTTAAACTAAAGCTAGAAAGAAAATATGTACAGTTAGGAAAAAGACCCATAGATATCTAATATCTACATTTTTCAGAAATGCAGGTATATACAGCAGGCAATAAACAACCTGCATAGAGTAACACAGGAAGTGGGTCCATCATCATTCAAAAAGCTTTATTCTATTACAGTATTTTTGTTAGACTTCTACATTTTCTCAGTGTTACGGAAATTTCAGTTTTAACAAGAATTTTAGGTTTTGCAAAATATATTTCTCCTAAAGCAGGCAGACACATTCTTTTAGAAGACCACTTATTTAATGTCTGTTCCTTGCTTTAATGTGTGTGACGGAGTTCAGCTAGTATGATACTTGAGATATTTTTTAAATTGACAAATATGAAAACAAACTGTAAAAATATGCCTGAGATTAATTTTTTATTCATTCATTGCAGCCTCTATCAGTTTACACGTATGGTACTCAGAGCGGCTGTTGTCCTCTGAACTGAAAAATCATTTAAGTTCAGACATGAGTCTCTTAAACTGGTCTGCTGGGTGGGAAGAGACACTGTATCCCAGTGAAATGATTTTCTCTAGACAAAAAAAAAGAACACTGAAGCTAGGGAAAAGACACGCAGTTCCCCTCTACACTGAGTCAAAGTACAGCCAAGAATAATGTGTGATATTATCAGCAAGTATTACTGCGGTTCTCTGTAGGTGGCAAACATAGTACAAGCATTGGCAACTCAGCAAATAAACTAATGGCAATTCTCAAATGCTGTAATGGAAATGCCAGGGCAATTAAAGAAAGGTCAGTAAAACACACACACTGGCAAGGATCCTAATACTTAGAAAATAACTGGAGAAAAAATTAGACGGGTTCTAGACACTCTCTGAATACACTATTGCTGAAGGACAATCATAAAATGACAAAAAACGTATGAATACACATATATATTCATTTATGCGTATGTCTAGTTATATGTCATAGGAACAGTTCAAGGATCTGATTATTGGTTGCATTTTCGAAAAGAAAAGCTTTTGACACAAAACCATTTGCGACCTATTTTTCTTTTTAAAGCCTTATATGGTTCTGGCTGGTGTCTGCAATCTGCCAAAGGGAAAGCTGGGCAAAGCTAAAGTTAATAGACTCTCAATTCTCCTTTAATTATGGATCTAAGGATGGTATTACAAGATTTTATACTGATTAAAGTACATTTTGCTGTAGCTGGTTTTGAATCAAATCCATCCCCTCTGTTTCCTCACACACAGTTCACAATACATTTTCCCATTACACGCTGCCTTTTGCTGCGTTCCCCACAGGAAGCAGAAAGGGCCCACGGGAAACATCTGACCTCCCTTTGGGTTTGCTTCTACCCCTTTAGGAAATGAGTAGAAGCATTTTCCTCTGGTCCTTCGGTCCCTGGCTTCGGTCCCCCAGGGACAGCTCCTGCATCCCACCAGCTATGTTGGGAACCCTCCGCTCTTCCTCACTTGATGGATGAAGCATCTCCCTCAAGACCACACTCCTGGCTTGACTTCTCTCCATACTATGGATTTCTCCAGCAGGCAGTAACACTCAAACACTCTTTTAAACAAACAGTGATATCCTTCATTCTTTTATATGTAAAGTATAAGGCAGATACTGCCACAGGAAAGCCCGAAAACTCCAATGTCCCTGTTGGAGTCATTCAATACAGTGAGCACTTTGGAGTACAGGTCTCATGAAAGACATCATCATAAAATAAACAACTGAATTCACATTTTGCAAAGCTAAAGCAACCCCCAGTAAGGACAACACTGTGAAAAAATGAAACCATTTTCTTCCTCATTGTTCCTCCTGAAGATTCAGATTTTCTGTAATATCTCTATGTATAGTTGAGGTTTTCCATACACTTGAGTGAAGGGAATTCTCTTTAATTTTAAACATCTGATAGATGTGGACTGAAATATAGTTATGTAGAGTAAGAAAAGTCAAGGATCCTGGATGTAAATGACGTAGTATTTAAGATACATGTTGAGTACAGAGTAAATAAGGCCATGTGGCACTTTAAATGAAGACATGACGGGTCCCACAGTTTCAAACAGAAATGCTGAAGAAACCATTTTCATCAACTGAAAAAATCTATCCAATTATCTTTAGCACAAATCTATCAAATCTACTAAAGGCAATCTACTAAAGAACTGCAAATCTACTAAAGGAACTATTTTTTTTTCTGAATCTGCTCTACTTGGCTAAATAACGTTTAAAAAAAAAGAAAAAAAGATGAATTGAAGGTACTAAAATAGTTATAACATATCCGGAATAAAATGCAGTGATTCTCAATTGGGCACTATATCTAGTTTAGATGTTTTCATTACATGCCGAATTAGAAACGTCAGAAAGTCCATTTAAAATTTCAGATGATTTTGAGCTGAATCATTTCAAAACAGATTTTATTTTTACAGGGTTGTATGAAGAATTTAGAGGCTCAATTCTGATAGAAAATGAAACTCAAAGCCCTGAGAATTCTTCAGAAACATGTTTTTCTGCCTTTCATACAACAGTATTTAAACTTTCCTGTTGTCTTTGGACTAGTATTCAATCACAGCAAAACTTTTAGTGTTTTATTATACTTAAATATGAACTGTCTTATCAGACAAAATTTTTCAAATGGCTATGAAACAGAAAAGGAAAAGAAACGGAGAACTTTATGGAATATGAGGAAAGAACGTCAGTGGAAACAACTGAAAGATAAAGTAGAAAACATCAAAACAGAAAGACAATTTAAGTGGGTTTTTCAAAATCGTTCATTTTTAACAGTACAAGTCCAACGTAAACCCCCTCCATATCTAAGCTAATTTTCTAATTAATAAGAGCAATTAAAACAACCATCTTTCAATTTGCATTAATCACATGGGGTTTTTAAACATTGTGATAGCAAATATAATTTAGTTTATCCTTGCGTAGTCTTTAAGGAAAGAGGGCTGACCACTGAAAGTTATGAACTTGGAAATGAGATTCAGTTTCTACGTATCCACACACCAGATAATCTGCCAAACAGGGACAGCTGCAGCTTGAACCGGGAAAGGGGAAGCAGCCTTCACATGGGAGTCACACAGAACGGAGACCCAGCTGCTCCCCTTCTTACCACCTGGACGATGCTGCAGATTGCCCAGTTGTCACCTAACCTTTGCTTTCTACCCAGTAAACTCGCCCCTGCCGTACTTGCCATTTTTATTTCTAATAATAAAAAAGAGCCCCCCAAAAAAATCATAGACCAGACAGACAAAAAAATGCATCAATAACAGAATTGGATTAGTGACTGCTGATTGGAAAAGTAATTAATTTCTTATCACTAACCTTATGCTAAGAATTGAATCATTACTATTATGAAGTAAACTGCTCTAGATGTACCCATTACTAAGTTAAATGTTCACGATACAGGATCGCAGCTCCAACCTACTGTGAATTTATTTGCGACAAGAAATACAAGTAAGGATTATGAGTAAGCACAATGTTTTGAAACAGAGTTTGCAAGAGATGTTTCGGAAATTTGTATACTTTTTTTACACACATACCAATGATGGGTGAGGTACTCCTGAAGGTAAGCACACCAAATTTTGTATCTGTGAATTTTAAGCCACCTGCAAAATTGTGCTTTGGAGCCGGAACAGACATAAATACTAAAGTTTCTAATTTGGATTTAAATTGACTATTACTTCTATACAACAAAATATGAATTTGTAAATGATCCAGCTTTTTATTCAACAGATATGGGGTGGGTTTTTTTTTGCTATTGAAAGTCTTACTGATTTAAAAAAATAAGTTTTAATTTTATTCTTTAAAATAGCTTTTATGCAGCTCTGATGGTATAAGTATAGAAGAGAAACAGCCTGAAGGCACAGGCAATCTACTAATCTTCTATTAGACAAGTTGTGATAATTACGAAAAGAAGACAACTTTTAGATTCAGGATTACACGATACATTTCCTTTGTCAAGAAGGCCAGCATGAAAAATATCTTATTTTCTTATTGCAGCTCCTCACACCACCACTGCTGCAACGCACATAGTAATGGGCCACATGATGAATTTTATTGTTTGTGTAATCCAGGTAAAAATAATCTCTTTATATGAGAGGTAGTGTATTTGTTTTGGTTTTTTGTTTTGTTTGTTTGTTTCAAATCACTGATACAGTTAAGGCATTGCAAGCAGCTGTATTAGAAAAGTTGAGGGGATGGTAGAACATGGTGCTGGGGCAGAAACGAGTAAGAATACTTTGGCACTGAGGCTGTTCCCTTGTGGAGATACATTTTTGCAGTTCCCTCATCCAAGCTATTATAATGAAGTAAAATCCACATTGGAACAGGTCAGGCACAAGAGTCCTTAGCTTAATCTTACCATGTTCTTCAGTTACTTGGGTAAAACAGGTAGGTAGCACAATTTAACGCCAAAAGAACTGATAGGGTAGGAGACTTCGGCATACAGAAAGAGTAGAGTTTTGAGTATCAAAGGTTAAGAGACACGGCAGCAGAAAGGCTGTAGGAAGTCATAAACCCAAGGTCTCTGATGAGTCCATTAGTTTTTGGTAACCTGGGAGGGGCTGAATTTCATTTCCCAGACTCTTCCACTAAATACCTTTTATATGCACCTCATAGTGATGATGATAGGGTTTAACCTCAATAAAAGGTTTTATTTGTGGTGAATTAATCTCCAACAGTAGCTTGGTATTTCTATTCTTTACCAGTTGTCTCCATAAGTCAATTGCTTATACAAGTCCATAGGTGAGTATAGTTGATAGTTTTCTAAGATTTCCAAGAAGGCATTGAATATGCTAGATATACTATAATCACTCTGTGTTGAGCATTTGTAGGATCCATGGATTTTAGAACACTCTTTTGTAGGGACCACATGTGTTCACCGATTTTGTGTTATGGCCCTGGTGGTTTAATTCACTACATAAACAATTAAAGCAGCTAAATTAATTTTTTCTTTAGACTTCATTGACTACTGGTAAGATCACTGATGGTCGTAGTAGAAGATTAAATGCTTCATTCATATGAAGGCATCCACCCACAGGCATGTAAATTTATGTAGTCTTAATCTCAAACTGAATGTTATAGAAAACATACATTTACCTGCACATTAAGTATGCTTTTTCTTCTCATTATAAGCATTACTGTCTTAAAGCATGAATGGACATGCCTCTTGGAGAAGGACTACACAACTGGAGCCCACCAGATCTGACACTGAACATCTGAGACACTATAAGAGTACCATGTAGTGGTGGGGAGACCACAGGCTACCGATTCAGTTCTGCATGTGCTTGGGGGAGGCAAATGGCAGGATAGAACCTCTTGAGGATTGGTGGGAAAGACTTTGTTCTGTCAAACTCACATGATGTGCAGCTGTAACCTGAAGAACAACTACTGTACTGTTCTGGGAAGGACTAAGAAACAACCAAAGTATGTATGAGCTTTAAAACTTCATTTTCCACGTATTTGTATCACAGAGTGAGACTTTATAGGAGGAATTTTCTCTTTTCCTAATAGACTAGCTACTCTTGTTCTGAAATCAGTGAGAGATAATGGAGGCTCATTATGCAATTTTTGAGTTACTTTCAGTACAAAAACTCATTGTAATTGGAATTGTGCCTCTAATTAGCTTCTTGATATGATATTTGGGATTTCTGTGAAGTAGAAGAGATTGCTAATGCTCTTGTGTGTAACCTTCACTCTCAAATTTCAATGGCTTCTCTAAAGGCCAGAACAAGGAAATGTGAAGGGGGGCAATAAATGTATTTGTGGAGAGTTTTTTGGTCTTTGGCAGTACACTTACTCTTCCTACTTACCGCATTTCTTTGTTAGGATTTTCCCATTACAGATGTTCTATTTCTAGATATAATCCAATTTTGCGTTAGGAACACAGAACTAGTATGTATCCTCTGGATCATGGAAGGCAATGTTAAGAAATCAAATAATGTAAGTCATAAATATATCAAGCCCTAACCCCATATAATTCCTTGCTTCTCTGCCTCCAAAATGAAGGTCACACTAGAGCTTTTCACATTTGCCAGCTATGAACAGTCTTCCACTCCAGTTCTAGCACCCTGGAAATCCTTCACATGCACAACTCTCTTCCGAAGCAGCTCCTGCTGCACTAGTCACCTCTGCAGGACTGCTGCAGCATCGTCCACGTGCCAGCTAACAGTCCTGAGCATGAAGGAACTATAGAAAAAAATTTGTTGCATTTTTAATCTATAACTAATTTTCATTTAAAAATGCAAATGACTGCCACTGCTACAAGAAGGCGGCTCTGGTTCCCATTCCATTCCCAATGTGCAGTGGGCAGCAATAAACATTTAAAATAGTTCAAGCAAGAGGGAAGTGAAACTGCTGTACCACAGACAGCACTGTGCAGAGGGCAGAAAGTGAGATTTGTAAATATGTTATAAAAATAATACAAGGTTCAATTTGACTAATCTTAAAGTCAAGCAAACGGCTTTTGAACTTAACAGGAGCAGCTCCCCTTTGAAATTTCTGCTCATCACTCAGCTGTCACATTTAGGAAGGCGAAACAAAAATCTCTGTGTCCTCACAGCTCCCCCCCTTCAAGTCAAACCGAGTATTCCACTGAAAGGATAATTCTCCTTTTCTTAAAAGAAAGTTGTGAGGTTTTTTTGGATTGTGCACCTATATTCTAGGTATCTTCAGACTGTGCCACCTTAATTTCTTTGTTTTCCATAAAGCAATAAAGAAAGGCTTTACTAAAGTCAGGCGCACTAAAAGCTTTGTACTGGTAGAGATGACATCAAATCATAAGTAATTCTATGAAGCAACACATTTCAAAGTTGTTCAATTAATACAGAATAAAAAACTCTACCATTGTCTACAGCAGACATTTTCTAGGGCAATGAATCATTTCCAGTCTTCTCTATGTGATTCATTTTTTTTCTCTTGTAAATGAATACACCGCTAAAAAATCTGAGGTGAGCAAAACTGGCCAGGTAGCTAATTTAAAAATTGTATTGTATAACTTGTGCCTTCCCTGGAGAACATGCAAGCAAGATGCAAATGTTTAAAGATAAAATAAGGGAATGCAGAGACTTCATAGTCATTTTAAAATCTATCTATAAAAAGAGAATATTCTTTAAAGTTATGGCTAAGGTTTTCACTTTCTGATCAGTCAAATGTCTGTGGCTGAGGTGCTCCCATTTCTCCCTCTCCCTAAGGAGATATTAATGAACTTTTTTACTGAAGCATCAAAAACACTCTAAAAATTAAATTATTGGATCACTATTGGTTTTAATTTCTTTAAAGCTATTGTGTGCTTGATGTATTTTTCTTCTAATGAAACAGATCTGTTATTTCATTAGCCTTCATTTCTCTAAGATACATAATATTTAATGTAACATTACATGTTTGGTTTTCCACCCTCGACCATTCACAATTTCCAGGGAAAAAGCTACATCCTGTGAATTTTACTGTTTTCTAAAATATGACCATCATCCATTATTACTAAGGTTACCAACTAAAGTTTGTATTGAATTAAACAGTCACAAAAATAATATGTTTACTCATCCCAAATAAAAATGAACATGTCCTTCATCACGACTTCAAAATTGCAAAAGGGCCAAATACATCTGTATTCTCAGTCTACTGTGAGGTGAAGTTTTGCATTCTCTTACCCTTAGGCAAGGCTCTGAACCACAATTCTGGTGTATCCGTTTTTTTTTCCACTCAGTCAGGACTAGTGGTCTTTACACAAGAGTGTTTTCACTTCCAAAGTCAGATGTGAAGAGTATGTATAAGTACACATTTATGTAGAGGTACCTTCCCTAGTTGTATTTTCCAGAGGATTAACCAGTGTTTTGTTTGGGGAAAACTTTCCTTTAAATCTGCCTTGATTCTTTAAACTTGTGTTTTCCTGAATCTTTCCCTCTTCTTTCCTACAATATTATCAGGTCTCCAGAGTTCTCACAGAAACAGCTTTGCTTTGAGCCTACTTGTTTTACCTCACTGCACACTATGACATCATATTCATGGGATGAATCTAAATTAAATTCAGACTATGTTCAAAGAAAAGGAACTCATTTTTGACACTGAATCACCAACCGAAATAAAACTGTATATAGATGTTAAATTTTAACAAATATTTTGAAAGTAGTGCATTAAGAACCTAAAAGAGACAAACATCAGTTAGTGCCATGTTCAGAACACTACTTAGGCCAGAGAAGAGATAATTTTCCTTCAAACTATTGCTTGAATCCTTGAATTTGTCATTTTTGTCATCCTAACTCAACCAATGAACACATACTGGAACATTTTAAGTATCCCAAGTGATACGTAGTGTCTCTTCTGGAAATGTGTAGGTACGAACCAAAACTTTAAGACAGGTCCTTATGTGCTGAATCAAGGTTCAGTAAGTTTTATTTACTATTGTCCATACTAAATGTTTCTCCCAGCAAAAATGCTTTGCAGATGTCTAGTATATTATATTTCACAAGCCTACCACAGTGCACAGTATTGGACCTGTTATTACCTACTTCAGTGAACACTCTTTAGGTTGAGGAACATCCCTGACAAGCACATATCTATACTTAGTGTGCATTTATTTCACGGTGGTAATGCTTTACAGCAGTTAATGAACAGATTCAGTTTGCCAAATATCACAAGGCTTCCTTCAGAAGGATGTTGCCAACCAGGAACTCTCCCAGGAAAAAGTGAGGTGCAGTTTAGCCTCTCTGGATCTAGCCTCTGGTATGTGAGACATCAAAAGTACATGTAAAATTATTTTGGGCCAGGAAAGTAATTCCTCTTCTGATTGCACATATACACCTCTTGTGGCTCTCACAGGCATAATCTCTTCAGCTGCTTACAAGGAAAATACCGTTCCTTCCTTGTGATTTATTCAAAACCACTCTCAAGCTTTTAGTATGTAGTCTTCTCTCAAGTTTACTTTTCCATGGCTAACTCCAGTGCCAAGTATGGCGCGCTTATGTGGCCCTCAAAGCAGTGCCATCCCCACCTTGGCCTGAGTTCCTTTTTTTGAGAAGTCCATTTAACAGCCATTTTGCCAGAGCGCAGAGATGTATCTTCACATGAAGATGAACACAATAGCTACAACTGACACTGCCCTTAGTTCTTACTTGATGATTTCTAATGTGGGTTTTTTGGCCTTTAATGAGCCAGATTCCAATCTTGTTTATAAGAGGCACTGAGTGATGGATACACTCCACCGTCATGTCAGGGCAGAGCCATTCATAGACAGGCTGCACTGCTCAGCCTAAACATAATGAGTCGAGATTTTGACCCTTTCAACATAGAAAAGTAGGTGTAATATACATATAGGAAATAATCACTTGTAAAAATGTTTCAGAAATATCTTACTTAAGTATTTCTGTAAGATAATAGCTATCCTAGCATAAGTTTGAGAACAAGCATTTTTATTATTTCACATGCTACTAGCCATGCTTCTAACCAGAAAAATGCATTAAACTGGTTAAAAAAAAATAAAAGCATTTGTGAATTAGTGCAAGAAAGTTCCCCAAGTATCTGGGGCAGGAAGTGATTGCTTTACTGAACAAACAATGCAAAAAGGAGGAAAGAACTATTTCTATGGAAACACTGATGTATAAACCAACTAATGAGATTTATCATCCCTTTTCAAATGGAGCATAAGTGATAACTTTAAAGTAGCCAAAAATCATTCTTGACCAGAATGTTTTCATCCTATCTGTGCAGTGTAATACACAGATCACCCCAGTTCTCAGCTGCTCACAGTTTCAGTCCAAAATCCATTGAAATGAAAGCTCTGTATGGATTTTAGATGGCACTAATCAGAGCCTGTATCTACGACACTGTTTGCAGAGATCCTGATGGTGATTTTTTTTTAAGAATGTTTTCTTTCTTCGCACGCATTTGATTGTATTTCACTACATAAATGTGGTCTTAATGACTGATTTTTTTCAAGCATAATATCTTCAGGAAATTATACACTGATTTTGATTCTCTAGGGCAGATTTCTGGTCCTATTTACTGCATAGAGAGTTAAATTTTTAGGAGAATTAAAGTAAGGCTTCACTGATAATCCCCACACCTTGCTGGAATCTTAACATCAGGTGCACCCCCTTTTCTTAGACATAAATCAGTGTAATTAATTTTCATCTGTTTCTCACTATGGCTCCAAAAGAGACGTTTAAAAAAAAAAAAAAAAAATCAAGTAAGTTTCCTTTTGAGAAAGTATCCCATAGGAAGAAAAGGAGAGAAAAAAATGCAAATTGCTAATACACAAAATATTGGGACAAGATACAAGCCTCATCGTAAGATATGGAGGAAACATGAAGACTGGCACAACTTATGATGCTTAGGCTGCATTTTCCCCAAACTTCTGCTCTACTTGGCCTCTGCATTGTTCAAGTAAATGAGAGAAGGGCTGTCCACTACTCTGGTAGGACCCCTCAAGTGAGCTGTAGCAAACACCAGCAGTGCTACTTTCCCCAGTTATCTCCCAGTGCTTTCAGCCTCCTTCCAATTGCTATGTTTTACTGGGAGGAGACTAAGATTTAACTTTATATTGCTTTTAAATCACTGAAAGCAAAACAATGGATAAATGGAAATGCAAATGAGCATGCTGTCATGAGATGTACTCTACTCAGCATGATTTCTGCCTGCCCTTCAGCATAGGATTCTGTACAGAATTGAACTGTAAAACTGTTAAAGGAGTTTTGAGCTCCGTTACTGTGCTGATTAACAAAACAGGCACTCACAGAGACAACACTACTGACATCACAGAAGTGGAAAAAGAACCATTATGAAAGGTCTGAGTATAATAGCTCTATGCAGAGTTGCAGTACAATCATAACCGGAATCTCGAACGCATTCTTTCCATGACAAGGCATCGTGCACTGATTCATGTGAATGAGGGGCATAAAACATCCAGAGTATTCCAAGTCATTGTAATGAAGTAAGACATCTTGCGGCAACCACAAACACGGAACAGCGAGACATTGTTTTTTTGATATTATTGTTGTTGCCAAGACTGCTTGGAACACTTCACTGGTTAATGACTGTAGCCCTTGATTCCATTTAAGTGCAGAAGAATGAAGCAGGATTTTAATAGATATTCCAATACCTGCAGCCTTAACTTTCTCTACATTTCCAGTGAGGCAGGAGAAAGTCATCTTATCAGCAGGAGAAAAAGGACTGTTACTTCTGCCTCTGCATTGCAGTCTGCTATGGTACAAATGGATATGTCCCCTAAATGGATAAACCTTCAACTAAAGTAACCACAGTGAGAGCAGTTCTTATGCACTGACCCCATTCCAGCTGCCCACAGGCTGGGAAGCAGTAAATCTGCCACATCTGGCAGCAAAAGAATAGCACGCTGAATTTGGGTGCTCGCTCAAGCTGTTGGGTTCATAGGCCTGCACATAACTGGGCAGAGCTCTGTCTTAGGATACCACTTTTCCACAGTGCCCAGATGTGAGCAGGAAAATCACTAGATGGGAGTCTCAGCCTGTGGGAACTTTTCCATGTTGTTCTGAACTGATCTGGGGAAAGAACAGCGAGCCTTGTGCTGTTTAAAAGGAGGAGCAGATACCTGCGTAACTGCAGTGGTTACCCCTTGCAATCCCTCTGGGTGTTATTTTCAATGCATACTTGACAATCTCACTGGAGCTCTCAGAAGAGTTCCGTTCCTATCGACTGAGGAAATGTTATAAAGACAATTGATTAGGAAAACCTATTCAAGCACATCTCCGGTAGGAATAGAGTTATTTCTACTGTGCATTTCTAACCCCCTTTTTCAGCACCAGTAACACTTTGATAGCAATAGCCAGGTAGTTGAGATGATGGGTAGCTGATATAGGTGGGATACAGGTTCCAAAGATTATCTTTGGGCCAGATGACAGAAATTATGCACTCTTCCATTACTTCTCCAGTGGATGACTATCTGCAGTAACTTTAAGGCTCAGATTTTCCAGGACTGTTGTTTTTTCTTCCTTAAAGGTTGAACATACAGTCACTCAGCAAGTCTTTCAGACAACGTTTCCTTCCTTGATGTCTTATTATATAAATAATATTATTTATAATATTTATATAATAGCTTTTATTGTGTTCACTTTCATTCTAACAAAGAAGTTAAAATAGGCTGTACTAGAAAACAAACAGCAATCTCAGTCTGAAACACCGAATAATGCAGCCTTGACACTAATGGGCATAAATACTGCCTTACTTCAAAGTCTTCTGCCTGCAGTTTCTTTCCTAAAACCTCTAAGAATTCTGTTGGGTCAACTCAGTGCCTATCTTCAAGTCACTGCTGCTCTGTGTCGAACCACAGCGACAGAAATCAAGTAGAGCTTTTTCATCATAACTTTTAACATATGGACCACTAGCTCTATTGTAACCAACAGTGTGAATCATGATTTTTTAAAGGTCAGCAGTTCTACCTACTACTATAAAGTTCTCCAAAATACACATTCAGATTTAGTGTCTCTCCTGATGGAATAGAGCATAGTAAAGACACCAAATTTAGGTATCACTTTAGTCAGTACATTCATAGATGAATCACCCAGTAGATACTTTTCTTTAAAGTTGCTAGATATTAAAACCTCCTCTCATGTACACCTGAAACTAACAACATGGCTCCCACCATCTGTTGAATACTCTCAATAACTGGAAACGCACTCAGTTTTTGCAAAGCATCCTCCTGCTACTTTGTGTAATATCAACCAGCATATTCAGGAGATAGCAAAGCACTAAATAAATGCTCTAGAGGTAAAACTTTTCTGCCTCTCTGTGTCTATTCCCACATACAGGTAGAATCCAGAAACTGAAGTGCATTTAACATAAAATCTCACTGAATTAAACAGCAGAAACAGGTTGCAGAAACTTCATTTTTAAAATCACATATACATGAATATTGACTGTACATGGTAACACAAGGAGATGGGCTAGAATATCTACAGAAATAAATAAGCTTACAGGGGCTGTAAAAGCAGAGAGAAGAAAGATAACTAGGATGATGGCAGATCGTGCACTTGAGCTGTACTTCTAACTAAAGTACTGCAGGACTTCCTGGTAAACCCCAGGTGAATTCAAGGCAACATTTGTTTTCTCTCTTCAAATAAGTTCCTAGTTCCTTAGAATATATTCCCATTTCAATGACTCATGATTGTTGTGGCAAATAGGTATTAGTGGAATACAGTAAGCTCTGGCTACACATCCACTGCTGTTATCTGCTCACAAATATTTAAATTGATAGAAAGCCCAGAGAGCCTGTGAACTGCTACAAAGCAAAACAAAATCCCATTGCCTTTGTTCCACAAACCGCACAACACAGACTCGGGGATAGCTTTGTCCTCCCCTCGCATGCTCTTACACTCTACTAAACCTCTCAGTCTTCAGTCACAATGCTAATGTCACTGAGGGTGATTGATGTGAAGATTTACATGTGCCTTAAATTCAAAGCAACCATTTGAAGCAGTAAACTAAAATACAAGGAATTAGAAACAATTCCTGTTACTGCAAAGCACATATCCCAAGTTTGTCAGCAAAATAAAAATCTATCTATAGCAAAGGCAGCAGTTGCTAAACACGGATATGAATTTCAGCTTTGGTCAGGAAAACATAATCAGCTGAATATAACAGAAACCAGTGTCTCTTGAGGAGATGAGATTGTAGGAATATATGAACTTTATAAAAGGAGGCACACTGTTAGGCTTGGTCCTCTGAAAATAATGAGAATCAGAATCTCATCAAAACTGTTATGACAGAATGGGAAAAAAATTCAACCTGATGTGGATTGAAGACAGAAGAGATGATTTGAGCTCAGAAACAAAGAAAAGTCTGCTCAGCAGCTAGATGCTCTTAAAGAAGGGTAAATTGAATTTAGCAGTGGCATGGAGATAATCATATGAGAGGTTATTTTTATGATATACACCAAGACATTTTTCCATGCGGGAAATTAGAATATCAGAGGGAAAACACAGCTAAATGATTTCAGTTTACTTTTCTCTTATTTTTCTCTTCTGTTCACTTTGAATGCATTTCCTTTGTATCCCACATAGACCTTTTGGAATTTTTCTATTTCTGTATCTAGGCATGCTGCATGCTTTGCACCTGTTTCAGTGAAGCCAAGGTAGAATACAGGTGTCAGTTAATATAGAAGGAAAAAAAAAAAAAATATCAACAAAATATTTGCAAGAAAACCCACAACAATTAAGAGAAGAGTATAAACTGGGTTATGCAAGTTTACTGGTGTAATCACTTAGTTTGGTATTCTGACCTGACTCTCCTCATGGAGCATAAATCTTTTGCATTAGTCTTCGGTGCTCCCTTCTGTGAATAGGTAGCTTAGACACTTGATCTCCACAGGGTCCACAGTTACATAAAATCCTGTTCCAGTGCCCTTCAGGGATTTGCCTTTATTAACAAAGAAAATAAGATAAACTTGAGCTCAAAACTTCTGTTGATGCTGTTTCGTTTTATTGAGCCTGTTGCTAAGCTGACTACTCTGGGACTTCTGAGCCCACACCCTAGATTCTATCTTTTCAGGCAGCCACTTCCCCCTCTTATACCCAGAAGTTATGAGTCATCTGCCTGACTGAGCCAACAAACGCCTCTTAACCTTTTCCAGGCCTGAGAGAATAACATGAGAAGGAGGTGTTCAGGCAGATTCTAATGATCTTTTAAATGAGAAAGACTGTGGGACAGAATTTCGTCCTAAAAGTCTTTCAGAAAACACACATTAGAAAGTAAAGGATAACTGAACTGTCATCTGAGATAGCATGGCGTACTGAAACACTGTCTGATATCTACTAAGGAGAATACTTTCCAGGTCTAAACCAAACTAAACAGAGTGAGGGTTCTTAAGCATTGGTAGTGATTTATTCTAGCATGCCAATATTTCATTATAATTTTGCAGTTGGAGTGTGATCTTGCATTCCTCTTCCCTAGATAAAGGCAAATCACTCATGCTTCAGAAGGTGTGAAGCCAAGTTAAGGCTTTGAATAGAATATGTATTTTCATTTTGCTGAAATGTCTTTAACACTTGCAGAAGTTCAGAACATTTCTTGTAATCACGATACTGTGGCTGCAAGAAGCAAGAGACTCCTTAAGCTGTTCTGCATATAGCCGGTCAGGGGTTCTCAAAAGCACCACAAGCAGATACTTTTTCAGAAGCCCTCAGAGAATATGCATTTTTTAAAACATATTTTTATATTTTTGAATATATATTTTTTTTCAGAAGCCCTGACAGGCTCAGTATATCTGGACAGATGGAAGTTAGCAATATGACAGAGACATATTTTTAGGCTGCACTAGGAAGAGTTATTTCTCACCAGATAGAAGGCAGGGAAATTTCTATTACTCCACAACACAATATACAGCTATGAAGGTAAGAGAATGTTGCCTTCCCACCAAGTATAAACAGCGCTTCAGCAGAAAAGGTTATCAAGTAATGGATTCATGGTCCAATTAGCAAAGCAGCCATGAAGCGTTCATTAAAAGAAGCATATTTATTTCAAAGCTGACCAGCCATTAGGACTACCTGGCAGAGAGGTTCTTCTGAGAAAATAAACAAAATGTAATATCAAGCATGTCAACTTGAAAAGAATATCATAATCTATTCATTATAAAAGCTTAGTTGCCAAAGTGTTTTCTTACATAAGGAGAAGGATGTCTATCCTGGCCTCTCCAGTTTTCTTAGGTAATTGTAAAATGCCTGTGAACTACTTCATGTTCATTTTATCCTCGTGTTAACATTGAACATTACCCCAAAACTACTGAATAATCAAAGAGAGACTTCTTATAACACAATAATTAGCATGCTTCAGCGATCCCTACACAATTTTAATCCATCAAATGCTACAAGAAACAATGCATTTGTCATGGCTGGGACCAATTACGGTACCTGAACACTGCAGCTGGGTCTGTGACCCTCCATAATCTTGTTCTCCAACAGCCAGCATTTGGTGTGATTGATGATATATTTGTGAGTCTGTTAGACTCACAGAGAGTTTAATGATATCCAAAGGCAGGAATGAGAGGATGTGAGCCTCTTACATTTCAGCTCACAACATTTGTCATTTCAGAACATTTCCATAAGATATCAAACAATTTAATTTTTCCTGCAATATTATAATGGAAAATAACTGAGGATTTTTTTCCATCTTGGTCCCACCACAGTTGAGAGAGTGAAGTGCTGGCCACCTTGTTTAAAAGATGCAACAAAGCTCTCTGCTTCCCTGGTCATTCCCCCCCACGTTCTTTATCTTCAGCATCCTAGGGGATTTATTATCAGGACAAGATGGGCATTATTGCTTGCTGTCAAAGAAATCTGCAGCAGAAGTCTGCAGCAGGAGTTTTGTGTCTTTTCAGGCTGTTCCTCACCGTTTGTATTTTAAAGGTTAGATTATAATTTGATATGTCCTGGCAATTAATAATGATAATCAGCATTGTCAAAAACAATAAAAAGTTTTACCTGAATTATCTACAACATTTAAATACAACTTCATACAATAACAGGTTGTGAGCCTGTCAACACCTCTAAATTTGATTAGCCTTAAATTGGTGTGATTACTTGTATGTGTCAAAGTTAAGCACAGGAAGTATTTACAAACTTACAGGATAAGGGATTTAGACTATTGATCATTATAAAGAATATTTTCCCCCTAATAATTACAGAACAAGACTAAGACTGAAGATAGACAGGTTGCTTTTCATAAGCCAGTAACCATCTGTATTACCCGGGGAAAATCTTCACATCTACACGTCAGGTGCCTTACCAATGAAATTAGAGCCAGGGATTTTCTTCAGCTTTGCAAGCTCATATAAAACAACTAAAACTTTAGAAATTTATAAATAATGTTGTGGAAGTTTAATTGTACAGGACAACATATGCATAGTAGCCTCAGAGCGGAAAGATATTTTTTCCTAACTAAAACTATGGAGAGAATGTATTTAAGCAAGTACAAAGTACTGGGATACTGGAACATAAATGTTCATTAAGAGAAATCCAGTGAGACTGCTAATGTCTGGCCTTCAGCCTCAGAAGGAAATGGCTCACAGAAAAAACCTTGCTCTGGAGAGTTATTCACCTCACGTGCCTTCATTATCACCCATTGCTGTATTCACCATCCATTCCTGAAAGCACCTCTCCCTAGGATGTTCACCAGCTGAGACAAAGTGAGACAAAGTGATTAACTTCTATATGGGAAAACACTGGGTACATAAATTCTAGGCTAAATCTATGTCAGAACAATCATGATGTGAATATATTGGGTATACATACCATTTATCGGGTCACCTATATTTATCTTCTCAAGTGTGTTACCCATAGAAGACAACAGAACTCCCTAAGCAGGTTTTAAGGGAGTTCTAGATTACATTTTATGAATAATTCTGCTCTCACATAGCGTGGATCAAAACTTTAATTTGTCTTCTTATTATTTTAAATATATATCTAAATAACTAAATAAGAAATAATACCAGAATTGCAGAGAAGTTATAATGGCAACTAACAGCTTTAAAATGTTCATTCATTTCAATGATAAGAGTCCTCTTAAAAACCAGTAAATTGAAATATTTGAGAAGGGAAAAGGGTATTTGGAAGAGGAAAAGAGTTTGCAACACATTTCCAAAAAGTATGAGAACTTATAACTTTGAGCTCATTTCTTTACTTATTAATTCATTTTAGATGAAAATGGTTTCAACTCAGTATTATCTCTATTTCAGCTACTGTGTGCCAGGTGTTCTTTAACTGTCTGTGATTACCTGCATATACTGTACTTTATGTTGTCAACCTAAAAATCACTGTCATCTTATTTTTCTCATTTATGGAAGAACTTCAAAAGTCTAGATTTTGAATTTGGTTTGGAAAAACAAATGTGAGTTCAGTTTCAGATGTGGGCAGTATATCCATCAGCAAGGGCTTCACAACCAGTCTGGTTGGGTCAGCCGAAAATCAACAGGAAAACCTGATTTTACTGCATGAATTCTCAAGCATCTGTAGAAATTCAACTGCTGCTATAGACCACAGAAATGTCCTTTGAAATTAGAATTAGTTTTTGTCTTAGTGAACTAATGATTTCAGCTGGACCCTACCAACACCCTAAGTAATCTTTTGTACTAGTGTTCTGAGTAGACTGGTATATGTAACACATACAACATATACAGTCCTATATTCAAGGCAGAATTTTATTTTCAAGCTTTCATGGTTTTTAACACTTGAGAAGATCTGTGAAGTATGGTGCATCATTTGATTGCTTGCTTAAACAGTTTTATAAAGATGGGATTTTGAATAACTATTAATTTCTGTATTTTCCTTATGAAAACACGGTAGCATAATTCAGCTTACAGGAAACAAGTATTTTCCCTACTCTTCTTGAAAAGCAGAGTAATATAGGAAATGAGTGCTGTAATGGCTTGCTGCAGAAAACCACAACCATGTTATTTTAACAACAAAGGACCAAAAACGCAACAAATGAATGCGTAAGACTACCCAGATGCAAGAGAAGTATTCATTCAGGGAACAGATGGGATTTAGGATTGCTGATAATGCATGTCAGAGATGGGTTACCAAGACCCGTTACATTCCATAGCATTTGCTACAGGTGTGGGCAATATGCATACAATGCTAACAACAATATTAGTGCCTAGATTCTGCTTCTTTATTCTCAATCAGTGGTAAATGCAGCTGCTGAAGTATTTTCAAGGGGAGCTACACTAGGTCCCTTAGTTTTGGGATGTGTTTTTGCCAGACCAAATTTCACCATAATTTAGAGCACAAAGATGTACTATAACACACCAGGTCTGTGTGAGCCCACAGCTATTCAGTGCTTTAGAAAGGAACATGAAACATTTTTGTCTAGATAACATCACAATTTAGTAAGATTTCTGGAGACACTCTAGAGAGACACCCTGATAGATGAAGTCCTCAAACACTTGGGGCAGCATAAAAGAAAGCATAAAAACACCTCTCCTTAGGCTCCTCAAAATGTCTCCCTAAAGTTTTCCTCTACTGTGATGACTTACAAAAAAACCCAGACAATGTATATAGATCGGATATTTGGTGTGGGCATAGTGAGCAGCTTTTCATTGTTTCCCTGTACTCAGGTGATAGCCAGTGGAACAGTTTATGTTCTTTTTGGTATTTTTATTATTCTTTGTAAAAGAAAGCTCCTGGGCACTGTAGTAATACTATTAATTAAATAACATTCTTATAATCAGACAAGCTATTCTACCTGATTCAGGGGCAATCTGATTAACTTTACTGGGGTCCAACTAGCTGGACTCACTCAGCTTAAAGAAACCTAAGAAATACATCAGAGTTACAATTTCAGCCCAGAAACATTTAGGATGTTAAAACCTTTTTATAGAGGGAAACGTATATCTACCGTTACAGTAGACAAAAGTACAATCAGTAGCTGGATGAGGAAGTGATTTTCCTTTATAGTACAGTTATAAACCAAGTACATTACAGTAGGTGTTAGTATTATTAATCATGTTTACTACAGTAGTGCCTAAAACCAAGCAAAAGATAGGTCTTGTCAGATTTTGTAGCATGCAGAGATACACAGCAAAAGACCATAGCTATCGTGAGTTTATAGACAAGGGAAACAATAGAGGTACTGGAGGTGAAAGTAGGATAAAAAAAGAGCAGCAGGAGCAACGCAATCACGGCAAACGTTAGTTTTGCAATGGGAAAGAGAACAAGAGGTTGAGATGTGACATGAGGGAAGAAAAGGGTACTAAGAAAGGAGAGCTCAAGCAGAAAAGAAAAGACAAATGTAGGTGACCATGACCAGGACAGAAGCATTTGGGACAGATGTGAAGTAAAGCTGAGGTGAAAGGTGGCAGCAAAGATCCAGAGCAGACGTCCACGAAGTACAGGGGCAGACACAAGCATGTCAAAAGTGCAGAGATAGCCGAAGAGCACAGGAAGCGTGCCAAAACAGCTGGCTAGACTCTCTGAACCCTCTATTTGCCCATAGGATTGCCCTGGAGCTGGTGGGAGCTTCCTCAGGAGGTTAAGAGGCATTTGGGAACAGGTTCTGCTGGACGTGTCTGAGACGGATGACCCACCGATTTGTACATGTATTTGTGCTGTTATATGATTATATTTAGAGATGAGTATGCCACAGAAAATCAGACATTTGCAATTTTGGACCACGGAACTGAAAAATAAAGCACATATGACACCTGCCTCAAAAATGATACCAGCCATCACTCTTCGATTGAACCAAATCAGCTCTGCAATCAAAACAATGTGAAATTAGACACTTCATTCTTTAACAGACATTACTGATATCAGTGTATCTCAAACAATTAGGATAACTGTCAGTCATAATACAGCTTTGCTGTTCAATATTTCCTGACATATTTTCTCTACCTTAGGCACAGAACAAGGAGGCAGTGAGAATCAGGCCACACGTAAAATCTTTTTGGGAAACAGCAACCGCAACCGACAACACAAAATTAACAAAAATGTGGCAATAGTGTGTTTCAGTTTTGTTTCCTTTTGGTGTCATCAGATGAGTTTCACCGCAGAGAAGCAAAAGGGGCATGTTATACATAGGACTGCATACAAATCGATGGTAAAGGACTGTTCCTGTAATCAGGGAAATGGCTGACCCTACAGAAAATCCCACAGATGTGTGTAGAACTCTTCTGGGGGAATGTTTGGTCAGGAAGGCTCTAGTTTCAGGATGTGCATGAAAAAATATTTTAAAGGTAGTCTTTATCTACTGGTTAGTTACCCAACCTAGAAAAGTAGTGAATATAAAGAAGACCTATTGATTCAAGCAGACTAAGAAATGCTTCTAGAGCAATGCTTTCGTTAAAAGCGTTATGACACCAATAAGCCACATGAACAAGGAATGCGTATACACACAGATATAGGGAGGAGGTAATTTTATCTCTGAAGAAAAAATTGGGAGAACTTATAATAAACAAATACATGCAATTGTGGTGGAATTGTTGTAAAGATATAGAAAATTAAGAGTAGCTGCAGAATAGAGAGCTTTTTTATTTTCCTCAAACTGTCTTCTCTACCTGACTCAAAAGAAAACTGACCCACAAACTATTTGGTGTATATGTGCTATCAAAAAGAGAAAATATTAAAAGGATCTTAATTCTGTCAAAGAATAGCACTGGAGTCAGTGGCCTGAATCTAAAATAAATGTCTGGAAACAAGAAAAAAATCACACATTGTTATGTAGTATAGTTATCCACTAGGAAAACCACTGAAAGAAAGAACAGATCCTCTATCACTTGATGTCTTATACATCATTCAGAAAGCCACTTATCTTTAATTTAAAGTGGTTTAGATCAACACAAGAATAACTTGGTGAAATTAAATGATTTCTGAATGTTAAATGAGGACTTATCTGAACTGAGTACAAAACCAATCAAACGAGAAAGACACAGTTGTACATGACTAACTTTTCTCACAGCTAAGGAAGGTTTGGCTTTCTGAGACGAACAAAAGAGAACCCCAGCTCCTTGCAGCAATCTCCCTGAGATCTCCCAGCTTCTTAGCTTTTCACTGACCTTCCCTTTCAGTTCACGCTCCATATTATTTTTTTTTTCTTTTAGGTTTTTTTAAAGGAGATTCTGCTAGTACAATTGGCGTACAGCTATTTAACAATCTCAGTAAATCATAGCTGGAGCTGAGGAGTCTTTTCTCATTGCCATTCCACTGGTTGTTTTGGTAGAAGACATCCCTCCTATCTAGATAGCAGGAATTTGTTTGTTTCTTTATCTCTCCTTCTTTCTTTTATTTCTCTCTTTCTCTCTCCTTCTCTATTCTTTGTTAACAACACCTTTATGGTCATTTTCAAATTTAACTTTTTCTGTTGAGGCAGAACGCAATGCCAAGGAACAAGGAAACACTGCATACTTCTGAAAATACACTGTATATTTTCTGAATTCGGTGCCAACCTTCACGTGTTTGCAATCAAAGCAAATTACCACGGAATTCAATGTCACAGATTTTCAGATAGTGAAAGGAAAGCAATGAAGCTACTTAGGAGCACTCAAGCCAATAATAAACGTCAATCCAACAGCCACACAGGAACAGCTATTTGGCCCTGTCCACCCCATGACAAAACAGCCAAAGCCGAGGACAGAGAGATGAGAGAATATTAAACCTCTCAGGGCACTGGGAAACTGGTGGAGCCAGAAGCATAGTGAACAGTTCAAGGCTTCCAGGGCAATGATAGCAAAAGCTGTCAGCTTGACCAGGTATGATACAGGGAGCCTGAAACCAGGAAAGATCTTTTCTCCTTGTCAGATACGGAGACAGCAAACTTGGGGGGGAAAACATACATTCTTATTTATAAAAGCTAGTAAGAAAAAATAAGACACATGCACCAAGTCCTATTGTTGTGTGACCTTCTGCTTGCTTTTGAAGGTTAAGTAATAAGTAATAAGTAATGAATAATGAATAATTCATAATTAATGAATAAGTAATGATCCTTTTCAGAGTGACTGGGATTGAGTTGCTGATCGCAGTATTTCAGAAAGAAAAAGCTTGCAGTGAAAACAGGATCATTCTGTTCAAAAAACATGAAGAGAAAACACAGGGATAAAGGGCTCTATCATAAAACTCTTCAGAGAGAGGTAAACAGGTTTATTTCTAAGGACTGTCCTAGAAGCATCTCTATAGTAATAGAGTATTAGGTACAATTTCCACCTCCACACTAAAAAGTAAGTTCCTAAGCATGAAGAGAGAGAAACTCTGTCTGTGCTTTCTTGGAAACCCTCCAAAAAGGGAGTTTGCAGTGAACACATGCAAGGAGTCTTGAGCAGATGCAGGTCCCAGTATGCTTGCAGTGTGGAAGTCTGTGTAGGCTTAGCAATGCCTCAGGCTAGCTAGACATGAATGGTACTCATCGTTACTGCTTATAGGCATTATATTTCTGTAACCTGTACCTTCAAAATCAATACTTTAGAGAGACTTGACTGCATTATATCAATAGTATGGAACTAGAGAAACTGCCACTAAACAAATATCCTCTTCAGGATCCAGAACCTAGGACAAGCATTCCTAGGTGAGGTAATAGAAAGAGGCATTATCAACATAAAATTATATTACTTTTTCCTACCTTGTTCTCTTCCACTGATTCCTCCTACCATAATAGTTCTTGTGTACCCATATCTACTATCTTCTGCTCCATATTACAGCTGTGACAATACCCACCTCCTGTACTAATCACCTGAATTTTTCTTTTGGTCAAAAAGACATGCTATTTGCCCCTCCAATGGACTGAGGGGCATTCCTTATCTCACAGAAAGGCAATGCATATTTATCCTCTGGCTAGAAGATGCTTCTATGTATTGGAAGGAGTGCTCCTTTGGCCAGTCTTCAGTGGGGACTCAGTGCGCATCCTGGGGTTACTTCACTGATGAACTTTGCATCACCTCAGTGGGCCAAGCAGCACTCTGCTTTCCACTGCAAGTGAGCAAAACTGGGTCATGAGCATGGGTTTATCTAGAGAAAAAAATATCAACAGCCTTCATCTCTCTTCAATACATCAGGAAAATCGCTAGGAGAGAACAAGGAGTGCTTAAAGTGTGCTTAATTTCCTACCTATATTAGTTCTGTTTGTGTGAAAGAGTTAGGATTCTGAAGCAGGAATTCAAGTGAGTTAAGAAGGGTCCTAAACAGGTGCAAAGTCCTGTAACTATATATGTAACCTATCTTTCGCTAACAGTTGTGCCCAGTATCAGGAAAATGTAGTTACGAAGGTCTGCCTGAACAGCTCCTTACTGTAACTAGATATATTTTACTGTCCCTGCAATTCCTCTGCTGCTGACTTCAATTTCCCTCATCTTCACATGCGTTGAACGTCGCCAGGGTGCCCACTGGACAGTTTGACAAGCAAGTTCTCTGCACTAGACTCTAGAAAAGCTAGGAAAAAAACCATAATCTCACATTTGATTTGGTAGACTTAAACAACATGAACTCATGACATATGAAAAATGACAAATAGGTCATGTATTTCACTGTGAAACAAACTCTACAGGGGATAGTTTCAACATAACATCTGTTATGTATAAAAAGGTTATGTGCTGGGTTTATTCATACCCTTTTTAGAGAAAAGCACACTTAGACCAACTGATAAATTTTCCAAATTTATTTCATGCATGTGGTTTTAATATTGGATTTACAGATTGCATCACTTTATCTCATTTCTGTCACATCAAATGAAGTAAATTAAATATGTATTATGTTAATATGAAACGTTTTGCTTAAAGAATTTTTTCTTTCCACAGTGATTAGGGTGGTAGCACCATTATTGTTTGTTGTTCCCACAGTTTCCATTTTTCTGTTGAAATCCAAATTTGTTTTTGTTGTTAATAACTCAAAGTAAGTTTCTTTCGAACTTACTTCCAAGAAGCGTTCTTAAAAACAATGCCAGATTCATTTGCAATGCCCTGAAGGAGCCAATTCAAGGCACTTTAAATAGATCATAATGTGGAGACATTTTCCCAATTTTGTTTTTTTTTGCTAGGGAATTTATTGTACCTTAATAGTTTCAGCAGAATGAAATATCACTAACTGTACTCCAGTGAAACAAAAGACAACGTGAATTTTACTATAATCATAAATTCTGGATGCAACACTTTCATAGAAACAGCATTTTAACTTGGCAAAATACTAGAAGTGCACACACGTATATGTACATACATATATACATGTATGCACTCACTATACAGAAATTGACTAATAAGTCTCTTTATACTTAAATGCTGCACAGAGATCTACCAGTAGCACAACCTTGCTAAGAGTCAAGGTGTCTACCTGTGACCTAAACTATACAGGTTTAGGAGGAAAAAGCAGGAACTGAAGCAGGAGTTAAGAGGCAGAGCAAGAAGCTCTCTTGTAATCACTTGATGTTAAAAAAAATAACTTTTTAATAATTACTATAACTAAAGAGGTATTAAATATTATACCTTTACTGCGCATAAAAATAAAGTATTATCTTTTTGGAAAAAAATTTGAAGCCACATCCTTAAACATATTCATCTCAAATCAGTGATTCATAATACAAGAGTACAAATAGCTTCATTATTTCATTAATTTACATAGGAATGCATAAGAGGTTCATTACACGAACCTTTGTGAAGTTGTGTCCACTGTATGATAAACATTTTGGGGTTTTTATAATTTCTTATGTATAAGATTTGTACTTTTTTGTCTCTGAGTTCATATATTTTGGCAATCTACCTTCACGGAACATAAGTTTACGCAAGGTTAACACACAGGGGTAACTTTGTTTTTAGTACACACAGAAGAAACAGTTTTCACACTGATTGCTTTTAGTAGAGCATATGAGCACAAAGTGACCTCCTCTCTCCACCAAGACTACTGCCCACACGTCTGGCATAGCAGTCCATGCTGAGAGGAAGGCAGTAATACTCCCCTCACATCGACAGCCCAGACTCCTAGGAGGGCTAGGGGTACCACGCATCTATCACAGATACAGTGCTGCACAGTTAGATATGATGGCCACGACCTCTCAGGGGCTGCCAAAAAGGTCTGCACATGGTTACTAACTTCTTTCATCACCTCATGCATGTTAAGTGCTAAAATGCCATCACTGCAGGGTATGTGCTCCGGCATTTTCTTTCCATGTCTCAGCTGTAACCGCTAGCATTACGAGCACCTTCTGTCTTTGGGTGGAAGGGCTGAGGACATCTCTCCTCCTCTTGTCTGTCAGAGACCAAAGGCATAAATCCTGCCTTCACAGACATCAATAATTCTTACAGAGTAAACCTACATTTGCCTCACAAACTGTGCTTCACAAATGGTGCCAAGATCACAGCTGGGGTGCAAGGGAAAGCAGCAGCTTGTTATACCAAGTGTATGTCAGCTGAAACGCCAAAGAAATGCACAGTAAAGGAGTTCAGAACTGATGTCACGATTTTCATGTTTTATCGCTGCTTCAATGCAATTCAGTAAGTAACAATCCACCATAAAAAATAGAGAATACGGTTAATTGACATCTATTTCACTCTCATAATGTAATGTGCTTCTGTATCTTAAGGAAGCTCCTCAAGGATTAATGATTTTTTTTTTCTTTCCTCTCTCTCAGGCTAAAGGATCTAGGGCATTTCACTTTCTGGAGCTCTAAATGATATTGCATGGTTTACCATAACTGATATTATCCATAACACTCAACCTGAAGACACAGAAGATACATGACTTTCTCAAAATGTCATATAAATATTAGAGGATGTTTTAAAATCATTTCAGTACAGGAAGCATATTACAGATCTTGTCCCAAGTGTTTTTATTGCTCTAAAGAAGGACTAAACTGTCATTTAAGCGTTGTTTTTAATAATTCAGCCAATATCTTGGGAGAGTGTTTGCACTGCTTCACCTTCAATTACCTCATCAGTTTTTTGCAGGGTGTTTGATAAAACAAGAGATAAAGTCACATATCAGTGGAGAAGCTTAATTCATTTAAGGCACTAAATTCACTTAAGACACTAACAGTGAACTTCAGGCAAGAAGAGTTTAAGAAGAGGAGATAATCTGCATAAAGCACACACACCAAGCACAAAGTATACTATGAACAGAAAATAAAACATGAGGAAAATTTTCCTCACTGACTATGTGTACCAGAGAGGACTACCTAGTACAAATTCTACTCTGTACTCTTCTGAGTATCAAGTGAACCTTTTTGGTGTGTCAGTATCAGATGATTCAAATATCTTTATTATTAGCAACTTTACATCAAGAAACCACTGAAAAAGATCTTCCTTTTCATTTTAGAATATCATCAGTAAAAGAAAAAATTAATAATTAGCAAGTTAATAAATTCATTTTATCTTTGCATTTTTCTGCTAGAAGTGGAAAAGCATTTTGCAACTATTAAGTATCTAAGTTGACTGTTTCTATTATTGACATATTTAGCAGAATTGAAGCAAGAGAAGTATTAATGACTGCTGAAAGTCAAACAGAAAGTCAATGGCAAAAAAAGAGTACTTCAAATTCTACATTCCTGATTACCCACCCACAGTCTTCATCACATAACGACACTCCTCTTTCTCTATGAAGACAAGATGATTTACCACTGCCTTCTCTGTAACTGGAATATTCATAAGCAATTATAGCTGTGTTCAAAGAATGTTCTTGGACTAAAGCTCTCGAATAAAACTATTATCAAGGATTTAAAAAAAAAAAAGCAAGCATATTTTGACAGAAAATAGCACTTAGTCATTCTGTCAGGATGTTTCGACTGTATGAAACCCATGGAGTTGTACAGTAAATTTACTACTGCTTTACGTACTTTTAGAGACTTTAAGTCTAGTGACACCTGTGACAACTTTGATTCCAAATAAGAATTAAAGTAATTACGATCCTGTTAATGCAGAGCAAGAAACTGAATTAACTGTCAAAGTATCTTTACAGTTCACAGTATAAGTCCTGCAATAAACATCAAGGAAAAAAGAACAAAATCTCTTCAGATTTATCTGAGGAACTGTAAACAATTCACAGTACCAGAGCACGTTGAAACGGTCATATATGAGAAAGCAGGTGACTTTCAACTTCAAAACCTATCCTTTTAAAAGGTGTGTTTTGGCACTGAATCTCCTGGAATTAAAGAACAAGATATTACTTGTTTTACATCAGCCTAAACCCATGGAGCCTTTGAGGGGCTTCACCAGATTTTGAAGCAGGTTCCTGGCAAGTTAGAAGTAAAAACAAACCCAAAAATAAATACAATAAACAATCTGCCACTGCCCTAATGTCTCTGCCCGGTGCAAACCAGACTGCTCTGTATTGGTTTAGCGGATCAGGACACTTTCCTGCACTAGTAAGGAGCTTGTATTTCACTTCGCAGCACTGGACTTTTTACCTTGAGCAGAGGAGGAAATACCAGGGTAGCCTTATGCCAATTCCACAGATGTCCAGAAGCTGTTATGTGAACACCCAATTTCAAAGTGTCTTGACAGCCTGGGTGACAGGATCGGCACAGGCCAGTGCCTCTGTAGCCACCTGCCAGCACGGCTCTTCTAAGCAGGCCAGCCACTTCATAGCGAAGGAAAGCAGGAGCTGTCAGTGAACGGGTGCTTTCTGTAACCAGAGACTGCGGCCTTATCAAAGAAATATGCTTTAAAATTCCAGTCACACACTCAAATCTGGCTCTAAAGCAGACCTGGAAGGCTTTGTGTCAGTGATCCTTAGGCTGAAAATGTTTTGTTCAAAACCCAGTTGCACACACTGAGCCTCAAAGCGGTCACAGGACACCTTCCTTCCCATCCCGATGGCTCAGGAGGCTCACTGGGAGCTGTGCAACACCCTCCCCTTCACAGCAAACCCTCAAACCCTGCCAGCAAGACCCAGTGAAACACTGGTGCTGAGGCCTCCCAGGGGCAGAGCTGGGAGGGACGTGGGCAGCAGTAAGCAGCCACTCTTGGGGATATACAACGGGCAAAAGGCTAATGCCAAGAATTCAGAGGAAGGGCGATTTCACCGAAGGGTGAAATGAAAAGTGAAACAAAAGGTGATACTCTGGCTGCAAAGAACTAAGTGGTAAAACCCACCCCAGGTATCTCTAAAGTCTCCTTACTTTTCTTTAAACAAGCATGAAATCTGTTGCTTATAAGCAAACTGAACTGAGCTAAACATTTGTACTACACAAAAGTAGACTTTTTTTTGTCCACGGATACATACTGATACATTACTAGGAAATAATTACCACCAACTTCGCATAAGATGACAGGAAATTGCCACACAGCTATATATACACACAAATTCTAAAATTTTCATGGATTCTTCTAAAGTTGTCAAGGGTGCCTTTTCTCTAATGATTCAAAATGATGCATGCTTTAAAACTAGTTTTAATGAAATTCTAAGTAGTAGAATTTGACAAAAAGAAGGAATGGTAGGAATATGTCTCTCCTGGTGTGTTTGTTTACTGGCAGTTATAAGAAAAATCTGATTTTCTGGGTGGACTTATTACAGATGTTTGCAATAACGTGACTTAGAAAAAATATTTCAGATGGGAAATAGAACTTAGTCATACCTGCTTAATGTAGCAATGGAATTACTGTTTTCAGTGTCAGAAGGTAATAATGGGCTTATTTCCCATTAGAATTTGCTCTTAATAGCTAAGTAGATAACCACAGACACCAAAAGCCATGGAATCCAAATTGCAACTTAACTTCAATACATTTTGAATGTGAACATGCTATACTTCACTTAAAAACACACTTTAAAAATCCACAGGTAAATAAAGAGCATACAACTTTATCTCTCTTGAAAAAAATCAGTGTGATTTGATTTCTGGCAGATAATACATATAGCTTTTTTTGATCTATGCGACTTTACTCTGCTCCCCCTCCAAACATTGTGTATCCATGATTCTGTGCATTCTGGATGCACTGGAGCAAAACAGCCACCATAAAAGAGCCCTGAGCTGGCAGCTATGTTTTGTAGACATAGATGTAGGAGAGATAGATGTATGTCAAGTTCTCTTTGGTGGATGAAAGAATGGTTCATAACACTGCAGGATAATCTCTGGGGACCCTTCTTTTGAAATAAAGGGAGACTGGCTCTGGCTATAAGTTGTAACAGAAATGACAGATACAAAATTCTTCCTTGAATTTCATCAGAATGATGAAGTCATCTATAGGAGAAAAATACTTGATGAATTATGAGAAATTATATTTTACTAAATTTAATTGTATCTCAGTTTTAAGTGTTTTGAGTCTACACTTTTCCTTTAGAGCTGTCTGAAAATGAATAAACACACCCATCATAAACAGGCAGGGTGTAGAGACAAATTTCCATTTAAACACAAATACGTGAAGCCCACCTTCCAACTTTTGACTTGAAAAATCACTGCCTTAAAAAAGTATTGATCAAATGCAATCAACAAGAGAGATACACTAGATTTAGCAACCAGTAGTAATGGAGTAATATATGTAATGCAAAGGAAAATGACAAACTCTTTGTCCCAAGAAAAGATCTGCACTGAACCAAAACTTTCTAAGAACCTGCTAAAGGATCCATCTGATAATTTTCACCACATTTACAAGATTTCATTTCCACAGTTTCAATTGCTGAAGTCACCTTCGAACTGAATGGAAACAATCTAAAGTCTTTGGCATGACTCACAACACGTATACTGTTAACCTCTAATTAATCCATCATCAGTAGAGTCCATTTGCAGAAGAACTGTCCAATATGTGGTTAAGTTACAGTTAAGTCCAATGTATGCACAGAAAAGTATATAAGAGGATATCTGAGGCAAAGTAGAGATACAAAACAAAACAACAAGCAATAATTATAATTACACATGGTGATGATTTTTATTGCATTGTTCTTCCTTTCTATTTGTTCAATGCATTGATTCTTTATTGCCTCATATTTAAGGGAAAAGTAAAGTGACTCTTAGTCCTAGGGAGTTCAGCTCTAGGGAAATGACACACACGCATAACCCCAAGAAAAGAAAATGAGGAATGAGTCTCAAGAGATTCAAGATTCAAATGCAGTTTAATTGAAAAATTTGAAGACGATCAGAGGAAAAGATGTTTTTTTCTCAAATTAGTTCAGCTTCTGCTATAAACAAAGATGAATGTTTCTCGAGTTTTATCCATTAATAATGTCACTGTAAAGCTCAAGTATGCAAACCAAACTTAAATAAACAGGACTGATTCATCATTACACTCCAGTTGTTTTGTACTGCTTTGGTGAAGCAGTAAATCCAAAAACCCCACGTCGTTAAACCAGCTTTATGGCTGTTCTGCATCACCAAAGAGGCACAGAGCAACTCATCGCAGACACGTTAGCACAAACCAACTTGAAAAACCTCTTCCTATTCTTCACATCACTGTCCTCTTTGAGCCATTGCTTGAGTATATTTTGTGAAAATTAGCTTGCCTACACTGTCATCGCTGAATTTGAGCTCTCTGAAGCACCTTAGCACACTTTAGTTTCAAATGGACCTCTTACACACACTTCATGATAGTTCCTGGGTGGTGAGAAAGGGGCACCCACTTTGGCACTATGCACCCACGGGTGAGAAAAACAAGACATGCAAGCAAAGGTGGTAGGAGCAGGGCCGAGGTGCTAAATGCACTTCGGGCCTCCTTCGCATGTGAGAAACTAATCCACAACTGCGCAATTACACGCAAGCAGTTTCCCATGTCATACTTGTGCCTGGCTGGCTGCCAGCCCATTTCACAGGTGGGAAGTAAAAGCAAACATCCTTACCCATCTACTTCCTTTAGAACAGGGATACAACTTGCAACCTGTTCTCCAGGTCAGGAGGTAACAAGGTGGCCTCCCCAGCTGCAGCTCTGCACTTTCACCAGCTCACCCCCCTTTCACACTCGCAGCCTCTCTGTGGCTCTCTGCTTTGGCACTGCTGTTCATGGCCCTGTCCACAGTGGAACTGCAAAGCCCACATTTCCTTACACAAGATGTTTGTTTTTTTGTTTTGTTTTGTTTTTTTTTCACAGTTCCAAACCAATTTAATCCCTGTTATCAAATGAATTCAAACTCATATTTTCCTGATATGCAGTGAAAAGAAGGAAATACTTGGTATATCCTTTATCCCTTTTATTTCCAAAAGTCCAGCAGGAGAGTTCGATTCTTAGCAAAGCCCAGAGGAGACAAATACATCGTTATTCAAATTTCACCTATAATTTCACCAGGAATAACACACAGCAAGATCTAGGTGCAAATATGCAGCCCACATAAAGAAAGAGTTCAAATTCACTGACATAACAACAAGGCAGACTTCCACTTTGGTTATATTCACTGCTCTCTCAGTGGATGACTTGCAAAAATCACCTTTGATACATTTACAAACTAACACTTAACTCCAGAGAGGACATCTGCAGACACATACAGACTAATGTTAGACTAAAACTCTCCCATGTTTTACACCTACGGGAAAAATTGTAGGTGGAAGAATGAAGAATAAATACAGGTACAGAAATATAAGTATGGAGGAGGCTGATGCTGACAAATTTTGAACAGCCCAGCTCTCGCTTATGTCACCACAGGTTGCACTACATGGGCTTGATACTCCCGGAGATTTGCCTGATAGCTCCCAGTCTTCAGCTGTCAGCCATTCAGGTAGGATTTTCATTAGATTAAATAACCAATTCTCAGCTACTGGCAGCATTTTTCAGCTCAACTGGTAGATGAATCTACAGCATTTAAAAATCTGAAAAGCGTTTACATGATTTTCAAGGAAATTATGCACACACATTGAGTCATTCCCTCCTGCCCTCTTTTCATTGGCTGTGATCACACTCCTTTCAAATGAGATAAAATTACAAGTGTGTATTCATGATTAACTCTAATTAGTAAACACCTACAAATCAATTATTAAATCGCCACCTAATTAGCAGCAATAGTAAGCTGTGAGCAGTAATCAGTGAGAGAAACTCCAGAGAGGGATAAGAAAACAAGCAGCACCAGTGAGCGTATCCTCAGAGACAAGTTCCACATACTGAAGAGGAATTGAGATGGGGTCTAGAAAGCTCTGCCCTGTCTTCCTTCCAGTTCAGGTCATGAGGATATTCAATAATTTCTGTAAAACTGCAGGTCCCCAGTTTTCACTACACATAGAAGAACAAACAAATGGAGCTGCAGTACCCTGATGTTATGTTACTGCACTGTGCTCCCCCACAGCTCAGGAGTTTAGGTAATTTTATTTTCTATGCATTTTAATAACATTATATCATCTGGAAGACTCTTTTAGCCACATTCTAGCAGGCTACAGAAACAAGACCGTGTTTTGCCCTTCTGGCCTTTCTATTCTTTCCCTGTTTCAACTCCCTTCCAAATCTTGGTTCAGATATAGAAACATCAAGAGGATTTGGTGGGCAGGGCAGCCAGGCTATTGACACAACTGCAGTTTGTTTTGTTGAAATAGATGGGAATCATTGCAAGAATTCCTAGGGCCATAATTTTGGCTGATAATATCATAATTCATAGGCAATACGGTAAAGAGGCTCTGAGCTGTGTTTCATTGCAACCATACTTTTTTTAATATTAGAGAATGCACACCATAAATCATTCCAGTGAGGGAGGAAAAAAATTGATTAGAATTTGCATTTTTTGGCCAGTTTATGCATGATTATATGCATCACATGCTACTCGGTGTGGAAGGTAGGTGCTGCTTTTGGAACATAGTGGCTGGATTCAAGTACCATTCAAGCAATTTCGTCCTGACAGCAGGTATCTTGCTCAATTTCTGGAGAGAAACCAACCCTGAAGATCACTTGGTGGATAGGGCAGTAAAGAAATTGCACTTATACTTAGTTTTTAAAATAGTTTATTTTAGTAATGCAATTTCATCTGCAAACATCTATCAAGGAGAAAAAAAACCCAAACCACCAAACCTTTTTGCTTTCCTCGACAGAAATACCTTGCAGAATGATCTCTCTATTCATCTTCTCTCCAATATTACTATTTAAAACATTAAGAATTTATTTACCACAAATGGAAAAGCACTACGCATGTAAGTGGAGTTCTAAAAATTACAATGTGCAATGTGTGTTATAAGAAAAATAATTTACTTTTTTAATATGTAGTGCATAGAACAATTCCCTTAAGTATCAATGCTTCTGATTCAATATGAATTTGGCTGTCTCCTCAGTTTTACTCATTTAACAAAATCATATCAGCACAAATGGCATTACACAATGTATTTTATAATGCTCCTAATGTAAAAACCTGTCTTAGTCTGCTTTCATATGCAGATTTGTGCATATGCTTTAACAAAGGTAAATGAAAGGAAAATATGGAGTCTTTGAAAATCCTGATAAAATAGCTTAATATGGCATATCTTCATAACAGGGAAAAGTGAACATATATTTTAAAAAAGCAAGTACCTAAGAACGTCTGGCCTAAAATGTAAGTTTTAGAATGGACCCAAAGCCTGTCAGGGCCATCAGGCACTGAAGACAGCCACTGAGATTGTCGGGTAGTGAGCTGGCAATTTCAGTACCGCTTATACTTTCTTCTTGCTGCACCATGCAGCAATCTTGGTTCTCAGGTAGAAGAAAAGATTTTATTCTCCTTCTTAATTTTTCAGAAGGCTACTCAGAAAAGACCAAGAGCTAAAGTCTCTAATGACCTCGAAACAAGATATGAGGATTACTGTGAATACTCCAAAGTATTCACAAGATGTTCTGCATTTCCCAGGCTACAGAGCTGACAAAAAACTAGAATCTGCAAAATGAAGTGTTTTCAATCTTTTTGTAGAAACTAGTACTTTTTTTTTTTTTTTTTTTTTTTAGCGCATATATGCAACAAAATGGATGTCCCCCNGTGAGAGAGAAGCATCACAAGAACAGCAATCATTTATGCAAACTGTATGCTAAGTTTTGAAACTTATTCTTGACTTAAATCTTTGGCAATGCAGATGATAAAGAGATCTCCAATGCAAAAGCCAGTTGATTAACTGAATACCTCACTCTCTAATCTGACAGGATTGCTTTTATGAGTTTCCTGGATGATGCAATGCCTATTTAAGAGCATACATTTGTGCCAGAGAAGTTTTCTACAGTATGGTTTTGCTTGTGAAATGATGCTTCCTACAGAGGACATTATTTTGTCACAGGATGAGAATGATTCATAATCACATTGTTGCCTTCAACAGAATTTTTTATTATTCTTTTTTACTGTATCTTAACACTAAGATGACGAGTCAGCCAGCCAGAATATCTGTCATGCTAGACTGAAAATACCCTCCTGATAGTACAAACTGCTTATTCAAAAAAAAACAAACCACAAACCAACAAACAAACAAACAAACAAAAACACCAAAAAAGAAAACAGGTGGAGAAAAGATTTTTTGCTAGACATGCAGCTGAAATCCCTTTCAGGCTTATCTGCTTGAACTGAGGATTATCTACTCCTCATGCAACACTAAATACGATAAAGAAAAACATATTGCCTCTTTTCAGCACTCACATTAAGAGAAAATGCTGGTCTTTGAGCTGAAATAAAAGCACCAAGAACATAGTAGGCGCTGCTGCTGCCGCTAAGTATTTTGTACAGACAAAATCCCTTAACAACAGGAATTCATACTTTTGCCCCACTAAAATGTTACGTTCACAGTAGCGTAACGGATTTCAGGAAGAACCTGTCACAGATTTCCTTCTGGATTAAAGAACAGTGCAACAAGAATAGCATGTTTGCTACACAAAAACAATGTGATGCTACGACAGGCCCACATGGCTGCTTCTTTCAAAGCCTTGACAAACCCAGAGTGAAAACAGAGCTCACCCCCTAATTCCACATAACAGTTATTATATTATTAATACAAAGTCAACAAGTGTTTCCCTCTCTTACTTTCAACAGCCATGTAGAGAAAGAATGATCCAAGATATTTTTTAGTATGCTGGTGATAGAGGAATCACTAACATAGGTCAGCTGCCATGGCACAGCACTAAAACTGTCAGATGCAGTGGTTGGAATTACCCAGTGGCTTGATAAAAATCAGCTTATTTCAGATCTAATCTAGAGACTGCCTGCAGATAGCTATGTGTTAGAGAAATAGCAAATATTACAGGACCAAAACGACAACTGAGGTACAAGCCATGACCTTAGAGTGCTATACCTATTATTATTACCAGTATAGGAAATGTAATAAACAGATCTGTTTCTGAGCCATATAAATGAGTACTATGAAATTCAAAATACCAAGAGTTGCCTTTTGAACAATTCTGTAAAAGTAAAATGTTTATGTATACGTAATTCAAGTTATTATGAAAAGATTGGCATAACTTCCCAAACTTTCCCTCATAAGAGAAATCTTCCAAATGGATTTTAAGTTTTCAGTACAAAACAAAATCTATTTATTCTGTTTACTATTTTCCTGCCTCTTAAATTTACTAAAATAATGAAAACACTGTCCATGAAAAAAGGACCCTATGAAACACTTCTATCAATTTAACCTATAGATCACCAAAAATCGCAGCAATCTCTACTGAATAAATACTGAGATTTCTCAAAAGAGTGAAATAATGACATCCCACAGGAAATTCCATCCATGGCCACTTGTGTCTCCTGGAGAGTCAGCAAAACCTCTGGATCAAGGGCAGATGGATCTAGCAAAACCTTAAGTTTATTTTGCCAGAAGTCTGTCTATTATCAAAAAAACCCAGACAGTCCTGTCTTCTGCACCTTCCTACAAAGCTATGAGATTACTGCTCCTGGATGTAGTCATGCCTGCTTTGACATTTTGGACAGTTTCTGTTTCTGAGCTGCAGCATTTTGTACCAGCTATTTCATTTGGAAAATATTTGCCTTTTAGGATCCATTAATACTGCACTAGAAAAAAAGAAAGCTAATATTACTTCCATATCCTGTAGCAGCAATCAGCAACAGTGAGACAACGGTAATTTTTCAGCTTATATTAACTGCATTACCTTTAAGTTACAAAAAAGTAGCCACACACAAAAGTTTTTTTCAAAAGTAGTTATGATGACAGTGAGTATGATACAGCGACATCATCTGCCCTTTTTTGCATAAGTTGAGAGGAGTTGAATCCTTGTAGAAGTGCTAAGGTGCAGCAGTAAAAAAAAAATATTATCCTGGCATTGATGAAGAGGCATAAGTGATTCTATGGCTGCTCTTGTAGCACTTCTAGCACTGTTAAAAGCAGTGGTTAGGGATAAATAAATACATTTACCTCTATTTAAGATGTAATCTCTCTGCTAAGTATAAAGAATACATTCAGAACACAGCCAATAAAATGGTAAAGTGTTTCCTTAAGTAGGCTCTTTCTGGAAGAGCCATGAGGTCACGGAAGACTGAACTACTTTTTGTCAACCTGAATACAACTACAAATCTAACCAGCATAAGCAACTATCTCAATTCTCAGTCACATGCATCAGACATGGCTATTGTTGTTTTTACTATGATTTGACGACTAAACTGATGACCATCTCTAGAAACTTCACTAGCCAGTGACACAAAATGGTAGGGCTGGTGCTAATGAATTGTACTTGCCTGTATACACATGCACACATACTTCATGTGACAACAAAGGAACAGCACACAGCAGTGAGTTCTCTGTGGTGAAAAGATGATCCCCATCACTTCCTTGGCAGAAACACAAAATGAGTAAGGACTATCCTTCTATGCTCTCTGCTGAGAAATCTGGCCAACATTCAGTCTCTGCTGTGGAATCTTTACTATTTTGTATTAGTAATCTTGTAATATGTGATGGTTCTGCAGATACTTATCAACCAATTTTAAAAAATGGTTATTAAATTATTTTTTTTGGCATTAAGTCTTATTTTAATAGAAAATGAAAACAATTTAAATTTTCCCACAGATTTTGTGCATACAAGTCAGGCTCCGAATCAAACCCTAGAGACTGAAGATTTACACGCAGTTCCAGAAATGTAGGAATACTTTGAAACAAGTGACACAGTCATGTGCAATGTAGGTGCTATCGCTTTTACTCTATATTCATGGGTAAACTTCTGGATGTTTGCTTCTGGAATCTGTGCAGCAATAACACTAATGGTCCTCAGCGAAAGCCCAAATCTGTTTCATTTATTTATTTATTCAACCTCAGCATTCAGGATTTATCAAGAACAAAGGATGCTTCATTCTTTCCAGACCGTAAAAAAGAAATGGTGACACACCAGTTTACTGCGATGTTCTGATATACGTCCTGGGCAAGGGAAATCAATCTTTGAAAATAAGGCAGAGGACAAATCATGTCACATTGCTTTGAACCCTGGAAATAGGGAAGCAGAAATGGGACTTCTCTTTGGCAGCAGATTGCTTGGTCTGTCAGCTTTTTGTCACTTCAGAATATAGATTTCTAGAGTGGTTGCTACAATTCATTTACATCAAGGCAACCATGGGCTTGCTGTTCTCCAAGTGACTAGTCACCTTCTCTCTGTCTCTGTACCATCACTGACACCTGTGAACCAGAGGAGCGAACTGGAAATTAATCACTGTTTGCAGGACTGCACTATTTTTATTTGAATGTAAAATGGTTCCCAGCTGACTTTTGGAGGCTGGCATTAAACATAGTTTAAGCCTTACAGATTTGATCATTCAATTGCAACCTGGGGGAAAAAAGGTCCATGAGCTCACATAGAAGAGTCAAATGCACTGGGACTATAAAAGCACTGCCCTTTTGTAGCTGAAATCGGGTTTCTGACCATGCTCCTAAGCTGAAAGAGTAGGACAAAGCTGCCATGGGAAAAGCACCCAAAGTTTCCAACCTGACACCTAGAACGTCCAAATGTCATGGATGGTTTTATGGCATTTTAAGAAGTAGTTCTTGCAGATTATGCACATTTTAAGGCCTGTGATTCATAAAATAATCAGTCAGTCATGAAAACACTGTGAGTAACCAGAAGTCATTTAAATTAAAAAAAAATAAAAAAAAAATCAATTATCACTTTAGACTATAGTAAAAATGTAAATTTAGAGACAAGCGCCAGGAAAAGGGAAGCTCCTGATCTTATAACCCAGTTTAGGGAGCACAAGAACGCAGAAGACTAAATACCATAGGCACAGCTGTATTCAAACTCACTTCTCCTGCATGAAAGGACCAAGAAGCTCTTCAAGAAACACACGTGTGGGAGAGGAGAGGGACTGCACTTTCAGGGACAGGATGAAGCAGATGTAGCCCAAAATATGGAGCAGTTTAATAGGAGTGTAGATTGCTGCAGTCCCCTCCCCTCAGGCCTGGAGCGATTAGTATTCAGCCTGTAACCTCCTGCTGTCTTGCAAAAGGTAGGGCCAATGCAAGAGCAAGGACCACAGCACAGCGCCAGGCCAGCAGCAGGGACAGAGGTCTGCTGACAGTGCTCTTTCAAGAAGATCTGCTGGGGCAGAGCAGCTCTGGAGTGGGAATGCCCTAACCACCTTTACAATCCACCTCTGGCAATTAAGAAGGAGCCTTTGATTTTCTACAGACAATACCATTTTTGGTGAAACATATAGAGTGTGGTCTCAAGCTAACATGAGAGGTGGGAGGCACGTTATTTCTCAAGAAGGTGACACCAATAAATAGTGTGCAGACAAAATTGCTGCAACTGGGAGCCACTCAGAAGAAAGAAGCATTTCCAACTAAGCGTGAGTGTCAATGACTGATATCATCAAGTGCCAGGACCAAAGAAATCTCCTTCAGGCATGAGCCAAAGCCCCTTTGCCACAGGCAGAATTCAAATAAGTGAAATATTGACCATTTCCCCAACAAAGTTAAGTATAGACATGCTTATAGAAACAATTCAATTTCAATTATCATGGAGCCATAAGTGTACGGATTTTAGTCTATGCCTTTCAGCCCTGTCTCTCTTTTCTCAGTTATTACACTGCTGTCATTCCCACTCCTTTCTCTGTATGAACAATATTGCATAGTCAGGTCATTTGAAAAAAAAACCTGACAAAGCATAAAACCCCTTCAAATGTATAAAAAGTAGGAAGCACTGATATTTGAAAAAGAGAAGCTTTCAAAATGAAAAAAAAAACAAAATAGCAAATACTCAAGGAACAAAAAAAAAAAAAAAATTAGTGTCCTGAAGACCTGAGGGGATGAAATCCTTTAAACTCATTAACATTTTGGCATCAGTTTGCAGTTATTAAAACCACACTTGATGGAAGGTTTTCTTCAAAATATCATTGTGTAGACACTACACAGAGTTCAATAACTTTGTTTAATTATGCACTCCTTAGTTCAAACTGATGCCCCAAAGGGAAAAAAAAAGACAAAACAACAACAAACCACAACCTCCCTCAAAAAAAGACGTAAAACGGCTCCCCCCCCAACCGAACCTAAAACATGTAAAGAGAGAGAGTAGCACATAGCCCTTTCTTTGGCTTTCTCTGACACCTTGATTTGGGGTCTGGATTTCAGAGGAGCTACCAAACTGTCTGCAAAATAAAACAGAGACAACACAAACTGCCAGTCTTGCATTTACCTGAAAATATTCAGGTTATTCAGAGAGGAGGGGAGCCCCACAGTCTTTGAAGGCCACAGTGCTCTAGCTCTGAGCTTCAGTGCTTTAGGCAAAGGAGGGCTCCACTGGCAGCACTGCTGGGGGAGCCTCAACTGCAGTGACTCACCCACGTTCTTGGGACACTACTGGGAGCAGGAACTAAGGGTTCCCTTTGGGCAAATGATTTTCCTCAAACCATGGTGAATGCTTTAACAAATAAGCAGAAGGTACTTTTTCCTCCAACTACAATATATGCCAAAGACTGCTGACTGACTACCACAGAAAATTCACAAGGGCAAGCTGATGTTTCACTTTGCTCTACGTGAAAAATGTGCCACAAGGCCTATCTTCCTCCTCAGCATTTCTCAATGGCTCTACATTCCATGCTTTGTGATGGTTTTTTAGATGCCATTTCTTACACTGTAGAAGGTGCTGGGTTCACAGATTAGGCTCTCAAATGAAAGTGTAGCACCCAAAATTACAGTTTTGCAATAGTCGGTGTTCTGCAGTGAATAGCTGGTTAAGTTTTGATATGTCCAGGGTTCATGCCCTTACGAAAAGATTATGAATAGGGCCTGAATTAGAAGTCAAAAGTAACTATTTAATATAACTTTAATCACTTTGAGGCAGGAAATATTTTACATACATATATTGGATATATTGTATTTGGAGTAATAGTAAAAAACACAACATTATTTGTATCTTATGGTCTTTAAAACCATTATATAAGTATAAAATAGTTGGCCTGAAAATAATTTGGTCCTGATAATTGCACAGTTTTCTCTCCAGTGATTAATCAAAAGATAGAATTAATTTTGAATAATTCATAAATAAATTACCTTCAAAAATGTATAACTGAAAATAAATACATGGATCCAAAGCAGTTCAGCTGTAACTGAAAGGACACCAATAAGTGGATTTGGAGAAGACAGAACTCTTCCATATGGTTTTTTTTGAAGATTAATTGTAGCATCTGGAATACATTAAATATAATTTGATAAATCTTGAGATTAGGGAATTTTAAATCTTTCTTATTATAGACAACATATAATTTTGTGAGTTAAATTTTGCCTTTCTCTTCGTCCATATAAAGCAATACCTGTTCAATTTCAGTGAAATAAGCTTTTATTATAACTATAAGTATTACTTGAGAAATCTACCATAGATTAGTATCTTTATTGCATACACTTACTTTAATCGTGCCCTGAATTTTGTAGGCAGAAGGAGAAATGAATTTGCCATACTAGGTAAGATGAAAGAATATAAAAAATAGGAAGTTAGATTACGATGTTATTTTCTCGCCCTCTGTATTTTCTTCTATGTGGAAAAAAAAAAAGGAAAAAAAAAAGAAGTGATAATAATATAAAATTAATGACCACAAAAAAAAAGAACAAGGGTGGTAAAGAGGTCATACTAATTTTAAGCCCTGCACTGATTTAGAAAATAAAAATGGTTATTATTAGAACCAAGGAAGACCTACTGTAAATGGTTCACAGAATATCCTATAAAGTAGTTTCAACACATTGCCTGTAACATGCAAAATCCAAGATAATGCAACTTTACTTCGTACCACTTTGAAACACTTTCTGATAGTGAGTTCTACAGGCACATCACACAGTTTTGTAAAGCCTACTTTCCTTTTTACATTTTTATGTTTCTAATCCAGATACCATTGTGAATGGTATCTAATGGGCTGACACATGCCAGATTCTTGCACAAGTGTAGATACAGCAACATTATGATGGACCAGCACCATCCTGCAGGAGCACCATTTGAACATTGTGCTCACACCCAGTTCACTGCTGACTACTGCTACTGATACCGGAATCCTTTCGGTAGCATTTCTCATCCCAGAGGTGTTTTCTGCCTCCATTATTTTATTTTACAAATAAAATAATGCAATAATTTAGATGTGTTTATATAATACCAGGACATAATAAGTCCTAACAAACAAAATCAGACAAGCAACCAAAAAGAAAAACCTGCCCCAAAGGCGTTGTTAAGGCCAAGTTTATCCTTCATCAAAGTCCAGCAAAACAGTGGTTTAGTTTTTGTTTTATTAAGTTTAAATATGTTGTGATGTTATAAAAATACATCTGGGTTATTGAATTTTTAATTTGCAATTTGAGATGGGAGAGCAGGAAAGATCAGTAGAGAGAAGATTGTTTTACGTATCAATTTTGTTTTAAGACCACAGTTTTCCCTTATTTGCACCCAGGGAGAAATATACAAAAGTTTTATTCCCATTTAATGAGAGCAAAAGGGGCAAATATGGTCCTCAAACTGAATTTGTAAAGTGAGAGGTTATTTAGTATCAACAGCTGTTGTATCAACAGAGGCAGAAGATAAATAGGCCGCCTTGAGGCCACATATGCAAAACATGGATCTAGAAGAGTTGCATCTTTGAGAATGCTTAAAGAGTACCCCAAAACCTCAAAAACAAACACAAAAGGTCAAATAAATCAAACATAGATGCTCTTCTAATTTGAAAAGGGCCACGCAGGAACTCCTTATGCTGAAGACGAGTTCAGCATAGATTTATTATTAAGTTTTGATTAACCACATCACAGCATAGGATTATCAGGGGAACTCATAAAGAACTTCTTTAAGCATGTGATTGTATGTAAAGCGCTGCATATATCATAACATAAAGGGACAGCTTCTTCTAAAGGGGAGTAAGCAGGGGTAATGAAGATGCAAGGCTGCAACTTTGGCACGCTAACCACGTACCAAACTGCAGTCTCCATCAGCCAGATAGAAAAGCAACCACCACAGACACACAGACCAAAAAGCAGGAAAGTAAACGTCTCTTGGAGTGCATGAGATCACAGAGCAACTTCCTGCTGCAGAGTAACTCTGAATTGTGTGAGCAGTCACATTCTCTGTCATTGCTGCTTAGTTGATTAGCTGGCAAACTCAAGCCTCTGAAGGTTGAAAACTCCAAAAGAACCATCTTCTACTCAGCTCTGGCTTCCTGCTGGAACAACTCAGGCACGCACTCTGGACAGAGATGGCAATGTGCTTCACCTTTTGTAGTTGGAGGTTGCAGATCCTAACTAAAAATGTATTCTGGCTGGACTCTGAATATAAAATGTATTAAATATATGATAAACATCAGACCTTGCTCTATATTCCCTGGACTTGGCCTTTCAAAGCCAAGGAAAGCCTAAGAGACACCTACAAATAGTTTTGCCAATCTCTTTACAGATAGAAATTCATTGTTTACTCTTATAAAATCTTATATTATTCTAATTTTTACTTGGTTCATTGTGAATTTTACGGAAAAAAACTAAAAACAAACAAAAAATTCATAACTATATTTTCCTAAACAATTAATAATAGTCCAACAGAAATATAACTTAACAGGAAAATGAATTCGCCTGCATGACAGAACTACTCAGCAGGAACACAAAATAGGTTGGATAGTTTTAACTTTGATGAAAAATACTAGATATGTGTAAACTCTGGTTATTTCAGTTTGCAGTGAAGTATTGTTTAGTTTTCTTCATGGTTTTGTAGAGTTTAGATCTTAAGAGGTTTTTTGAGTTTCACATGTGAAATACAATTACTCCAAAAATCTCACAATGGACATAACCAAAGCCATTATGCTTTGTTCTGAGATCCCACCCAGAAGCCTTGGAAACCAAGCTTTGTCTTGGAATTTGGCATACATAATAGATCTAACTCCTGCAAACTACACAGAATCACAGAATGGTAGGGGTTGGAAGGGATCTCTGGAGATCATCTAGTTCAACCCTTCTGCCAAAGTAGGTTCACCTATAGCAGGTTGCACAGCAACGCGTCCAGGCAGGTTTTGGAAGTCTCTAGCGAAGGAGACTCCACATCCTCTCTGGGTAGCCTATTCCAGGGCTCTGTCACCCTAACAGTAAAGAACTTTTTCCTTATATTTAGATGGAATGTCCTGTCTTCCAGTTTGTGTCTGTTGCCACGTGTCCTATCACAGGGCACCACTGAAAGTCTGGCCCCATCCACTCGACACCTGCCCTTTAGATATCAATAAGCATTGGTAAGATCCCCTTTCAGTCTTCTCTTCTCCAGACTAAACAGACCCAAGTCTATCACCCCTTCCTCATAAGAGAGATGTTCCAGTCCCCTCATCATCCTTGTAGCCCTCCACTGGACTCTATCTGGTAGATCCCCGTCTCTCTCGAACTGAGGAGCCCAGAACTGGATACAATACTCCCGATGTGGTCTCACTAGGGCAGAGGAGAGGGGGAGGAGAACCTTCCTCAATCTGCTGGCCACTCTCTTCTTAATGTACCCCAGGATACCATTGGACTTCTTGGTTACAGGAGCACACTATTAGCTCATAGTTAACCTGTTGTCCAACAGGACTCTCAGGTCCTTCTACAGATGACTATGCTGTCTCATATTAAGTTATTTCTTTCTATTCTTTCCCACTAATGAGTATTATTGCAAATTCGCAAATACTATACATTAGAAAACAATGACAAAAGCAATGGAATACAGGCATAAGGACAAACAACATTAAATAGTGACTAGCAGCAAAACAAATAATCTAAGAAATCAAAAGGATATGAAAGAGAAGCGGATTTTTTTTTTTTTTTCTGATAACATAAATCACTGCCATTTTAAATCATGGTTTTCTTTAGACTCATACATTTATCTTAACTGTCCCAGTTGCCCCACCACATAGAGACCTGGTTGCCATTATAGTTTTTCTCACTTCCCATATTTCAGTACAGACTATCAAAGATATTAGAGCAGCTAATTCCTGAAGAGGTCAGTGGCAGCAAGGAGAACCCAAGCCAATCAAGTCCATGCAGCCCAAGAAAAAATGGCAATGTGCATTGCTAAGAGGAGATAAAAAATGATGGGCAGATATAGAGGAAATCAGGTATGAGAAGGAATCTCTCTGGGGGTTCCAGCATGCTCTGATCTAAAATCTACATGAAACCTACAATTTATGATTGAATTTTCTTAATTTATGCAAAATATTTAAGAGGTTATACTGGCCAGAGTATCAGATCTTTGATGCTTTTTGCACTTGTTTATGTTAAGTAGGGGGAAAATCAAGACAGTTCCCCACTTTCTTACCTAGTCCTCCAAAGTCAGTCTGTCATTGGATCAGTCCTTGGCTCTGCTACTTTGATTAGGTGCTGGCATAATGTACTATTTAGGAAAAAATTTCATAGTCACAGATCAGAAGGTCTACAAATATAATTTAACTGTTATCTAAACCAGATGAAAATCACGCAGGAAATTAATCTGGGAATAAAAGTATGTGTGATAGGCTAATCTAATCACTGGTGTAACTAGCCTTAACTCCACTTAAATAGAGATACGCTCTTTTGGGAACTGTCCTCTTGTTCCTGGAATATCTCTGCAAGCACAGAAAGATAGAATCTGACAATTTATTTCAAATAGTTCTATTTCTGTTAAGAAAAAATCTGAAGGAGAAAGAGTCAGAGGCATGTTTATTTACAGTCCCAGGGATTAGGACATTAAGAAAACTATATTAAAAACCCCCACATTTATCTTTACCAAAAGAAAAAAAAAAAAGAAGCAGAATTCCCTTCTTTTTTTTTTTTTTTTTTTTTCTC